>JAAWXA010000004.1:1279670-1347011 GCA_038090715.1 Florisuga fusca | reverse complement strand
ATTCAATGCTGTTGAGAAGTGGGAAATGACTTACATTTTTTGAAGAATGTTTTCCATTACAGGGGCAGTGCTGTGTGTTGTTTTGCAGTAAATCACTTATTAGAGGTCACTCTTCACATCTTCTCAGAGTAGAGCTGGATATTAGATTCACAAACCCATGTTCAGGGCTCTCCTCTCCTCTCCTCTCCTCTCCTTATGATTTTAAGGACTCTAGGTGCCATGTTTCTCTTCCAGCTGGGAGAGCCGTATGCATTTCCACTACTGTTTCTCCATGAGATGAGCTTCTGGTGCTGATATCCTTCCAATAAGCATGGAGGAGCTTCTGGGTATTGGAATTTTAAACTGTTCTAGAAATCAAGGAGATGGAGGGAAAAGGGAATGCTATTGTGCTGAAAGACAATAACTGCACAGCAGGAAAGCTTGTTCTAGTCTGTCCCTTTGACACGAATCCTGACCACCAGACACAGCTAGGATCCACATAAGCCACTTCTGATAGAGCAAGAATCCCATCTGCCATAATCTCTACAATAAGACTCTATAATAAGTAGTTGTATCTCAGGAATTTACCATATCAAGATACATGACAAGCAGTTGCATATATAGCTTTGAGCTTACTCTCCACAAGGAGGCCACTTCTTTTCTCAAAAACCTCAGTGTCCTCTACTACACTCTCTGCTACAGATTTCATCATGGCAACCCTGTCTTCAGTCTGAATAAGCTTTGCTTTCATTGGTTTGATTTATATTTAGTCAATTGCCAAGAGAAGATGCTCCAGTGCCAGTTCAATCTGCAATGGAGGAGCAGATCTTGGCATACCCTAAAAAGAAGTGATGTGTGCTTGTAGTGAGTGACTTTCTTTTGAGGGGCAATGAAGCACCCATCTGTTGACCTGACCAGGGGTCATGAGAGGGGTTGCAGCAGCTTTCTGGGACACAGGGTGTCCAAGGAGAGGTGTTACTGAGCAGATGCCACAACTTACCAAGAGCAAAATCCATGGTCCATTGCTCCTCTTTCCTGTTCACATGAATAACACTGCGAGACAAAACCTGAGCAGATTCAAAGAAGACTGCAAAGCTGTGGAGATGCAAGCAAAAAGTATTTGTGTTCAAGTTATCTTTTCTTCCATTTCAACGGTTAGAGGGAAAGGTACAGCCAGAAATAGGTGTATAATGCAAATTAACTTCTGGCTTTATGGCTAAACCCATCATGTTTTGAGTTTTATGACAACAGGACATTCTTCAACAACCACAGCCTTACTGGGTTCCTAAGTGTTAATGCTCATTCTGCTGCCAGCTTTCTTTATCCAGTTCTTTCAAAGGCAGTAATACACCTAGTATTGGTCAGGAAGAAGCATCAGAGCTGTCACTCAGACTTCGTTCATTAATAAAAAGGATCACTCATTCAATACTTAGAGATAGTATCTACATGTTTGCTAGCTGGGTGAAGCTGATTTAGGAAACAGACTTAGTGGACATAGACAAGGAGCTAGAAAGATTACACTAATAAGCCTTCTCTTTTTATTTCTAGGTGAAATTATATGTAGAAATTAAGGGTGATACTCTTGTTAACTGAAATGAATGGCAAAGCCTCCAGTTAATTTCACTAAGGACAAATTTTACACATTATTTCTGCAGTAAATTCAGTCTGAAATAGTCTTTTACATGTTTGCAAATGCTGAACAACCAAAGGTTAGCTTTCATTGTCAAATCAGACATTCTGAACATGTTCTCAGAAGCCCACTCAAGGTACAGACAGCACTGAAACTCAAATGGAAAAATGCTAAAGATGATTTTGTATGGTTTGCAGAAGATTTTTTAATTGAAGAAAGTAAGAACAAAAATATGTATTGTAAAGTAGAGAAATGTGAAGAAAGAAGAAGCAGATTTCCAGGCTATGTAAGTTGACAGAATGCTAGAAGCCCACTAGATAAACTTTGAAGACAGAATCACTACCTTCATAGATTCATTCTGTGTCAGTTTAAAGTGTCACCCTTTCCTGTTCCCTTAGCTCTGTCCTCTGTTCAAGGAAGCAAAAGGGAAGAAGGTCCTCTCTTAGCTGTCATGCTTCATAGACTGCTTTATCAACAGTCCTGTGTAATGTGTTCTGGGTGGTCCTGCCTGAGTGGAAGAGTTGGCCTAAATGATCTTTAGAGGTCCCTTCCAACTTCGATAATTCTGTGATTCTGTGAACGTGAAATAATCTGGTCAGTGATTTAAGCTAACATGTCAGTCTGTGATATGGAGTGGCTAAGCAGTAGCAGAAGGCAGGAAAAACATCTGCATCCAGTAACCTGTTAAGTCTCCACACTAAAGATTATAAGTCAAAGCTCTGAGGAGTCATGTCTGCAAGTGTAATACTTGCAGTCAGAGGGCTCCTGCAGTCATGGACAGAGTGAATTAAATGTTTGGGGATTTATGAAGCCTGTCATTAATATGAATACTTTGTATATAAGAGGCATGAGAGCAATGGGAGGTGCAAAGTTGCAGTGTGAGGGTACAGTGCCATACCACCTACCTGAGAAAAACACACATTTGGAGTTTCTGCAACGCAGTGATGCTGTAAGAAAGATATCTGGATGTCGACCAGAGCTGGACAGCAGAGAACCTGACAGCCAAGTCCAAGTGAGGTATATTTTTCCTCACAAAAGATGAATGTAGCTGATGGAATACAACGAGGTTGAAAATAAAAAGCTGTACTTAGGGATAAGAGACATGGGATTTTGCACAGGTACACCACTGCTATGTTGTAGTTATGTACACTCAGTGACACCCTGTTGCTTTTGTGTTGTGGTCAGACATGGTCCAGGTTTAGACATATTGAAAATCAGTTCTGGGGGGGTTGTTTAAACTGGTGATCTAAGTGGTGGACCATTTGTGGCCATTCTGTCACACTGCACTGACTGCATATTGGCTTACTGAGAGAAGAAATTGAAAATAAACCTCCTCTAGTTCATAGCTCTTGTTAATGTGAAACGGACTGAGATACATCAGCTTTTAAATTTTACTTTTTTTTTTTTATTATTGATTTTGCTTGGATTATCTTTCTTTAGTCACATGAATGAAGTAGAATCTATTTGATCCTCCATGGCACTGACAGCACTTTCAGCCAGCCAGTGAAAAAACAATTAGTGTTGATTTCGTAGAGAAATGCCTCACATTTGAAAGATGCTTGTAGACAGGCAGGGAGAGAACAAAGTTCGTACCTGCTGCAATTAAAAGTTCACGTCAGTTTTCCAAGAGCTAATTCCTGAATGCTGAGCAGACATGAATCAGAGCTGCAAGATGCTTGACATTTTGATAGCATGTTTTGCAGACCTTTAATGAATACATAAAGCTACAGAGCAAATGGTAGAATAATGAATACATAAAAATACAGAGCAAATGATGGAATTTTGCTGAAGAATAAAGCTACATAGCTAACAGGAGAAAGCCATTGCATCTGCCCCTCAAGATAATGGAAAGGAAAAAATCAGGTATACTAAAGGATGTTGCCTGTGTTTAGAAATAGTGATATTCTATCAGAGTCACATATGTCATAATGTCTCATAAGGACATATTTGAAGATGGGCATCTTCCAATAAAGAGGCATCAAATGCCTGATTTTGATGATCCCGGGGGAAAAATATTAAAATTATTAAATAAAAACAGGAACCTGTTTCTTTGGGGTCACATTCCTGTCTTTCTGATTAGGCAGACCCCCACTGGAGCACTGCTACACATTCATGGCTAGTGAAGGAAGACAGAGAGATGGAAAATAAGAGCAAAGAGCAAAATAAGATTGTATTTGTTGTACTTGTGCAGTTATCTTTACCACCTGTATGATAGCTTATAGGCAGTGTAATAGTCTAAACCAATCACAAATTACAGATTTTCCCCAACTGTTGGAAGCAACAGATTGGATATTGCTGACTTTATGTTGCAGAGCTATAGTGTAGGCCACTGGTGCACTCTCAACTCATATGCTATATCATCATCAGGACCATTCCCAAAGCCAGCAGCCAGTGGTACCCAGTGATGACCACCCCCTGGACCTCCTCCCTTCCAGAAGGGACCCCATGAGTTCTGGACACTATCCTGGGGCAGTATTCAGATGAGGGTGAAGGCAAAGCTGGCCAGCAAATTGAAGGTCCCTGCTAGCTCTGAGATGTAAGAATGTAAGATCTGAAGACCTTTCTCTCTGCCAGACATTTGGTTGAATCTTAAAAATTTTAAGGGGAAAAAAAAAAAAAGTAAAAAAGAGGAATGGAATGGCTGTAGTGGAAAGGCTTTCTTACAATTGCACCCTTCTTCCACACCAACAAAATCATAAAAGTTTACGTAGGCACAGTGAATGTGTGACTTGGATATCTCAGAGTATTCAAAGTGAAGGAGCTGATGGATGCTAAAGCTGTGTGACCGTCCTTTCTTGGCTCTGAAAAGACTGATGAGCGAGGGAATTATAATTGACCTTGCACCGATCTAATTTTGTTTGTGACACCTCTCGTGACAACTTTAATGCCAAGAAGAGACTGAAGAGGTGGGAGGGTCATTCATCTTGATGTAACATCTGCATTCAGGATAAAATGCAACCCTTTGCCAAGAAAGGCTGGTTTTATTTTTAGAGATTTCTAATATACTTGGCCACAATAAGCTCTCTGAAAAGGAACAGCATGAATCCTAGCTTTGCATTCTGCACAAATATCTGCCATCCTGACTTTCAAGTTGGAATAAATAAAACTTGTGGTAATGTGCTATCACATGTGTCATACTGTGTAGCCAGAAGACCCCTGGAGGTAGATGAATTTTCCCTTTATTGTGCTGTGAAAGGTTTCCATGTTAACAGAACAATCAGCTTTTTTTAAAGCATAAATTGGCATTTCTAAGCTGTTTAGTGTGGGTGAACACTGTCACTACTGTAGTTTTTCTGCTGCAGGAGACTGTGAAACGAACAAATAAATGCTTATTTCTAACATCCCCCTCCTCCTTGAACCTAAGCATCTGTCACTGAATGAATCAGGGAAGTCAAGCACAGTTGCCTTCCTGTTAATCCTTTGACACATCTATAGCTCACATACTCTCAGTCATCAGCTGAATTAATTAAATATTCTTTTAGAGAATTTTTGATCATAGAATTTAATTCCTGTAGCTGAAGATTGTTTTATTAATTACAATAGAATAATAAGAGTAATGATGAAAGTATCAGGAACATCAACCCCATAAACCAAAAGAACTGAGAACTGAAAATACTAAGTGATGATCCATCATTAATGTTTCAGATGTGAATAGTTCATGAAACATCTGACTAGTAATTATAGAGATATTCAAACACAGTGATTTAGAAATGGGACAAAGACTTCACTAGCACCAGTGTCAGGTAAAAGCACTGACTGGAACAGAAAGAGCATACAAGCTAATAGGTTGCTAGGAATTCGGAAAGAAGTCTTTTGCAAGCTAGAAAAGCTCTTTTCTCTTTGAAATGACAGCTTCTTCCTTTTCATGCTTTCCCTCACACATCTTTCTTACTGCTCAGCCCCCCAGATAAAAGAAATACAATACTTCTTCCTAGCTTGCTTTTTTTCAGCCTTCTGGCAGGACCTGTCACCATGTGGAAAGAGGAGCCCATGCTGGAGCAGGTTTGCTGCCAGAATTCAAGTGTATTCCATAGGGCAGAAAGATGTCTTGCTTGGGAGAGGACTCTTTTTTCCAGGTCAGACAGTATGGGTAAGTAGTCAGGGGTGGTCAGCCTTACCTGGAAAAGAGACTTCCTTCTACAGAGCACAGAGCTGTAATGCAGATGCCTAAATGTGCTGTCACTAGCACAGGTTATGGACTAAACAGTGACTATTTGGGCCAAATGAATATTTTGGTAGGCACAGATGCTGTGCCTGTGCCTTTATTTAGTCTGTCTGAAAAAGGCATCTACTTCCTTTTCTTGATCAGGTAGACTGTAACAGGCACCTACCACAGCTGCACTCTACCAGAGAGACAACACATATTGGCCTTCTACCTCCTTCCCAGATATCATTGAAAAAATTCTGAGCCATGATGTTACACACTCCCCCATCCTTTCCCTTTTCATCTCTTTACAAGTTATGGGCTTTGTTGGCTTTCTTAGGGAGCAGTCATGGTTTTGTATGAACTGTTTAGATGACCCACTTCTATTCAGCAGCAGATGTGCTCCCATTAGTTTTTGAATTTTGCTCACAGATTCTTTCTCAATAGGAAATTTTTTGCAAGGCATGGGAGATTGCTGGGACAAGGAGAGTGGATCCAGGGGCACTGAGTATCAAGCATTAAGCCAGGGAGAGCGGGGAGGGAAGGGGTGCACAGAGGAGGAGTAGGGTTTGTGGACTTTGAGCACAGATGCTGTTACTTGGGGAGACCAGAGACCTGGCTGTTAGGATTCTGTGGAGCAGGGACTTCTTGACAGTCCATCAGAAAGCAGAAAAGGCATGACAACTCTGAATAAAGCATTTCTGTCAAAAGTTTAAGCATGGGAGAAAGGGACTCTGATGGGTAGGTGGGAGAAGGCCAGACTGCAGCTCTTGTCTCAGAGCCAGGAGGGAGGATTTCACAGAGGTGATATCCTTCCTCCTGGTCCTGATCAAGCAACTTTGTTCCCTGTCTCTCCTGCCCTTACCAGGTTTCACTGCTCTGAGCCATGGCAACTGCTTATACAACATTCAGCCTTCCCCTTGTCTCCTGTCATCTCCTAGCAAAGCAGCAAACAAGCAGATCCACATACCAACAGCCTAGAAGGATACAGAGGGTCAGGGAAGATGTAATCTGAGAAGCAATGGACCATGGATTGTGTGTCACTGGGCAGTGAGCAGGTGAAGCAGGAAAATACTAAAGGATCCAAGAAGGTAAGCCCCAGATCCTTTCAGAGAAGGGAGGTAAATAGATGATACCAAGATATATTGGGAATTCATTCCTCTTTAATATTACCGCTGTATTTATTACAGTTTAAAAAGACTTTCCATATAATCTTATAGACCCTGGGAGGACCGTATAGCTGCCTTCCAATATCTGAATGGAATCTAAAGGAAAGCTGGAGAGGGACTTTTCAAAAGAGCGTCCAGCAATAGAAGAAGGTGAAATGGTTTTAAACTGAAGGAGAATAGGTTTAGACTACATCTTATGAAGGAGTTCTTCAGTACAAGAGTGGTGAGACTCCAGAGTTGTGGCTGCCCCCTCCCTGGTGGTGTTCAAGGTCAGGTTGGATGAGGCTTTGAGCAACCCTGTCTAGTTGAGCGGTGTCCCTGCCCATGACAGGGAGGTTGGAGTAGATGACCTTTAAGGTCTCTTCCAGCCTGAGCCATTCTATGATTCTATGGCAATTACACTGTATTCCACTGTGTCCATTCCCAGGTGCTCAGCATGTTCACAGCCTTGACCAGTGAAGGACCGGACAGTGTCTGGCAAACAGTTGCTACTCTGGGTGCCTCAGCTGTTAGCAAAGGATGCAGAGGGCTGTGCATACACACACCAAGAATCTAGTTCTTATGGTCTCGATAGAAAGGCTCACCTGGGTGGAAAGTATCCTTCTGTGCATATGGATGCACAGAGCACACTCAGTCAAGAGCTATGATCTGGAGTATGCTGGTACTGGAGCATGCTGGAGTATTTGGATGCTGGTATCAGTTCTGCCACAGCATGACTGCTATCTTGCTACCTGAAATCAGAGCTTCAGACTTGACATATGCTTGTACAAATGTTGTTAGTGGTCATCTACCTGTGGGTTTCAGGTTAAACACTTTGGGGACAATATGTCCAATGGAGGCATTTAGAAAAGTAATTTCCTGCCAAAGACAAAAGTGTAGGTGCCAGTGGAGAGCTACTTTTAATATAACATCCTGATTTTGAATTTGAACAGAATTCACAGAGCAGGAAGCATGCATGTCCTGTCTTCTTAATTTGATCTCTATGTCCTCTATATCCTCTATGATTTTAAAGCAGTTTATATCACTCTATTCTCATAGGTTTACAAAGAAAGCTCCTGGCTCCATCCTTTCCTTTTTTTTAGCAGTGAATAGCTTCTCCACTTGCAATCACTAAAATTCAGTGTTTATTCTGGTAGAAAATACATTCTTGCAGAAAGGAGAAGATGCTCAATGACCTTTGGCCCACTCTCAGATGTTCTAATCCACAAAAGATGGGTTTCATAATTTAACACAAACATATTTCCAGTCGGTTACATGGCATATTCTAAATTATCTGTGGTATTTTTGGTCAGTTGGTTGTTTTGGAGTTTGTTTCACAGGATGTACCGTGGCAAATGTACTGTCCTCATCATGGCACAAGTTTTATTCATAACCATGCATGAAGTTGGTATTTGTGGCTTTTCTAAAGCAAAACCGATTTCTGTTCTTTATCAAAGCTATTTTGTAACTCTTTTCCTCTCAAAAATGAGATAATAAGAAACCTTTACAAATTATTATTTTGAATCTGTCTTTATAATAAAAAAAAATTGTTCCTTGTGGAAGATCTTCTTATGGGGTACTGACAGTCATACTTTTATTATAACAACAAAAATTCCTTAGCACCTCAACCTTATTTTCTTCATGTGTATGTTCTCAGCACGTATTTTTACTTTTCCATCTTTTATCTCAAAATCTACTCTTTCTTTTAATCCTTAACATCACAACTCCATCCCACTCTCCTTTGATCTTTATTCTTTATTTTTTCATTCACTCCAAATGTAGTTCAAATGCCTCATTCTCAGTTCTTAAAGGTACTCATTAATTTTATCCTCTAAATCCCTGTTTCCAATGAACACAGTCTATTTTTATGCTTCTTTTTGCCTTATTTCATTGCCTCATAACATCTTCATCCATTCTCACTTTAGCATTTGGAACGTCTTTTTCCTGTCTTCTCTGTGTCTAGTGAAAACTTTGCAAGATGACCCAGTGTACATAAGCTTACATTTTATTTTTGTCTTTATTACTGATCTAGATGAAGCAGATTTTTTTTACCTGAACATGTATGCATTACAGTATCACCTAGACAGTCACAACTAGCCTGATTTTCACAGATACTGAACAACTTGCACTTGCAGTTTTTCTTCCATGCTTGCTAGCTGTAAAGAATTTTGACACTTCACTCAGCTGCAAATTAGAAGCAAAACGTAATTTCCTTCCATAGTGAAAAAACGCAGTATACAATCTTCTGGTACCTCTAAGTGATCTGAAAATCATAGCTTTTCACATCTCTCTTAGCAATGTCCATAACAGAGAAACTCTTATCCATGAAAATGCAGAGTTTCAGTGAAAAAGCCCTTTAGACAAATAATTTCCAGGAGATTTTCTTCATTTTCACCAAAAGAAGATGTCACGGTTTAACACTGGCCCAGCAATTAAACCGAATAACAGATGCTCTCTATTAATCCCTCTCTCCTCCCTGATAAGGAGAGGAGAGAGAATAAGAGAGAGAGGCTTATGGGTTGGAAACTAAACTACACAGCTTTAATGAAACAGTAATGATAAATATGAAAAATTACTAAATATTTACATATATACAAATGTACAGGAAAAATTGATACCATGTTCCTCCCCCCATTTCTCCCAGTAAGACTCACGTCACCACGGAGGCTGCAGGGCAGCCCTGGGAAAGTCCAGGCTGGAGCCTGGGGTCAGCAGCAGTCGGGAGCTGGAGGCAGGAACACACAGATTCAGGCTGGCACGGATCAGGACCACAGGCAGAGGAATGGATGGAATCCTCCCAGGATGCCGACACAAACAAGGAACAGGTGAAGAAGGGGAAGCAGGAAGGGCAGGAAGAGGTTTGACCCTTGTGATTCCTCAAATTTATAATGAGTATGACATGTATGGGATGGAATACTCTGTTTGGTCAAATTCTGGCATCTATCTTGTCCGGTCCTCCCCAAAGGAGGGGTTCAGGTGGGACCTCTTTACTCCTTCTGGAGGGTAAAATGTTCCTCAGAGCTGAGCAGTGTCCTTGGCTCTGCACACCAGTCTCTGGCAGTAACTATAAACATCCAGTGTTATCAGTCCTAGAAGCAGACACTGTCTGAGAAACTTGCTGTTAATTTCAGCAAATGCAACTACTTACAAGAGAATTATCTGAAAGCAAAAGTACAAGACAAAAAATCACCTTTATCCTGGCCCAAACCAGGACAGAAGATAATGCATGGAAATTGTTTTTCCAACATCTTCACTTATGTAGTCATTCAAACTGTGACAAACTAGGGACTATGAAAATAGCTTCATACATAATTTCTTCACCTTGCTGACAGAAAATGGAGAAGGTATTCCTCTCTGCAAGAAATGGTTTTGCTAAGGCATACAGAAGAGATGTGCACAGTGCTGTGTTAAAAGATGAATGTACTGCATAGCAGAGGGAAGAAAGAGTAAGATGTGTAACTGACAAAAAATTGTCTTTGTTGTCTGGCAACAAGGCCAGTGAGATCACTTTTCATTCAACAAACATGTATGAGTATACATATATTCCCTTTCTGGTTAAACAAATTGCCTTTTTTCCCCCTCTCCTTTTTCTTAAGCTAAAAATCATGACCACAGTCAATTTCCTCATCCTCACTGAAATGTTCCATAAACACCTGCAAGGGGAAAATACATCTTGAGATCAGATTTCTTTAAATACTACATGATAGTTAGTGGAAATTCAGGGGGTAAACCAAGTGAAAAAGAAAACGACCTCATGTGAATTGCCTGTTTACTAAGGAAGTGGCTACTGAGCATTGACCTAGAACAACTTAATGTGTTATTTTCACTAATGTTTGCTGTCACTGGAGGTACTCTTCTTGCTCCAAATAATTACTGAAGGAATTATTTAATAGATGATAAATAACTCCACTGGCTGATAAACTTAAACAGGACTTTTACAGAATCCTGTATGGGTATTCCTAAGAATAATTTTATCAGTGTTTAATGTTCAATACTTCTGATTGCATTTCTGAAGTGGATTGGATATTTGCACACTAATCCTCACATTTCAAACCTTCCCAGTGGCTGACCTCTCATCTTACAGTTATTTAGGCATATTCCTTCCATGCCATTATGAGCTGATTCACTACACCAATCTTTCTTCCACTTATTCTTACATATATTGGGAATGACTGTTTTCCACAACCTTATCAGAAAGGCATGTTAAGAAAAAGAAGAAAAACTCACTGCCTAAGAATTTGGAGTAATTTTGTGATATACTTATGGTAAAGTTTCAGATGTGCACAAGTTACTGAAAAATATCCAAGGACTTGGGGTGTTGGTTTATGAGAAGCTCAACATGAGCTGTCAGTGTGAGCTTGAAGCTCAGAAAACTAACTGGATCCTCGTCTGCATCAAAGAAGTGTGGCCGTCAGGTCGAGGGAGGTGATTCTGTCCTGCTCTGCTCTTGTGAGACCCCACCTGGAGTACTGCATCCAGTTCTGGAGCCCCCAGCACAAGAAGGACTGTCCCATGAAAACAGGCTGAGAGAGCTGGGCCTGTTCAGATTGGAGAAGAGAAGGCTCCAGGGAGACCTTATAGCATCTTTTCAGTACCCAAAGAGGTCCTATAGGAAAGCTGGAATCTGTTACAATGAGGGACCAGTGGCATTAAACTGTTAGAGGGTAGATTTAGGATATGCATTAGGAAGAAATTGTTCACTGTGAGTGCAGTGAGACACTGGAACAGGTTGCCCAGGGAAGCTGTGTTTGCCCCATCCCTGAAAGCATTCAAGGCCAGGTTGGATGGGGCTTTGAGCAGCTTGGTCTAGTGGGAGGAGACCCTGCCCATGGGGGCACGGTCTAATTCCCCATCTAATTCCATGCCATTGGAACTAGATGAACTTTAAGGTCTCTTCCAATCCAAACCATTCTGTGTTTCTATTGTTCTATGACAACACCAACAACCAACTAGTGCACCATTCTGTGACCTACTACTAGACGGATTTTTCCCTGAGCAGGACAGGCATCGGTCTCTTTTTAAGATATGACTTATGAAAGTTTGTAGCAGCTGAGAGTATATTTTAAGATGTTTCATAGTATATTATTTGGCTCCCATTTAACAAACATTCTTCATGTACATCCTTACCTTTGGGGAATGGTAACGTATTTCATAACTGTTCTGTAATACTTGAGGAGCATATATGGGAGTAACGTAGTTCTGACACTTTTACCCTTAAGCTACAATGTCTAAGGCTGCTTTAAAAAAGAAAAATCAATATATGTCTGACTAGAGGATTAGGATAGGCTTATGGAATGACATCTGCTTGACAGAGAAGATACCAATGCATCAGCTAGAGAACACATTCTTTTCTAAAGCTAACGCATTGAAAAAATGTCTGCTTAGCTTAAATCATGTGTCAACATAAGTAACTGTTTACAAATAGCTGCAGGAGTGCTTAAGTTGTGTTTTGATGCTGAAGTACTAAACAACAGTTTCTGTGCTCCCAGAGATCTTTAGTATATGCTTTTCAGTAAATTATTTCCGAAACTAACTTTCTAGTTTTATTTAAACTCACACATGTGTACTGATGAGATTTGAACAAGAATCTGGATGGTGGCAGTGTTTAAATATCATTGCATTTGCTGGATGTCTAGAAGATTGACTGCTTTTTATTTTGATACTATTGCATTTGTGCTTTTAGAATGGAGCTCATAAACTGACATTTATCAACTATCATGGAATTTTTTGTTGCTTTTAATAGTGCTCAGACTGGAAAATCTATGTGATTTTGTGACATAATCAATGGCATATACTCACAGATCTATATGGTGAAAGTACCCATGCTTCACTCTGCCAACACAAGGTGTTTCAGTGTGCAAACTTACATACACCTGTTCTTGTTAGTCAAGTACTTCTGAGTTCATGTCATGATTAAATTATACGAGTTAAGTTAAATGAAGACAGAAGACAACAGTAAGCGTTGGAAGGAATAACTGCGAATTGTAAGTGAACATCAGCTTCATGACCATCTGGAGAACCTGAAAGTGTACAAAACCATGGGACCTGATGGGTACACCCATGGGTACCAAGGGAATTAGAAGATGTGGTTGCTAACCCCCTTTCTCTTATATTCCAAAAGTCATGGCAGTCCAGTGAAGTCCCCACTGACTGGAAAAGTGAAAACATAACCCCCATTTTCAAAAAGGCAAAGAAGGAAGATCCATGCAACTATAGGCCAGTCAGTCTCACCTCTGTGCCTGTTAAGACCATGGAGCAGATCCTCCTGGAGGCACTGCTGGAGCAGAAGAATAATGAGGAGGTGACTGGGTATAATCAACACAGCTTCATCAAGGGCAAATCATGCCTGACAAATCTTGTGGCCTTCTGTGAAAAGGTCACAACACCAATAGACAAGGGAAAATCAACTGACATCATTTACCTGGACCTGAGCAAAGCCCTCGGCAAAGTCATGCACATCATCCTGGTCTCTAAACATGGTAAAACATGGGTTGGATGGATGGACCATTTGGTAGATTAAGAACTGGATTGATGGCTGCACCCAAAGAGTGGCTGTCAATGGGTCCATATCCAAGTGGAGGTCAGTGATAAGTAGCTGCTCCACAAGTTTTGTGATATTTATTTCACGTGGTTATTTCACTGAACCTCAAGGATCAGTGTTGGGACCAGTCCTGTTTAACATCTTTGTTGGTTGCACAGACAGTGGCATTGAGTGCAGCCTCAGCAAGTTCACTGATGACCCCAAGATGTGTGGTGTGGCTGACATGCTGGAGGGAAGGGATGCCATCCAGAGGGACCTTGACAGACTGGAGAGGTGAGCCCTCATGAAGTTCAACAAGGCCAAGTGCAAGGTCCTGCATCTGTGTCGAGGCAATCCCAAGCACTGATATAGGCTGGGCAGTGACTGGCTTGAGAGCAGCCCTGAGGAAAAGGACTTGGGAGTGCTGGGGGATGAGAAGTTCAACATGAGCTGTCAGTGTACACTTGCAGCCCAGAAAGCCAACCAGATCCTTGGCTGCATCAAGAGAAGAGTGGCCAGCAAGTCCAGGGAGGTAATTCTACCCCTCTACTCTGCTCTTGTGAGACCCCACCTGGAGTACTGCATCCAGTTCTGGAGTCCCTTTTACAGGAGGGACATGGATGTGCTGGAGAGTGTCCAGAGAAGGGCCACGAGGATGATCACAGGGATGGAGCACCTCTCCTGTGAAGACAGACTGAGAGAGTTGGGGTTATTCAGTCTGGAGAGGAGAAGGCTCCAAGAAGACCTTATTGTAGCCTTCCAGTATCTGAAAGGGGCTACAAGAAAGCTGGTGAGGGACTTTTTATGATGTCAGGTAGTGATGGGACTAGGGGGAATGGTTTCAAACAAGAGGAGGGCAGATTTAGATTAGATATTAGGAAGAAGTTTTTCACCATGAAAGTGGTGAAATACAGGAACAGGTTGCCCAGAGGTGGTAGAAGCCCCATCCCTGGAAGTTTTTAAGGCCAGGCTGGAGAGGGCTCTGAGCAACCTCATCTAGTGGGAGGTGTCCCTGCCCATGGCAGGAGGGTTGGAACTAGAGGATCTTAAAGGTCCCTTCTAACCCTGAAAATTCTGAGATTCTATGAAATGCAGTGAAAACTGTATTTTGAGGATTGAGTCTGGATGGATCTGGATATTAAGTATATGTCTTATTAATTTTATGTTGCTGTTGCTGTGGAGATAAATTAACCTGAAGGATAAAATTATAATTAAATAATAAAATTATCATTAAAATATATGCTATATTTCATGTATGTAGCATACACATGTTGACTATGCAGTTCTCACATATTGTCATATATATGCTCATATCAACCTGCTATCATGAGTGGTCATCCACACCCAAACTAACCAATAGACTTGAAAATCTTGCCTGCATTGACAAGCTAATCAATAGAAACTGATTAAAGAAGAAGTATGTGTATAAAAAAAAGTTTATAACTTATAAAAAGTTTATAACACTTATAACAATGCACAGGATCTTACAAATGTCAACATTTTAAACAGAACATTTTAAAAATACTCTGCATTTTGAGTAAGAAACAGAAACCTGTGAGTTTTTATCCCCTTATCCCCTTTAAAAAAAAAAAATTAAAAAAAAATTGGGAATTCATAGAGCTCAATAACAAGAGATACAGTAGTTCTCTTTACACAGAGAACTTTCACTACTCATGCAAGGTAGGGGGTGCTGCATGTTGCAAAATTCTCTGTGCATTTCTGAACCCCTGGCTCTATCAGACCTTTCCTGACAGCTGGTTTGCATGGAGATTTTATGATCTTAAGATATGTCTGGTACGAATAATGTGGTTCATATTTTGTTTTCATTCTGTGTTGTTTTCAAAATGTAAAACAAACTTTGTAGAAAGGAATTTTTAAGACACTAAACCATGGCAGTCTCATATTTTTCCTTTCACAGATGTTATTTTATTCTATCCAGTATGATACACACAGAAGATTTGAATGTGTTCACTTAACCATGTGAAATAAACATCACAAAACTTGTGGAGCAGCAGTATTTGTTCGTGAGATAAAACTATAATCAGTCTTAAGCTTTAACTTAAGCACATTTCTGTCATTTCAGAATAAGTGTTGGAGCAGGAAGAATCAGAGGAGGAAGAGCAAATGCATTAAGAGTGCTTTGCATTAAATTATATATACTTTTTTTCATCCCATACAACTTTACACATCTAATTAATGCTCCTAAAATACTGCCACAGCTATTATAAAATGAATGGAGGGGGAATATCAGCACACATAAAATTGGACGGGTACCTTCTCTGACTAGAAAAGGCATTATGGACAACATACTTTTGAGTTTAGGTACCTGAAGCTAGGAAGAGTTAAGCAGATGCTGCACATCAGACCTGTCATTAGATTTAGTGGGAATGCTCCTTAAATCCTTTAAAATTTTATTCAATGGTTTTTTTTTAAGGTCTAAGCAGAAATAGGAAAACTAAATTTAAAAATAAAAATAGTGCTTGTGAATAGATTTTTAATCTTAATTATTTAATAGTTTTTGCCACTTCTGGATGAGGGTGAGGAATTCTGGAAAACTGGAAGTTTTACACTTACATTTTAATAAAATTGCCCCCTTAAATATTCATGTTTGAGATTTTTATAGGTATGTGGCTGTTCTTTCAACTCCTAACTACATACTGTTTAGTAAAGACTACAATTATCTAGACCTCAAAAATAGGTTTTGCTGGATCAGGCGTAGCCTCAATTGTCTATGTTGTTTTAAGACTTAAATATAGTTTACCAGGATCCACACAGGAGCTGCAACTTGAGTAAACATTTCCAAATTAAGATTCCATTGAGAAAATGGACTTTATTTAAAAATAACAATGACCTCCCCACAGAGATGCCACTTCTGCAGACACCAATCATGTGTCTTTTATGCAACAGCAAAGCCATTTTGAGCAGTATCTGACTGGACTCCAGAAATTCCAGGAGACTCAGTTATGACATGATAGTGTGACTTCTAAGGGAGACCATCTGCATATGTAAAGTTTCCGTAAAATACAGTTGAGGAAACACTAGCCAAACAGTTATTTTCATATTCTAAACTGAATACCACTGTGTTTGACTCCTGTGATTTGTGACAACTTTGCTTTGCATACTCCTCTGCTTCTCTGTTAAGTGAGCAAATTGTTACTGGGGCCAGACAGGAACACAGTAACTGGTAGTGAGATTCATAGATCTGTTTTTGTAAACTTAATCCCTAACAAAAATTAATCATAGTTCATGTCTCCAGTCTTAGAACGCAGATAATTTGATGCCATTCTATGTTAAACTTTCTTACAAGCAATGTCAAACCCTGTTTGGCAAGGATAAAGGAGTCTAGGAGAGACAAACATCCTCTATCTTGGTATACAGTGAAATCATTTTATGAAAGGAGAAATGTTGTCCGCTGCTACAGTTCCTAAAATAAATTTAAAACCCCACATGTTTTTCAAGACAAGACTCATGGTAAAACAGCCAAGCACAAATTTTTCCAAGTCATTCACCTGTTTTATTGTGAGGGCCAAATTAGTTGTCAAATGAATGTGACTTTGCAAGTCATTTCAACAAGATGTATATAATGCAGTCTCAATACTGTAGAGAAATCATCTTTTGTACCAGGGGCTACCGGAGGGGTTTCTGATGAAGACTGAGCCCCAGTGGAAATGGAAAAAGCATGGCAATGCCTTTTTTTATGAAATGTGGGAGAAATCATCCTGTCTACTAATGCAGAAAAAAAAAGCCAAATTCCAGGTCTTTTTAAATAAAATCCTACCTAGCTCTACACAGCATTTTTGACATATTTTGAAGACTTAAGTGGTGCCAGTCCCTCTGAGAAGCAAACAGCTCTTGTAGATAGTGAAAAAAGGTGCTTTTTAAGGCTCTGAAGCAATTAATAGCTACTTACATGCATACACAACTCACATGGATAGTCAAAAAACTCCCACATGTCAGAAGAGAAACAGGTGCATAAATCTCTGCAGGCCCCGGTTTAATTAAGCTGAATGTAGCTTTTTTCCCCTCATCTTTTCCTTGATATTTAATGCCCATTAAGTCATTTTATCATATTGTCTGCTATTTCAATGTTAATTTTACCACAATGTAATTCTGATTTGAACTTCACATTTCATTGTTAACAAATTAACACCATTTCACCTGTATTTATTATGTAATTCTGTGAGCAGCTGATGCAAGAGAAAATATAAAGACCTTGGAAATAACACATCCACATCAGCTGAAGTGAAAAAAAGCAACAGAAGTAAAGACATTGTGAGAGATTAATAGCATCTCATTTTATACAGGTGCATTCTTAGTTTCTTCATTAATGAAGAAAAAGTATGCCTTGTGGTCTATACTGCATATTTATTAATGCTTCTTGTCAATTTTGATCAGATTTGTCTATCCAACAGCTCACCTAAACACAAATCTATTTGCATATATATGACACAAATACCAACAAAAAAAGTTTTTTTTCCAAGGTATTTAAGAAAATGCCACGGAAAAAAAGGTTATCTGTGGAAGCCTTACACCTATCACTCAGCTTTCACTGGGACAAAAAATTCCCTGTGAGGTCAAAGGATTCCCCTGCAGACATGACAACACCACTGAAAAGGCTAAGCAATGACCAAAGCAATATAATGTAGTCTTCAAAAGTCAGTGTATAGGAACAGATGAAAGACATGAGATACATATATGTGGAAGGATGGATGTTTCCCACCCATCTCCACTTATTACAGAGGGAATATGGGAACTGTTTAGGTGATTTACATGCTATGGATCAGCAGCAGTCTGTATCAAACATAAACTTTTTATTCTCATGGGTTTTTACCGAAGGACACCAAAATAAATGCAACTGTTACTGATTTAAAGAGTAGCAAGAACGTTGTAGTGAACAACTGTAGAAACTAAGTACCTTTCTATAACCCACTCAAATATACACAAAATTATAGCAATGATACCTGAGCATAGTGCTTCTGCTGCTGCTGTTAAGAGAGAGACTGAACATTGTGTCTTGCTATCACTTTTTGTACCTGACGACAAGCCTGAGGCCTAAAAAACTTTTAATATGGCAGTTATCTCTTGCTTGATAACTAGTGCATTATGACCTGCTGTTTCCACAGGAAGACCTCAGAACTCTTGGGGAACTATGCATGAATATCCTAATTTAAAAACTTAGGGAATTTCTTGTGAACTGCACTTGCACAATAAATGTAAGAGACTTCGATTGAATATAGAGAAATGCTGTGAATTCCTCCTTCCTCAGAAAGAGCTTTCTGAATTATTGTTGCTATGGCATCCTTCACTTACTTCATACCACGGCTGCAGAAGATCCAGCAAAATCCTTATGCATACAAGAAGGTGCTTTGATTTTAGAATTGCTTTAAACTAGACATCTGCTGAAAGGCCTTGTTGAGCAAGACCTTCTGTCTCCTTTTGCTTAATTTTTTGGTTTGCAAGGAGAACTGTATAATGAATTTCCATTGTACAGACAATTCATAAGCTGCAGTTTGTCTTTTATGGGCTGGATATAGACTGCTGTTACTAACAATGAAGTTTACAAAGTAAATAGGTCTATGTTAACTGTGTATTCCTTTCTTTAAGAAAGGATCATGGTAGACAGATGTTTCTCCAACTTGTTTATAAAGACTTGAAATTGTAGAGATTTCAAGATTGTTCTAAGCAACCTGTTCCTGTTATTATCTTGTTCTTAATGTAAATATAAATAAAAATTAATATACATATAGTGCTAATATTATTCTTTTTTTACTACTGCTAATAACAAGTATAATTCCCTTTACTTTCACCATAAGAGTTCTGATTTCTAAAATAAGCATGAGCATTGGAACAGGGAACATTGCTGATTTTGTTAGATAACGAATTATCTATAAATTATAGGCATTCATTCCGGCTGTATAAACAAATGTTTACCCTAAAAAACATATATAATAACTGGTAAGGTCTCATTATTAATCTGAGTATTTTCTGGATATTTTTACTTGATTTGCTATAAAATGCAAAAATTAAATGCAGCTAAGCCCTCATAAAAAATATTGTGGATGTTAGAATAATGTCATATGACTCAAGGCAAGCCATTTGCATCTTGCCTGTGCAGCATGTTTATACTTTTACTGAATTGGAGACTGATTCCTTCCAACTCCAAAGTCTGTTTCCTGTTTCAGTCCTTCAGTAGTAAGTGCTATTTCTTTACCTTCTCAATGGTATAGGATACAGCTACTGCAGTATTAATAACTTTCATCCCTCTTTGTGTTGCCTTGTGTGAAGAGAAGCCACATACCTAGAAAAAAATGTCCAACCAATAAATTTTGGCATCGTGATCAGGTGAGAAACTATGTCATGTCTTTTTGCTAAGGATGATAGTTAGGCTTACACCAAGCAACCTTCTATCCCGTAATGTTACTGATATATTTTGCCTACAGATTTTTATAATTATTATTTTTTTGTCGGGGGTATGGCATTCCTAGTGTGCAATTCGGACTTACTAGCATACATATTACTCCTTCCAGTACTGAGGAAATAAGGTCTTTCTTTATTAACATATCTTTTAAAGAAGAGCTAAAATCTCTGAAACTCCCAAAAGCATGAGAGAGTTCAACATGTCAGTATATTTCACTAGTTGGCAATTACTTTTGATGACTTCAGCTTCTTCAAAACAATCATTAATGAAACTTGTCCTATATCTCAAAAAATAAGGATAACCAGGGACTGGTGACACTCCACAGAATTAGTGTAGAATCAAGGTCACTTTTCCAAAGAAACCCTTTAAATCTACTAGCTGCCTGGTGCCTGTCAATTTGAAGACCTGACCATGAATGAAGTCACTTTTGTGTGAATGAGAATTTGTGAAACACAAAATTTTCCTGAACTCAGGTCCAGATAACTTACAAGAGTACATCTGAAGTAGATAGTTGGAAAAGTAAGTTTTAGCTCAGTTTTAAGCATATTTTTGACATTATAATCATGATCAGATTGGGATTCACAAGATTAAAAAATAGTGTTTTGAGGAATGTGATTCATATGACATTGTCAAATCTTACTATTATGACAAAGCTAGGAAACGAATTGGTGAAAACAAACCTATAAAAATAATTATTCTGGTTTGATATAGATTTAAAATTTTCAGTGAACCACCATCCAATTTCTACTTTCTCTTTGTAATTCTTTTATTCTTTTATTCTTTTCTTCCTAATATGACTCAATTTACACTATGCTTGTCACAGGCTAAAAGGCAAGCTCTCTTTTACTATAGGTGGCAGCACTAGCTTATTATAAATGTTGACGGACTTCTCTCTCTTGAAGGAAATAGATATGAGGATACCTGGGCAGCACCTGGTTTCTATGTAAAATAATTGTATTTAAAATTTAGAGATCCAAAATAAAACTGTATTTTTTTTAATGGGGAAGATAATTGTACTATTTCCCTCATGTACCTTTACTAATGCCTTTTCTAGTTAAGGATGATTAGACTAAAACCATAGTCTTGGGTATATTAATTATAAAAAAAGAAGCCAATTCATAAAAAATCCACTGAAAATTAGAGGAAATTCGTGTGCTTGTGGAACTATGTACTTTTCTAAAGGAAACTTTCCTAAACTCAACTTCCTAGAATACTGAAATTCTGTTAGGTATTCTCTGTGTTTTTTTCTGCAATTCAGTGGTGTATCCTCTCACTGCAGTTCTTCAGGTCAGTGATCCAAACAAATTCTGCTTCAGAAATACTGTATCTTGTCCCTTTTTCCCCTTTGAGTTTTGTTACAGCATCACAACCTTTCCACTGAGTATCTTCACCTAATCACCTGTGAGAAGCTCTTCATTTTACTGGAAACTATTACTTAATTGCCAGACATTGACTTTTGTCATAAAATATTTTAAACAATATTAATTTCCATTACTTCTCTGCATCAAACTGTGATTTTCTGCAAAAAGATACATTAATAAAGTTGTACTCTACTATTCTTTCGTATATAGCTTTGTCTGAAGAAGGTGCTATATTATACACTAGCAAATGTATGTTAAAGACACTAAGACATTATTGTAAAAAAAAAAAATTCATATAAAAAAGCATGAGTGAAGACTGTACAGCTAAAAGCAAAATTTTTCAAAATTCAGTGACATTTGTTAGACTTCTGTGTTCTTGTTTAGAATTTCAAAATGCTGAGCACTTATAATTCCAATTAACCTCCATTAAAATCACTCCTAAGCTATATTCTTCCCTAAAGGAACAAGACCTTTTCCAGGAGGGTTCCCTGTCATTTCAGATATCTGTAACACTGTTTTCATGGCTGGCATAGCTCATTTAGAGTTCTGTGTAATTGATAAATATGATGATAAAAGATGAATGAAAGCAGCAGACAAAATTCAAATGTTCTTTTCTCTCCTTTCTTCTAATGTAGCGTTTCAATGCAATTTAATGATGAAAGCCAAAACTTTAGGAGTTAATTTGAAAACTTGACAAAGATCTGCAACTTTTCATGCAAAACTGTGGCTAATTTTAATTTCAAAGATGAAGGGCTGTTTCAGTTTGTTATTTTTTTTCTAAGGTATGTGATGGATGCAAAGTTGGTTATTCAAATCTGAAATTAAGACATTTTCTAAATACATTCTGGTTTACTGTAGTCCTTGCCAAAATTCTCCTTTGCAGCTCTGTTGCTGCTGCTACCAGGCTGCTGCTGGAAAAATCTTCATCCTGACTTCTGTCTAAGGATCTATGCTATATTACCAACAACTTCTTTCCTAAAACCCTTGACTCTATCCGCTAGTACAACAATTCTTTTAATCACTGTCTCCCTCTCAAGCTGGAAGCAGATTTTATCCTCCAGGAAGTTTAGACATTCCTTTCTCTTTTCCTCTATATTTGTCCTAAAAATCCATCTCCAGTCCCCTCTGCTATAGTAATTACTTGAATAAACACGAGTTAAATTTTAAAAATTGTCATTGTGATTACTATCTAGGGCTTTGCTTAAGGAAGCAGGATACTGAAAGATGAAATAGGGCACTGCCAAAAATCAGTTAATTACATGTGAACTAAAAACTGCATTAGGACTGACATCTGATTGCATTTTAGGTCACATGCAAATATATTGAATCACATTCTAATATGTCATTCTCATATAGGGTTTTTTTTTTTTCCAGCCTCAGTGCTTTCATCCAGGAGCTCGGTAAAATATGTTTGGGTGACAGCTGGGGAAAATGTAATGCTGGACAACTGATAGTAAGCTAATTTCTCGTGTCTTTCTGTATTTATTTATTGTTGTTGAAGTTACAAGAACTTTGGACCAACACACCTAATATCTCTTATTTCTCAGTAAACTACTATTTAGATTTAGAGTACTGTAAAGGTCATAATCCTATGGAGAACACCTGAAAGTGATTCTTTAAAGAAACACTGCTGGGGCTTTATTTTGACAAGCCATAACAAAACCACATCTAAGCAACTTCCTTCCCTTGCCCATCTTGTCTTTTTCTCTTGTAGCAGCTTATCATGGGCTGGAGTTCACCCACTTCATGATCACAACACATGTCCATACCATCTTGTACCCATTCCTAGGTCGCTCAGAAATAAGTTTCCTGACTCCCTTAGGGAGCTGTGTATCCCATTTCTTCTTTACAACAACTAGTAAGGCTAGAAAATGACCCTGTTGTGCTACTCCTGGGTAAATCTCAAAGTGGGAGGAACACTTTTTACTCCTTTTGTGAACTGGGAGCCATCTGAGGCCTACTGGGTGTCCTGAATAATGTTGCTTACCTCATACTCCTAATTAATAGTTTCTGTCCCACTAAGTTACTGACATTTCCTGTCTGCAGCAAAGATCATAGAAAAAACCTTCTTTTCTTTAGGGGAGCCAGGATATGATCCTGTATCATAAAACCCCAAGAAAATCAATGTTGGTTTTTTTTAGTAGAGAGAAATGAAGATAAGGTAACTGATGCCTTGAGAGACTTGGCTGCAACAAAGCAACATTGGAGCATTTCAGTTAAGATCAGTTGTTTATTCAAGTGTGATAACAGCCTGAATTAGAATGCATCTCTTGGTCCCTTCCAAGGTCTTTCATGCCTGTTGACTTTCCAGATGTTATACTAAATATTTGTCATTCTGATAAGCTTCAACTCACGGTTTCATTAATCATCACTTACAAGCAGTAATCTTGACCCCTGTAGAGTTTTTTTCTGCTCACTTTCACAATGCATGCAATGAAAGGGACGTTTTTATATTTCTCTAATACAATATAAAGTATGATACAATATATTGTATTAACCTTTCACTATAACCTTGAAATTTCTCTTCCCAACCTTGCTGTGTTTGTTATTGATCTGCAGAAGTTTAACACTTTTCCCAGGATATTCCACCTGGGAGTGAGGTACAGATAAATAATAGGCTAGCATGTTTATTTCATGTGGATAAATCAGAATCGGATGAGTGAACTGCTGAGATGAATGAATTTTTCAACAGGTCTACAAGGCTACAGCGCCAATGTGGTAAATAAGGGGTCAATCAAGATCATGCAATTATATATTTTGATCAGCTTTTGAGACTGATGGAAGCCTCATCTGAAAAACTGACATTAAAGGAAGGAGGTTTCCCCAACCACATCAGAGAGCCTAGAATGTCAGTGCTGAGAAGAAGAGGGAATAAGGGAAGAGTGAGACACACCTAAAGAGGGTAATCTTGTACATCTCAGAAGATCTTTTGACAAAGTCCCATAACAAGGCTCACAGTGAAGAAAATAAAGGAGAGTGTGCAGCTTTTCTGCTTTGTATTTTTGCTCTGGTTGTAACTGTGAAAACAGTAGTAGACATTGTTGAGACCCTTGGCTTTTAGGATCTTCAGTTACTCTGTGTCCTTGGAGAAGTGCATTGTAAGTCACAGTAATCACATGCCTGGACTTCAGGAAAATTAATGTCCAAGGGGTATACCTCTGGAAGAGAGGACTTTGGCATTTAGATTAGAAATTCCTAGTCCTCAAGATTGATGTTCAACAGGGGACCTTCAAGATACCATATGTAAAAACCAAAAGACAGACTCAGTGATTGGACTTTACTCTCTTTACTGAGACTCACAAAGCTTTCAAATTCACATTCTATGGGAGAGGGAGCCAAACAGCAGCCACTGGACAAAACAATGCACTCAGGGACCTTTAAGCAAAGCTCAACAAGATAAACATCCTTTTAGAGTGAAAAGCAGCAGCTTAGCCCAAAATAAAATAACAGAACCCTTAAGCTTTGGGCAGACTCCATAAACCCCTGTTTCATTTTTGGATTGTATTAATTTTATTTACTGTAAAACCAGCCTGTATTCTTGTTATTCCATCTCAGCTGCAGCTATTTTAGAAATTATTGCCTAACATAAATAACTTCCTGCTGTCTCTTTTTTTCCCCTTCCTTCCCTGTCTACAGAATCATAGAGAATGGTGTGACTAACACACTATGTAAAATATAGAAACTAGAAAACATATTTATTTTCTGAATAAACAGTTAATACAAACTTACATTTTCAGTATCAAGTCCTGTCTTCTTTTAAGACAATACGCTTTTTCCTTCTATCAACCTGGTGTTTATCCAGGTCAGTTTTGATGATAATATGAAGTGATGGAAAGCAATCAAGCTGAAATATTATAAATAATTGTAAATTACAAAAAACAAAACAAAACAAACAAAAAAGTGTTACAGTAAGGCACTGGTTGCCTGACCTTTATAACTGGTGACATTTCTCCCTTAAGTCAGTGTGATGTTCCTTAGCTGAACAGTAATATGTTGGGATCATGAGCTGTGGTTTCCCAGGGGCTGGGAGTGCTGGGAGTGCTGGGAGATGCTGGGAAGGGTCAGCCAGGTCTGGTGTTGCCTTCAATGCCCCAAAAGGTAAGCAAGAGAAGACTACAGAACCAGCTAAAATCAAAATTGACCACAGAAAAAACAAGGAAAACCCCAAACACCCTCCCTCTCCCTCCAAAAAAAAAAGCAGACACCAAAACAGCAGTACTTTTTAAGGGATTGTGCTCCCACAATCTTTGTTACTTTGTTTACACAACTGTAAAATTTTTCTTCTGAATTACTGCTGTTGCTGCAGCTTGTGGGGGTATATATATTGCATAAAAATAAGTAGTTGAAACATACTTGTGAGAACTTAAGAGTCTTTAAGGAATGTATATTTTTGAGTCCAGAAGAGATTAAATAAATAGACAATGTGAAGTTATCACAGATAGATGCTGAACTCAAAAAGCCCACGAGAACCAAAGAAAAACCTAATAGTCTGTTTCACTGAGCTTCAAAAATAAAAATAACTTGTCAAGCAGATTTTCCTGGATGTCTTACAGGAACAGAACTTCTCCCATGTTTCAGTGTTTCCTGGTTTAATCCACTTAGAAAATTCAGTGACAGAATCATTTCCATTTTATGTCTGCCTGTGGCTCTTCCCTAAAAGCATAAACCACTTGAGAGGCACCTGAATGACAAATAGATAAAAATTCAAAACATACAGAAGTTTTTCTAACCTCTGGAAAGGTTAACTGTATGGCTTTTCCTAGACCAGCTGCTAATTCCTTTAAAAGCTTTTAATGTGAAATAAAGAATCAGCAGGCCATTTTCATTTAGGATGAGGAATTTTCAAGGCAAATATCAGAGCTATTTGTACAAGCTAAGCAAATATTAGAATGTATAAGAAGAAACAAACCCAAGGGAATCACAGTTAATGTCATGAACCATTGCAAATCTTGAGAGAGTAACGAGGGAGAATCTACAAAACCCAGTTAAAGCTAAAAATCCTTTGAATGTACTTTTGTTGGACCCTAATTAGCTCAGGGTCTTTCAGAAACATTGAGGACACTGTCATCAAGCTATTGTAAAGAAAAGAGGAAAGTAAAAAATGTCATTAGAATGATTTAAAAAAATAAAAAGCAAAGGCCGTTCAAAGTTTAATGTATTAATAGAGTGCCCATGACCCAGACCTCGCAAAAATCTCCATTTTTACAAAGCCTCTTAGAGACAGACTTCAGAGTTGTGTTCCTCTTGAAAATGTAGGTACAGACATATAAGAAAGGCACTGTGAATATTTAAAGCTTTCATGTAATCATTGTTATTGTCTTTCTGCAATAATTATGCCTCACATTCCCCTTGGCATTCGTAAGCTGGGATTTGGATCAGACAGAGAAGGGAACAGCAACCACAGAACCCTTTTGTGACTTGACCAGGTCTATTTTAAGACTTCAGGAGGGAGCCATCAGCATCCCCTTGGAAATGACAGTTTGAGAGGCCAGAAATTGCAGAGAATAATGCTGTATTTATGTTGTAGGTGTATATTCAGGATTTTGTAAATGCTGAGTGGGTGTCTGTATTTGCATCCACATGTGAGTTATGAAGAGCAGCACACTGCTTGCACACTCGGGGCAGGCTCTCCCAGCAGAGCTCATGGTCACAGTAAACATCCCACTGCTGACTCTCAGTACAAAAAGATTTTGCATTTGAACTTAAAAACTGGATTTGGCCCCTTACTCCAGCATCCCAAAGTGACAGAGCTTAGGATTTAGGCTGCAGCTGAAGGAACTGGGATGAGATTTGGGAAAAAGAGTCACAGTCCTTGTAGAAGTTATTCTCAGACAGAAACATCAGAGAAAGCCCAGACTTCCCAGAAGAAAGAGATCACGGTCTGCCCTGGAGAAAAAGTCTCACTTTGTATCATTCTTACAGAGTTTGTACTCAATTGAGCTGCCTTTTATGTTAGGACAGACCAGGAAAAGCATGTATATCCATCTTCTCCTGGGTTTAACTCTCTCCATAGGACAATTCAGATTCTGGGCTTACAGGCTTGTCTTCCTCTGTGTTTTAGTGACTGAATTTAAATACTTCATCTAACTTCAATTAGCTTCAATAAAGGAAGAGAGATCTGTAGTTGATTTTAAGGGTTGACTTATATATAAGGGTTGGCCAGCACTGAATAGATAAAAGAAGGCAACTATGGCAAAAATGCCTGGTGTCAAACAACCATAGGTAGTTTGTCTACTTTTGGATTCTGAAAAAGCCAAGCTGACTATCACTGAAGCTGAGGGAGCAGTCAGCACATGTGCTCTGGCAGCAGCTATAGGAGAGGAAAGAGGAGACCCTTTTAGGAACAGAAATCATTGCCTTCTCCACCCCTGGATCTGCAAACTCTGGTTGCTAAGATGTTTGATTTCTCCATTCTCTTCTGCTTCCTGACTATAGAGAGCCTGCCTTTTGTCAGATGGCAACATTTTGCTCTTCATGGTCTTTTGAGAACTCTCAGACTACCTCTGAATTTGCTAAGTTCTGCCATATAAATGATTGGCCTAAGACATTATCTTGGCTCACTATGAATACAACAGAATTAAGCGATGGAAAGCAATCAAGCTGAAAGGTTATAAATAAGTGTAAATTACAGAAAACAAAACAAAACAAACAAAAAAGTGTTACAGTAAGGCACTGTAACAGAATTAAGCCATTCCAGTGCTTCTGTCCAGAGCTCCATTCTGGGAAAAGTCTGTGGGCTATCCTATCTCAGAGTAATTCAGGTTGAAAAGGACCTAAAGAAGTCATCTACTTGGAATCCCATTTCAAAGCAGGATTGGCATTGAAATTAGGGCTAGTTGCTGTAAGGCCCGGTACAAGAGAATTTTTAGCATCTCCAAGATGTTCCCTAAGCCAGGTGGAAGGCAAATACTATTCTCTGCCCTTTGTTTTTAGAATCAGAGAATCAGAGAACCACAGAATGGTTTGGGTTGGAAGGGGCCTTTAAAAGTCATCTGGTCCAACCTCCTGCAGTAAGCAGGGACATCTTCAACTAGATCAGATTGCTCAGACCCCATCCAACCAGGCCTGAAAGCTGAAAGGAAATAAGAAAAAACCCATTCCAGATTTGAAACTAGTGAATTTTATCCCCCTTTCTGTCTGGGACAAGCATCTGAAGAGGAAAGACTGTAGCAGAATGTGTAGAGGAATGGCCTGAGCATGTGTACACAACCCCATGTTTGAGGCACTCAGGTGCTAATTACAAGGTGGGAGGCGTCAGCTTGTGTTAAGCCCTCACCCCATTAGGGTTTGCCTCAGCTGCACATGAGCAGGATTGGGGACCAATAAAAGGTGAGCTTCCCAGCACTTGTGGGGTTGCTCTTGGGCAGCCAGAGGAGGAGGTTAGCTGAATCTGGAGCAGAAGCACTGAATGAGGCTAGCCAAGTCTGAAGGCAGAAAAATTGGAGCACTGACTGTGCACCTGGGTGAGAACACCTCATTGACTTCGGAGCGCTGCACCCCAAGAAAGGTTCACCCGCTTAAAAAAGACTAAAAATGGAAGTGGAAAAGCAAAGCTTTAGTTCTGAATCAGTTCTGAAAAGTAAGACTTTTGCCACAGTCAAGCATTTCCCAGTGTCTTATTCTGGATGGCTTCCCTGTCAGTGTTTGAGACTCGTGGAATACCATTTTCAAACATCTACGGCTCCCAATTCTTTTTATGTTACATGTCCTGTACCCTTAATTCAAGGACCAGGATTCTTCTCAGAGGCTCTGCAGCACTAATTTGCAGAGGTCATATGTATTTATATCTTCCCCTTGACCATGGAAGATTATAATCTTCAATTCTTAGCTATGTGAAATGATACCTAAGTTTTTTCAGGACTTCAAACAGCTTTGTATTTTTACAGTTGTTCTATTATTTCAGATTTTTAAAAAGAAGTTTTAATGCTACGACAATGTATTTTTTCCCTATTGATGGATGGTTTGCAGCTCTACCAAAGTTCAAGCAGCCTAGTAAGCATTAGAATGATTATTTGCTACTATTCTATTCCTTTAACTTTAAAGGAATTAGCTGAGCTGGGCAATAAAATGGAACATTTCCTACAAGAGTCAGTAAATGGAATCTGTGTAAGTGCAGAAGCTTATTACTTTGATATAAAGAGGGCCATTATTCTTTGCACCTCTGGAAAGCTGCCTAACTTGAAAGCCTTATAATCTGATTTTCATAAATTCCATTTAACACATTATTATTTTCTTTTTAATTGGCAACACCTAAAGCTAAGCCACTCTTCTCTGATGTCACACCTTCTTTTTCATAACAGAATCCCACAGCCCTACTTATGCATAATTTGTACAATTTTCACCAAAATGCTATATTAAATCTAATCTTTTTACATTCATTTTCAATTAAGAATAATTAGAATCAAATGGCACACAGTTTACAATTTTACAATCATACTGACTCATATTTTTGTCCGATTTTAAGGTCCTTGCTCCAGAGAAAATCCAGTTCTTCTCTTCCAACAACTCATGCTTCAATAAGATTTGAATAAGTTTAATCTTTGACCTGAAGGGAAATATGACAGAAAAGAGAGACAGAAATTGATTAAGAGTTCATTTTGGCAAGACCCTGTGAACTATGCTGTAATCAAGACATAAAGGACAGTCAAGGCAGAAAAAACACAGATTAAATACTGAGTTTGATATGAAATTCAAACGAAAATTTTTTCCCAAGTGAAGAAATTTTATCTGATCAGAAATACATCTTGAAAAAGTGTCCAACTAATAACTCCCAGAGCTGCCTATCCTGCTGTGTTTTAAAATTGCGTTTTAAATTGTATTTTACAATTTTGATAAATTTTAAAATTCATTAAAATGAATACATTCCCCCAGCTTAAATTTGTTACTATTATAGAGTTTAATGAAAACTAACCCTATCAAGTCCCCCTTTATATTCAATATCAAAGTCATTTGGCAAAAGAGCTCTGTGTAGGACTCACAGGGTGTTCTAGTCCAGCATCTCGTCCAGTTTGCTGGTCACGTACTATCCCACACATAAATATAGCAAGCTTCAGCTTGAAAAGAGTAGACTATCTGGAGCTGTTTGAAGGTTATTGGGAAACTTTGCTCATATTTACCTTCATTCTTCTTTCCAAATCTGCTTATTGGTTTTTTGTTGTGCCAATATTGTTCTTGAGGCATGTTAATTTTCTCTCCCTGGTGTTTACCTTGCTGCAGTATTTTTGTCAAAGTAAGCAAGCATTGCTTTTGCAGGCATGTGGCTGTGAATCTATTTCTTTTACCACCTAATTGAGCAGCCACTCACGTGGCACTTTGTCTACACTAATAAGATCTATCAGGGACTTATTGGCAGCAAACTGTCTTAGCTTGGGTACTCTGTTTGTTAGACATCATCCACTACAGAGAGACCTCTGGACTTTACTCCTCCTCACATGGTGAAAGATACCTCTTCTGCACCCTCCTCTCTCCCCATGCCCCTTCCTTCCATCCTGGTCCCAGTTTTTCACCTTATTTCATAACAAACTGATCTCAGGTTTATTTTTATGACCACCTCTGAATAAAATTGTGCATGTGTCCAGAAAACAGAAAAGAATTTATTTTGGAAGAAAATAACAGAACAGATACACATTGATAACCTGAAACAAGGACTGGATTTGCACACACAATCTTTAGAGCTTATTACTTTAGAGATGATAATGTTTGTTGCCTCTATGTGATTTTGTGATAGTTTTCTCACTCTGTACAATCTCTTGCTGCACAAACTGAAAATTCAGTGAGAATAATCCACGTATTGGAGAGGACTTCTCATGAGCTGAAGCTGACAGTTTTCTGGGAACATGTTCATTAGAAGATGGAGTTGTAGGTAAGTTTCTGACAACTCTTTTTTTGAAAAAAAACCCCACCAAAAAACATAGAGGTTCTCTTTTAAGTTCTTATAATCCCTGATAGAAGTTGACTACTATTGTGGCTGGCACAATGGAACAACAAAATGGCTGGCACAGAGGACTTAAGCTTCTGTGCAGTCATTGCAATGCCTTCTTATTCCTCTTCCTTTGACTCTATAACCAAACTGTTGATGTTGTATAAGTACTGACTGAGGATCAGTCATTGGCCTTTTTTTGAGACCTAATTATTGACTAAAAATGGAATGCAAATATTACTAAGTCTCAGTGCTGTTTTAAACACTACTTTTTAAATTTCAAGTTTGGAGGTTTTTTTAAAAATTATTTTTAATCTACTGCCTTGCTCATGCTAAGAACAAAAGTAGATTTTGTTAACACTAGCACAAAGCGGGCCAAGGAAATGACTGATTTTATCATAGTGGGTATTTCACTGTTTGTCTTGCTCATGGAGAATTGTGGTATTAAATTCCTATGCTGTGAAAATAAGAACTTAAAAGTCCAAAGGTTGAAGGGTCTATTGATTTGAATAAGTGGAATTCCTGTGGCTGCATTCAGTGGCATCATGTCCTTTAATCAGCAGAATGAAAAAGATGGCTGCTCCCTTTTACATCCTGCTTCTCATAACAGCACTTTACTCAAGGAGTGTCAGCATTCCCTATTCACTTCATTCAGCTGTTAAAGAGAATTCAATTGTTCATGTATGAAAATAATTTATAAAGAGAAATTTGTGAGTTAATTAAGAAAAATAAGGGGGGAATTCATCAAAGCACTATTTAAAATTAAAAAAAAACCCTCCTCCCTAATTGAAATTTTTACCTTTCAGAAGGAGTGCTGAAAAATCTTGATCTTGAAGAAGTATGTAGGTTGTACAGCAGCCATGACTATACCCAGCTTCTTCAGTGAGCAGATTTCAGAACATAAAGCAAGCATTTGTCTTCCTCCCACTACTTTTTTTGCTACCTACAAGTATTTAAATCCTCCTCTATTCACTGTCTATTCAGTGACATTAATCTAGTCACTCCAATTCTTTAATGATAATCTCTTTTTAATCAAATCAGACCATATGTCAATTATTTATCAATTCTTTCAATTATCTTCTGAGCTCCTTCTAACTTTTAATTTTTTTCAATTAAGAGGATTTTTGTAGGAGGCTTAGAATAATTACATTCATATTTACCAGCTATGTTCCTAATTAGCAATGATTCCTTTTCTGTGGTTTGTGGATGACATGCTGCTGAGTATAACAGCTTTCACATTTAATAAGAAAAAGAAGTCACTGAAGTTTAGTGGGTTTTTTTGTGGAATTTTTGGTCATATGTTATCGAAGCAGACTTTATTTCCATTCTCCATCCAGCTCTTGTAACTGTAACATCTGGATCTGAACACATTGCAGAAGATAATAATTTTATTTCTGTGACTTAAGCACATATATTTGCATTATGGAAAACTTAGATATATACTACCAAGGTTTATGACTAAGGTTTAAAAAATGTGGTATGAAAAGTTATATACAGTGTTCTGTTTTTTGGTTTTTTAAATGCTTATCTCTATCTCTCAGGATACTGTTATTCTTTAATGCTTAAAGGTGAATTAGAAAAGACAAAGCAAATTATTCAGAATAAAACTCTTTAAAAGATAAAAAACTGGGAGATTCTCAGCTGAAATATTTGCCTTTTCTCTAATTTGAGCTTGTCTAATTTCAATCTCCTGCTGATGAAATTGTGACTTCATTTCCTAGATGTGATTTTTCCTCCTTACACATATCTGAACTTTGATATCAGCCTTCTCTAAGCAGACTGACTCCAGGTATCTCTCCCTTCAGGTCACGCATTTCGATGCAATTTCCATTCTTGAGGTTAAGGTCTGAAAACCCAACAGTTTTTTCATCAGTTTTCTTGAATCTTGGGTACAGTGTAGAGCTGAACACAGATTTCTCAATTAATCCAAAAGCAAAATAGCTTCATCTTCCTTAGCAACTACCTATAAATTGTTCCTTAGTAACTGCCTATAAATTCAAAGTTTAGCCAAGATGTTTTGGTACTGCCTTACATTGGAAGCTCCTTTTCAGATGACTAGGAACTACCCCAACATACTTTCCTAGACAGAATCTATGGGGATGCTTGCATAGCCCATGCTTGGAAATAATGATGCAGATAACAACACTCACTAACACAGGAATACCATTGTGTATGAACAGAACACCCAAAACTCTTTCAGGGGACATTTGCTCAAAACACATTCTACTGAAGGGCAAGGTGACCATCAGCCAGATTAAAAAGTAACCAGAGAATTACAAGGAGACTTTTGAAACCAAAAAGCCAGCTTGAAGAGGAGCTAAAAGGAAGGCCAAAAATCTTTAACAGTGGAGAGTGTCCGTGTGGTGGCAACAGCATCAGTCAAACCCTAGTGCTGCCAGAAGTGTTCCCACCACCATTTCAGCCTCTCTAGGCCAGACAGACTTTCCTCCCTGCCAAACACCAGGAGCAGCATTCCAGCCAGGTGACCAACAGTATGGGTGACACAACACCAGGATCCACACTGGGGGTCTGCATCTGTGAATTCATGGGCTGCTTTCTGGCTGGCATGTGCATTAGTGGATAGTAGGGAGCAGCTCTGTACAGCAAAAGCTGGAAAGATCAATTCACTTATCCTTTTTATTATTAATTTTTTCCACACTGTGTTAGAGGTAATTTAAATATACAAGATTGTATCCATTCTCAGAAAACAAAACCAAACTAAATCTAATGCAGAAAATACAAAATTTTTGCAAATTTCCTTCAAATGATAAACTTCTAAACCAGTCTGGAACAGACTACCTCTTGGCAAGAAAGCAGTGATGTATTAGCTCATCTGAAGTTACTGACTGTGACTGTAACTGCTTCACTAATAACACTTCATGAATTCCTTCTCTCCACTATGTGAACTCTGTTTGCTTCCTCTGTTTTTAATGATTTCTTTTGTTCTTCCTTGTGTGCCTGAACAGCATTCTCCCAGTGACTTCTTATCCCTTTCTCAGAAAACAGCTGCAAACGCAGATGTTCTGCAAAGCCTCCCATCTGTAGGGATCTTGGGGCAGATTCTCAACGGCTGTAAATTGCCTGAGTACCACTTAAGTATATAAGACTTGTCTGATTCACACCATCTGGCCTTTTGAGCCACTCTATATTTATTTGCATAATTGAACATATTGTTTCAGGCTCATGCTGTTTAACTGTAAGATTTCCTGGCCAGAGGCTCTCCTAATAGCACACTATACAGTCACACATAAACTTAAAAAAACTATATAAATAATGATTGTCATTGTCCATTTTCTTTTTCCACTTCTTAAGTCTACCCCCAAAGACCAGAGATTTTTGCATGTGGAGCTAGGAAGCACAGACTAGACAGTTACTAGACAGACAAGTTACCAGAAAAACCAACCTCACAGGCTTTCTCAGACTTGGTACCTAACTGAGCTGCATTGAGGTTATTGACATAGAATCATATAATTTCTCAGGCTGGAAAAGACCTTCAAGATCATCGAGTCCAGCCTTGTTCTAACCCTATTACCCTATTCCTGATGACCCACCACTAAACTGTGTCCCCAAGCACCACACCCAGGTGATTTTTAAACACATTTGAGGATGGAGACTCAGCCACCACCCTGGGAAGCCTGTGCTAGTGCTTAACAACCCTTTCTGTAAAGATGTTTCTCCTGATATCCAACCTAACTCTCCCCTGATGCAACTTGATGCCATTGCCCCTTGTCCTGTCATCCTGTTTCTTCAACCATTTTAAATCAGGTGAATGAAGGAAAAAAGTATCAGGAAGGGTTGGATTAGAGTTTCTTGCTTTATAGTTTCTCAGCCTTCTTCAACAGGGATGAAGTAACATTGTTATCCTATGACAAGAATAAAAAAATTAATCTGGGAAATATCTTTTATTTTTACTGCAGAAAATTCCTTTACCTGTTGCAGGAGAAACGAAAGTAAAGAATGAGTACACTACTGTCTTATTCTCTTTAAAATGGTAACCAAACATGCCTCACTTTCTCCCCTCATCAAAGAGGTCTGTATGAGTGTCTGACTGGAACTAGGAGTGTGAAATATGAGCAGAGGAAACCTCTTTCTCTTTATGCTTGCTTCCTACTGTGTGGCCATGTGCATCCCTATGAGAAAGCCAGTCATACTCCAAACTATTCTCCACAGGAGGGATTCAGGCCCAGAGCTCCCTCAATTCCCTAATCACTGGGCTGAGTGGATAGAGGTATGTTGTCTTTTAAATGTGTTTGCAGAGCCACAACTTAGCTGTTATGCATATTCTGCTCAGAACAGTACTTTGCTGTTTCACATCTTCATAGACTTCTCGTTTGCTCCTTCCTAACAGAAAAGTTTCCTTTTTCTGAATATAACTTATGTAAAGAGTCTCGAGGTTTTTTTTCTTTTCCTTCTATTGACTAATAACTATTTTTTGTGTGTTTTCCTGTGAGGTATCTTGAACACTGAATTCCGGTATTCTTTCCTCTATAATGTCTATAACAACTTGTCATATAAAAAGTCATTTCACTTTGCCCAGCTTCAATCATACTGATAAGACTGAATCACGAGCACATTTCTCCTAAATCTTTTTCCTAGAAATTTTTAAGCACATTTCCTAAGGTATCAAATAAGTATAGATTATCTAAACATGAATATGATAGGAGGAGAAATAATAAGATCCATATAAAGTAAGGATGCTACTGTTTCCCATTTAAATAAAATTTAAATTGCATGTAAGGTATTGTATTGCTATTTATAATACTGCAGCATTTGATATCTATAGTATTAAGATATTTGAAACAAAATTTTGATTTGATATAAGCCTGTGTATTTTTACATTAATATTTTTTAAAAATTTGTTTTCAGGTAATGGCATAATAAGAAAATTTAGAGTAATACAAAATGATTTATAAATACATTTAAAATAGAACTGAAATAGGTTTCAAAAGAAAGTTGTCCTGAAATTTCAAAAATTGGGATGTTGTATAAATTATAATTTTCCATGATTAAAAAAAACAACCACAACACAACCCCCCCCCCCAAAAAAAAAAACCAAAAACAAAAACAAAGACCAAGCAAACTATGAATTACCAGAGACAAAAATTATTTTGGAGAAAGGTGTGGTGAGTTTATTTTTTCACTAGTTTTGTGTTGTTTGTTTTTGTTTTTTTTTATTACACCAAATCCTTTTAATCCAGCAAGTCTGGTAAATATGGGAGATGTTAATTAAATCTGTGGTTTTACTTGATTCCATTTTTTACAACAGTTTTTTTGTCCAAAATATTATTATGGTAAGTATGTATTTATTTCACATGTAACATATGAGAAGTTTTATAGGTGTCAGTAGACCTTGCTTCACATGGTTTTATTGTGTAAATTCCTACAGGACTTTAAGATAGTGAAGAGGGAAAGTTTTTTTTTTTTCCCAGGAGAACTCATTCAGGTGGAATTAAATTATCCTATGTTGGTATTTTCTTGGTAAATGAGACAGCTACAGGTTAGCATCATATATCTGCATATTCCAGACAACAGGAACAAAACTTTTCTTCCACCTCTAATTAGTGTTCCACACAGCATGTGGCAAATGCATCACATTTCTGAAGCTTTTTTCATGTTCCACGCTTTAAAAAATGCCACTTACTGAACCTAAATGATTTACAAATAGTAGTGTGTAATTGTTATTTTCCCTTTAATATCCTTTAATAAATATGGACATAACAAAAAAATACTGAAGAGAATATCACTTAAAAGTACACAGTTTCCAGGTGTTTTATTATCCTTTTTCAGTCCACTTGTGGAATGCACAAGGGATAGCAGAGTCCTGTTGCACACATTGTTATTCCTTCTGATTTTGCATGTACAAGTAAAGAGGAACATAGAAATTGTATCACAGAAATGACAGAAAGTTAGGAGTTGGAAGGAACCTCTAAAGGTCATCTAGTCCAACCCCCCTCCAAGAGCAGGGTCCCCTACAGCAGGTCACATAGGAACCCATCCAGGAGAGTCTTGAATGTCCCCAGAGAACAAGACCCTACAACCTCCCTGGGCAGCCTTCGGGCGTTCTGTCACTCTCACAGTGTAAAATTTTTTCCTTGTATTTATGTGGAACCTCCTACGCTCAAGCTTGTACCTGTTGCCCTTTGTCCTGTCATTGGACATAACTGAGAAAAGCTTCACTCCATCCTCCTGGCACTCACCCCTTACATATTTATAAACATTAATGAGCTCACCCCACATCCTCCTCTTCTCCAAGCTGAAGATTCCCCAGCTCCCTCAGTCATTCCTCATAAGGCAGATGTTCCACTCCCTTAACGATCTTGGTAGCTCTGTGCTGGACAATTTTAGGCAATTCCGGGTCCTTCTGTGGGGTTTTTATATTGCTGTGGGGTTTGAGTGTAAAGGTAAAATCTTGCTTAAAATCCTTTGGAGCCATGATTTCAATGTTTTCATTGTGCTGCTAAATGTTTTATTGTCTCATAAAGGTACAGCTCTTCATAATGGGTGTCATAGAAACACTTCCAGGAACAACCTGTTGTGAAGGGAAAGAAAGCAGTGATAGTATTTATCTGTTGATATTCACAGCAGGGATCCTTTACAACACTGTCATTTTTTTTGACCTCCCAACCCTCATCCATTTCAACATTTTGTTGTTGTGGTAATTACTCTAATTTTCTTTGTTCAGTGACTAATATTGTAAGACAATACAGACTTCAGGACTGTGGGATTATTCCTTGATCCCATTAACTTTTTCCTTAATGAGGCAAGATGTTGGGGTTTTTTTTGAAAACAGTAGTTGCCTGGATAGTTCCCTCCAGATACAGTCACCTCATGGCCACATTGCTGTTTCTCTTCCTCCTGGAGAAGAGGAATTGGGATGCAGGTCCTGTGGAGCTCAGAGATACCATTGTAGAGTGGGGAGACAGACATATAATTTGCTGCTCAAAATCCCACGGCTGTAATTTTTACATCATAGATAACGAAGGGAAGAGAAAGAATTCCCAAAATCTCTCCCAATTCCAAGCTCTGGCTAATACAAAGCAAACTAGATTAGTGTCTAACTGGTAAAACATATAAAAAGAGTGTGTCCACTTTTGTGGTTTTACTTGACTTTGGAGCACACTAAAGTAAAGATCCTGGCTGTCCCCATTTGCTGGGCTTTGATTTTTGTTGCATGGAGGACTCTGAGCAGCAAACTGTATTTCATTTGGGTAAAACAATACAGTAGGTGCATTTCCAAATTACATCTAAAGCACTCAAGCTGCTGAGGACACTTGGTGCATTGGGCCAGACCAGAGTTAGTTCAAAACATCCTGAAACACATATATCATGAACATAAGGTCCTCAGCACCATCTGAAGATTCTCCAGATACATTCCCAACACTTCTAATGAAGACAGAAACAATGAGCGATCATCTGGACCTCCCTAGTAGGTCAATAAAATATTTTTGTTTTACTTTACCCTCTGATTTACTTTATTCAGCAATATGCAACACAGTTGAGGAAATATTGCCAGACATCCACATATATTTTTTCTAGATGTCTTTTTTTTGGGGGGGTGGTGGTGGTTTGTTGTTTTTTTGGTTGGTTGGTTTTCTTGACACCAGGAAATGGAAAATATTTGAAATGAAAGTCCTGAATGCAAGGCAGGATGTCCAGATTCTATTCTTAGATCTGTAAAACTTTTTGGACAAATGACTAACTTGTTTGACAGCAGCAAAGTAGTTTTCCATCTATAAAAAGTATTATAAAATACATGACTACCCTATAAGGATTCTGGGAAGATGAATAAATGAATGTTGAAATGAATTTAATGAGGCATAGTAAGCCCACACAAAATCAAAATTTAAATTTTATATTTGTCTTTCCTCATGTGTATTTAATCAAACTTGGATAGGGAAATTTCTATCTGCAGAACTTGTTAGAAGAAATAAGATACTTCAGATAGCAAGAATTTCAAAGAGAAGAACCACTTCTGGCAAATAATTATGTAGAGAGAATAGTTAGAAGTCCAAAAAGTAAGCCATGCTCTGAAATATATGAATACAGAACTTTTTAAAAAGCAAATTATGAATACTGCCTAAGTATTTCACAAAACGGTTGTCTCTAGCTTCAGAAACATATTTAAGGTTCCAGAAGTGCTTACCATGGAATTGCCCACCTCTCTCTTACCTAAGTACTGGAATTGTGCAGGCTTTCAGGCACAGCTTCTATTGTATTTTAACTGCTGTGATGACTTGGACTTTTCCCGCATGCCAAACACTTCCCAGAGATGTGCCCTGTGAGAGGTCTCCTCATGGACAAGGGCAAGCAGTAAGCCATGATCTCCATGAAGAAAGTAGGACCATGGAAGCAGATAGTTAGGAGGTTTGCAGGATGCAGTGTCAGAGGTAATTCCCTCTGCAGTGTCCAGAGACAGGATGAAGGGAATAGCAGACTGTCTGAGACACATATAACCATACCAAATTTCTACATTGTTTTAAATCCTGCTATGGGCCACACTCTTGAAAGCTAGGCACAGTGGTACTCAAAAGGGTTTTCATGACATAGCCACTGGACACTTCCATAAACTAATCTTCATGACAGTAAAAGCTGAAGAATTCCTGACCAGTGTTAAAAAGTCAGCAATTACTACTTTCTGAAACACAACTGCATTTGGGATTTTTGAGGTGTAGAATACCTGCTCTTTCAAATAGATGTGTCAGTTGCATGATAATATTTGGCAAATGTCAAGTTTCTGAAGGGTTCAACATTAAGACTCAAAAGTCGTCTTCTGAGTGGAATGATACACTTCCTGTGATAACTTTCATCAGCACTGTTACTTATAAAGAAGCTTGCCATTAACTTCTCTCCTTTTGTGGCTGTAAATATTTTTCTCTCTTTTGCAAGCACTGAGTGTTGTGCTGGAGGCTATGTTATGCTATAGCATTTATATAAATCAGCATGCACACAAAAAGTTTAAAGACCAGCTCCAGATCTTGGGAAGCCTTGATATAACAAGATAGCATCTTTTGGAAAACTAATTAGAGTTTTAAAGTCCTTCCTGATATTGGACAGAATCAGTTCAACAGTCTGTCACTCTTCAACTGAGTAACATCTAGCTCTGGAACAGACTGGAAAGGACAGTAAGAATGTATTTCTGCCTTCTGGAGGATGTTCATGACTTTTTTAGGCAAGAGACCCTTACTTTGGAACACTGAAGAGTGAATATCAGTCGTATTTCAGGTGGAATAAAGGTAGTGATGCAACACTATCTCCACCCACACCATCCCAGCACCTGTTTAAAGGGAGAAGCCTGATCACTGATACCTAAGATCATCTGGGCATTCAACTAGGTGGAATGCAGAATCCCAGAAATGTTGAGTTTCCTACTTGGCCCTTGGAAAGTCCATGCAACTGTAATCATCATTTTGTTCCTGGTGGATCTTGAAAGTTCCACTCAGAAATTATCCCAATCAGCACATAATAATTTTTAATAAAACAGAATGGAAGATCTCAGCTGATATAAATAAGTATTGTCTTTACTGATAGCCAATTTTAATTTGTGTTACAAAGCAATCTGATTACAAGTTTTGTTTTAGAAGAAGTGCAGAGTTCTGACCTGCTGGTATCTGCCGTACTGTCACAAGATAGTTTTTTTGCTGAATTTGACATGCAATCACATCCACATCATAAGCTGACAATGGAAACTCCTGGAAGATTGTAGTATTTTCTTCTGATAACTCTAATATGTTTGAAACTACATTCTTCACCAGACCACAACTACAATACGCCTTTGAATATAAAAGTTGGAAGATTCACTTTCCTCACCACTATAATGAAAAGTTATGCTGCGCTCTGTTGTGGCTTGTCAGAATTAGATGCCTTTGTTACCTTGGGAAAACAGACTCTTACAATAAAATCCACCTGTCTTCGAGTTCTAAAATCACCAAATATGCTAACTACAGTTCACCACACTGGCCTGAGAATGGATTTTGGCTGCCTTATTTTCTTTGAGCAGCAAAGTAGTAAAAAAACCATCTTTTGCAGTAAAAATTATTTCAATTCCAACACTTTTTCAATATGTTAAAGTGACAGCAAAGGAAATTTGTGTTCATTTAAATTTCAAACTCATGAAACTGTATGTAAAGTCTGATGAAGCAGAGAAAGAACTGCAGTCACTTTTCAGCCAGTCTTACAGAAGAACAGTTTTTAAATTGCCCCAAGCATATGATCAGAAATATCTCCTTCATTCTATTACACTCTGAGAATGTGTTGATTACTGTTTCATGAAAATAAAAAGAGCCTAAATGGTTAATAAGACACAAAGGATTTTTTTAATGGTTTAATAGGGTGAAAATAATGTGACGGGAGAAGAGAATTCAGGTCTTGCACTTTGTTTGTCATGCTATTAATGAAAAAGAATGAATAGATTGTATTTTGTTGTAGGAGCCTTCTATTTTATTGGAGCCTTATACCAGATGCATTATCAAAATTACAAATACATGCCAGACACCCTTAATAGAATTATTTAGTACTTAATCTTGCAAAAGTTTGGTAAGACAAATCTCAAATGTTTAAAATCCATAAACAACTTAGAGAAAGACAGGTTGAGTTGAGAATCATGATGGCTACAGGTCAATTTCATTCTGGCTTCTCTTATTTATTCTTTTAGAACTGTCTCTTATANATATTGCTATTTAAAAGAACAAAAAGACTAGAGCTATTTGATCTTTTCTTCCTACTTATTATATTAGGCTTAAATAACATATTTCACTCATCTGTCTTCAGACTCTACCTTTCATTACAAAGATTTTTATTATTTATTATTTATAATTTTGCCATTCTAAATCTTTTTTTTTTCTGTTATATTTTCCCAAGTAAATAAATAAATATTTTCTAATGGTTTCAGTAGCACCTAATGGTGAAATATTCAGAATTCTCATGGATCTTCAGTGCTTCAACAATTCATAGCTTGTGAAAAGGTGATTGAAGAGTGAACAAAGGAGGAGAGATTTTTATCTAAGACTTTGATTTCAAATTCCAAAAGGGTGTTATCATTTATCTATGCCGCCTTTTATCTATTTAGATGTGTTATCAGTTACTGCCATCACAGCATAGTCTGGTATAATTTTTATTAATATTTAGAGAACTTTATTATTCCTCTAGTGAAAGAGATCTCGTTATTTGTTTTCATTAAAAGTTAGAACAAAAATCTGTAATAATAATAGTTTTTTGAGAAGCTTCCAAAAAATTGGCTTTCTTATAGGTATTCTGGAGAAAAAGTACTTCGATTGCTACTTTTCTTTTGGTTGAACAGACACAAAAAAAGCTTGGCTCAGGTCAACTGAATATTAAATTGGGGTTTTTTGTACTATGATCTATTGCCTGAGAGCAACTGTATGCAGCTGGGAGACACTTCAATCCTGAGCTGACTCCAAATAATGTACAAATATCTATGTTACTCTGACAATGTCTACTTCAAATGCTTCTTAAATGACCAAAATGTTCTCATTTAATGGGAACTGGATCAGGAACTGCTGACCTCAGCATGTTCTACAATTTATTTTCAGTGCTGGATATTAAAAAAAAACTTGTGCTTTTGGATTTTATTAATTTAATTTGAAAAGGGAAAAACCAACCAACCAACCAACCAAAGCAAGACAAAACAAATCAAAACAAAAAAACCCCAAAACCTTTCATGAAAAAAAAAATTCAAAGTCTATGAGAATTAATATAAGAATAATTTACTTCAAATAGTGCATACATGTTCTGGCAAAATAATATAATTTTAATTTAATTATACGAACTCAGGTGTATTTATAAATATGATGACTGCCTACAATGGGCTGTAAGGCCTTACTGCTTATTACTACCTTGTTGGAGAGCAGGCCTTAGAGAAGAGTTTCTTCTTGATGAATAGCTTTGGTACAATGACTTTAGCAAATAGATTATTGTTAACATTTTGATTTTTTAAAGTCTGACCTTAACTGTCATTTCTTTTGAAGGGCCACTTTGTTTATGCTAAGAATCTCTACAGAAAACTTTTTTCTCTTTCTTTCTTTGAATTCTACTGGTTCTGACCAGACAGAAATAAAAGTTTACTTATAATTTCATTGATACTGAATTTTTAGATTTTTCTCACTAAAACTTTCTACAGTTAGGCCCTCAATCTAGAGACACACATGTGCTCACACCCTTGTGTGAGTAATTCCACCGAAGGTGCCATATTTAAATTAAATGAGAGTGTGTACAAGATCATGTATTAGAGATAGTTCTCACTGTAGTCATTCACATATAAAAGTTTGGATAGACAATCAATGCTAACTGAAGCCTAAGGAAACACGACTTCAGCTGTGTATCCACAAAAACAGCTGAAGTAAAGATCAAGAGCTGCTCCTGTTCATACTAAGAAAGTCTTTAATTCATGAGTCATCCTGCTGATTTCAGTTAAGCTTTTGCTGGCATGTGATGTAAAGGAGACAAAATTTTTAATATAGGATTCAAAGCCAGAGGCAACACCCAAATGCCTGTTTGTGCTGAGGAGCTTCTCTGGAAACTTCCTTTCAGCATTATGATTTAAATATTTTGTCATAATGAAGTGAGACCTATAAGTAAATAGACTTGCTTCCTTTTCCAGTAGTTCAAGATAATTTTTTGTTTTCCAAAAATGCTTTACCAATATTTGCATATCTGTTAACATGTAGCATAACAACTTAATAGATGACACAATGCAATTGGGCGTTTCATTAATTCAGATTTTAAAATGTGTTGCCATTTCACCAGATGAAAAGTAGTTGCAATGAACTCCAGCATAAATCCAGGCTCAAGTATGCAAACTATGCAGCCATGCATTCACATGTATGTGATTAAAAAAAAGGACAAGCCCTAAAACTTCTGGAATGCAGAAAGAGTAGTAATATATTCAAACCTATTGTAACCTTAAAAGTTTACGAATTTTTCACTCTCTGTGAGGGTATGGAATATGCTTTCTTTCCCTTTGTTGTTGATTAATTTATTTTTTTATTTTCTTTTTCCTTTCTCTTCTGGTTCTGATTTCTCTAACTATGCTTGGTATGTGAATCTGTACTTCTCAGTTTGGACACTAGTCAGTGATCAGCGGGTGGCAGCCTGTCCCACATAGTACTATGAACCACAGTTGTGATCTGTTATTAGTTACTTTTCCATTTTGGGCTTCTCCTGAGCAAATACTGAACTCACATTCTTCAGTTCCCACTCTTGAGTGTGAGGTCCTGAGAGCTAGTTAATAGTGGGATTTATGTGCCCGAATTAGGATGACACTATAAGCAAACAAACAAAAAACAACTAACCAAAAAAAAAAAAAAAAAAAAAAACAAACCAAAAAACCAACCAACAACAAAAGAGCAAAAGAGCACAGAAGTCAACCACAGCTGAAAATGAGCCCATGAGAAGCAAAACCAAAGAAAGAATATAATTGAATTTTTGCCAAACAGAACAATTCATGAAACTCCCATGAACAGAATAATTGGTGCTTTTCCTTCTTTTAGCCTCTCTCCTTTTTATTTGACAGGTAGTTCATAAAAGTATTTATTTATTTTTTTATAGAGTATTTATTACTATTTTCTACCTCACACGACTGTGATGTAAAAAGAGTCTCCTGAGCCCCAGTGGGTTAGGATTAGGATTGCAAGGGGATGGTTTCACCACATAATTTCATGCATCTTATTTTGCCACTCCTTCTCTCTCTCTCTCAGCTGCCTGTATAACCAAAGGGGAAAGAGCTCCTTGATAGAATGCTTCAGTGTAGGAACTCATCTGAATGCTCTGAATCTCTTTGAAGAAGTTTGTCTATCCATTGGCTATTTTTTGGGGGGGCCTGAGAAAAATAGATTGGTACACATTTAGTATGTTAGTGTATCATCTTGAATATAATAGGAATGATATATTATTCTATGTACAATACATATTATAATGTTATTATATATTCATATTTTCTATAATATGAATACTACTCAGAAGTCTCATTTGAACATTTAAATACATGCATCAGAGCTTGATTCTTACGCCAAAGAAATAAGCAAAACTTCATCGCAGTTGAAGAGCAACAATGCAGTATTTCTACAGAGGATTTGGTAGCTATTTTTGCCCCTTTCTAGCCACTAACTAACCTGCTAATTTAGCCAACAGCAGTGGAAGTTTTTCACTATGATTGATGTTTTCTATAAATATTTAAGAGTTCTTAAGTGAATAACAAAGTTTAGGCCATTATATCCTCACATTTGTTCCACACTGTCTAGTGTTCATTACATGTCTTCTCTCTGTATGGCTGCTAAGAAATGTAGAACTTAGTGCTGTTTGCCAACAGGCTGAAAGAGCTACATGTAGTAAGACATAATGTAGGATTACAAACCGTGCATTTTGAAAATACTTCTTCCAGACAGTTTTAAAAGATTTGACATAAAGATACAACGCATGATTTTGTTTGAAAAACCCATATCTGGTCAACTGTCTTGAAGGTTTGACAATGAAGTTCTTTTAAAAGAACACAGACATATTTCACAAAACTGTTTAGAAAATACTAACATTTATAATGTTTGAAGCACAACTGCTTGAGAGGCAAACACCTCCCAGTTTTCACAGGCCAAACGTAGCATTTAGTTTATAAAATTATCCCCACAAATCCATCATCAGTTTCATTACAGTCTGGGATAAGTTAGGTCAGGTCACATTGTTTTTATAGATGCTTAGACTATTTTATAAACATGGTCCTGAGTAAAAGCTGGCAAAGACAAGGGAAACTGTGATTCAGAACTATGATGCCTCAGATGACTGAATCTTCTCACCTTGCTACACTTGTGGGTTTTTTACACATCAGTGTAGTAGGCGTCTGCAATAGCAACAAAATCACCACGAATACCAGGGTCACTCCAACCCGTTTGAAAACTGAGGAGCAAAAATAAGAAACCAAGAAAATTACAGATGAATAGGAGAGAACAAAGAGGTTTTTGGAAAGTGGCCTATGGTTGTTCAGCCATGGAACATGCACATCTTTGTAATTGTGTTTAATTAGCCGATGCTTGCAAGTGTTCATGTTAGCCCGGAGAGTAGAACTGAATTTTGAAAGGCATTCGAATAGGGAAAGAAAAACAACTGAAAGCCAGAGCTCTCATGGGATGCAAATATACTGGATTAGGGCCTAATATAAATAGTTTAAGAGAAGGCATTTGGGCCTTCACCCAGTAAAACAGTTATGTACGCATTCAAATGTTAATTCTTTTTACCCCATTTGTAACTTCCTGCCATTAATGTCTCAGATCCGATGAAGTAAAAGCTTAGCATCATGCATGTGTTTAACTGCTTTGCTGGATCAGAGTCAAAGATGGCAAGTGTCTTAGACCAAATCAAAATGCTACGTCCCTAATGCTTGACTTAATAATGTGTAGTCCCACTGCAGGAAGACCCACACACATACTGAATTCCTCGTTTGGATCGTGCCAGAATGTGGTACTTCTTTCAAGAAAGAGCTAAGAGTGCAAGTAGAACAGAAAATAAGAAAAAAAACAAAAAACAAAAAACAAACAAAAAAAAAACAAAACAAAAAACCAAAACAACAAACAAACAAACAAACAAACAAAAAAAAACCCAAACCAAAATGAGTGCACAGTTTCTGTGGTAGTTGGCAGTATCTGATTTCTGGCATTGTAAGCATAAGTCCAAAAAGGAAAGGACAGGAGTTCAGCTCCCAGACATAACCTTTTAGAGAATCCCTTTATATGCAGCCTAGGACAACCACCTCCTGACCTCAGTTTTCAGCTCTGGCCCTCACATCTTCCAGACAGTTCTCTTTCTCCTTGTTCACTCAATGGTCAGGGTGGTGTTTTTTTCTACTGTGAAGGCATATGCCATGCAGAAGAACAGACTAATCAGTAGAGCAGTTTTGAACAGTCACCATTAATTTTTAGAATCTGAATTTTAATGTTCCCAAACTTATGAGTCCTCAGGACTTCCTGACTGGCAATAATTGTATCTCTTAAGTTCAGTCTCACTGCGCATTCCTTTAACACTTTCTTGAAGACAAAGCTCTTTTGTAGGCAACAAAATAGCTGTTAGATTGAAATGACTGTGTGTTCATTGCCAAGAAAGGCACTATTTATTTATTTATTTATTTAATAAAGGGAAGAAAATGAAGTAATTTCTGCTAAAAACATTTCCATTACATTTATCACTGACCTGTTAAGTTAACCTTCCATAAAACGACTAGACAGACAAACTGTATCTAATGTGCTCAGCTGGAAGGGGCTATATAAATGGTATTGCTATGTTTCTCAAGCACAAACTTTACTCATATACCAAATGCATATGCAAAACATTAGTGATCAGGATGTTTATGAAGTGCAAATCAGGATGCACGTAGATGAAACCTTCATAGAAAGCCTGGGCTGCACTGTGAGTCCTGCTACAGAGACTGCCACAGCAGGCTCCAAGAGCTCAGCTGATGACAAGATGCACACAAGTCCCCTGGCTGATACGTCCAAGGGAAATCTGTATGCCATGCACAGAATCAAGACCTGAACATGCTGTCATAAAGTTTTCAGAAAATTTAAACCTGTTCTTCTCCACAGCATTTAAAAGTGAATTTGATGAGTCGTGAAATTATGAGGACCTCTTCAACAGGAATTACAGGGAGAGGCTTTTCCTCTGACTGCAATGTGTTTGATACCTGCTTTAGAATGGGATGAATTGCTGCTAAAACTAACAATTTCAAGAACAATTTAGGGGAAGGGATGAATATTTACATGGTCAAAAGTTCAGTGATATGATTTCTACCTCTTACACTGAAGTATTGGCTAAATTTACTATTGCCTGAATGCAAAATAATGGAAAAAAAATAAGCAGGTGCATATTTGTGCCATATGGCTCTACAGCTGAAGAAAGTTTGAAAAAATCAATCTGTCTTACTTCTTCAACCCCATATTGCACCCCATCTTTGATATCTAAATAGCTGTAAATCACCTTAAGGCACAGCATCGAGATAAGATTAGAAGGAAGCAGACAATTCGGGACTTCTTAAGAGCTGTATGATTATTCTTCCATTTTTACTTTTTGATTATTGTTATTAAGTGATTCTTTGGATAATTCTGACAGTGAAATCAGGATTCTGCTTTCTGCCAAACTGGGGGGCTTATTCAGCATACCCCCACTCTATACCTGGACATATCTTTTTCATTAACAGTGCTATGAAAGATGTGACTGTCACCTCTTTCACACAGCTGTCTGTGTTCTGGATACTAGCGAAAGCAAGACAACAAAAATAAGCTCCTAGTCCTATTGTTACCCTTCCTACCTGTCCTGTGATGTAGCTAGAAATTTATGGGTACTTGCGAAGACTTGGCCTTCAGAGCAAATTACCAGAATGCATGTGTATATGTGCTAGTGATAAATCCAGTGAGTTGTATGTCCAGGGTTCAGTCAAGGAAGGCCTGGGGAAGGCTTCGGTTCTCTAAATGCAAGGGTGAATTCCATTTGAGGTGGCAGAAAAACCCAAAGCACAGGACTCCCTGATACAATACAGGCCTTACAGGAAATCTGCATATTCCTGAAACAGCCTGGTGTTGTCATGGTACCACCATACCACCACCATACACCACAGCACCTGCAGTGCCACCGGAACAATCCCACTCTAAGGCAATGTACTGTAATTTAATTCTCCTTGAATAAGGCATCCCAGGCTGCTAAGGTGATTTGCCCTTTGGATTTCCCTGGCTGTATCACCTGGACATCTACAGTCTATAGGGGTTCATTCAGATAGCTCAGCTAACTTATTTGCAGACACCTACATGTACACCTATCCTAAAGTTTTTCAGTCTCATGATGAATGACATTGTAGATGAAGAATTTGGGAAAAAACCTTCCCACCTGAAATTCATAACCTACCTCTCAGCGTATCAACCCAGAGCAGATCTGCTGTTTTCTTGACAAAATAATAAAACTCCTACTTGTTTGTCAGATTATTTTTTTCCTCTAATTTTATGCTAAGACTCTTTAATGGGTCAGAATATATTTCATAGCAAGTAAAGCACTTTTTTTTCTCCTCTTCTTGCTGTTGAGTTCTGCCTGACATAAAATGTCTTTAAAATATGTATTGCTGAATACTATGTATCCAGGAAAAATAACGAAAAAGGGTTTTTTTGCATATTTTAAGTAATCAAAATGTTACTTTTCAGTGAAAAGAATGAATTAATGCAATAGTATTTATGCATCCTGTGTGTAACAGTCTGAGAGCATACAACACCTATGCACACATAAGCACAGAAGCCCTTGTGATAAGTGTTCCCTCAGCAACAAGGTTTTGTTATCTGAATCCAGAGGAACTACTCAGAAGTTATTTTAGCTTACAATGCCTCATAACCTTTTCAACATTCAGGTCTGGTACCAACTCTTAATTATAGCAAAATACATAAATTTAATTCTTCCTTTTCTGCCAGATAAGCCTTACAATGGAAACTTTTCAAAAACAATAAGCTGAACAAGCTCTTTGTCATAGGTTATAGTCTTTTTCTCACTCATCCATGCCATGGCTTCACTAACCAGGTTCCTTCATGTCCAAAAATCAGTTAAATATAACAATTTAGAGTGCTGTTTTCTTCAGTATTGTCAGATTTAATGACAGCAATGCTACTTACGGAAAGCCTTGTGAACAAAAGCAAAACTATCTAAGTGCATCTGTGATTATTTATTTATATATCCATACAACTGTGGTAAATTATTTTGACTGATTATTAAAAAGTGTTCTGCAGTCTTAGAACTTACTTGTCCAATCTAGACAGCAGCAAATCTGATTGGTGCTTCAAAGAATTCTTCACAGAAAACTGCAGTGATTCCTCTAAAAGTTAAGTGACTTATGGGTCTGAAACCAGAAGTAATCCAAATAATCTGAGAGACAAGACAGCAGACAGAAAGACAATGAATATGTCTATTTTTCAGTCTTCGACACTTTTATGAGCTCAAAGTAAATTATTCTGTATTGTGAATTTTTACCTGCAAGCACATCTATTCTCTTACAAAATTTGACATCTGGAATACACATGTTCCATGAAAATAATTCAAACTAAAAACATGTAGGGGTTTGCACTGACATCCATATCACTGAAACGATTCTCTACCATCCTGAATTATCTACTGATTAATTTTGCCACTACTGCTAAGGGGCAAAGAACCCAGCAAGTTTTTACTTAGTCCCATGTCTTATGAATTATTATTCTCAGTAGCATTAGTCCTTATGCTTGTACATTTCAGGTCTTTTCACCAATAGACACTCTCATAGCATCATGATAGGTTAATCCTTCATGAGAATGAGGACCACCAAAATTAGACAGGGTGTCTCCACATTGTATTTTGAGCTTGAGGAATTTCGGGTCCTGGCTAAGGTCTTCTGGCACATACTTCAGGATGACTATAAGCTTTTCCAAATTACAGGACAAACCATGTACGCAATTTCTCTGCCATCCTTAGCACTGCAGCCTACCCATTTATTTTGCATTCTGCCCCGTTCAAATCCTTCCTGTTATCCTTCACAGAGATAGATATTTTGGGGTAGACACAAGGAGAATAGGCCAATAGTACATTTTTTAAAAAGTTTGCTTAACTAAATAGCTTCTCTCAGCTCTCCAAGCATTATAATATGGTGAACTCCCCATGGAAATATGGTGGCTGTACTTCCTATTGACCCACATACATCTGACAACCACAAGCCCCTTCTCAGAAGGCTTGCTCTGTGGGCAGTTGGGGCATCTTCTTTCACAAGTCACTGGGCTGAGCAGGGTTTTCTCTGTCAGGGTCCAAGATGGACTGCAAGAATGTTCTGGAAACAGTCCATTTGTTTCCTTGCACCTTACAAGCGTTAAATCCCCTTCATGTTGTTGTTTGTACTCAACACAATAAAAAAAAACCACCACAAAAAAACCCCAACAAAAAATCAAACAAAAACCAAACAGAAAAACAAAACAAAACAAAACAAAACAAAAAACCCCCACCACATTCCAACCAATGAGAGGGAAGACAAAACTTCCTTATCAAGATATTTTCATTACATGTACATTGCTTTTTTACAGTCTAGGCATACACGGGAGTAAATCTGCATCAGAAAAGAAAATTGAGATTATGTTTCTTAATAGAATTTATATTTATTTTTCTCATTTTCTTATATTTATATAAGAACAGGTGAACACAAAATACTCTTGAAATATGAACTGTTCTACATATAAGTCCAACCTTCACGGGATACATATTTTTGCCTTTTTTATTTGCCACCAATGCAAATCTGTCTTCAAAAAAGTAGTCCATTAAATTGTCAAAATGCAAGTATTTGATTAGAATGATGGGTGAGTGTTGTGGCTTTTTTTTTTTAACCTCTTTGTGATTCTGTTTAAAGAAACTTTATTAGGCATGTGCTACATCAGTTTAGTTTTTCACCTGTGAAACCATTCAGACACAGCACTTCCAATCAGGATAGGGAATCTTTTCCTTTGCCCAGTGAATAGTAGCTTCACTGAACCTGAAAAAGGCTTTTACATCAATAATAACTGGAGAAAAAGTGGAGAGCAGTGGAAAAACAGATGGGGTAATGACAGAAAGCATAGTTTTATGCATCGTCAAGTCAATATCTTGATATTGAAAATGAACATTGATGCTATGTCAGCCTCAGATTACATGCTCCAAAACAACTGTAGAGATGCTTTGTGACTTATGATAGTAAAGTAAACATGGCAGTAGAAACTGGTCTGATCTTGGTAACAATTTTTCCAGCAAACATGTGGCTTTATCCAACATAGTCAGTCCTGAGCCCTCTGGAGTGACTTCACCAAAGACTTTAATCATGAGTTTTCTTTCAATACATATCTTGACAAATATTAAATTACTCAAACTGTAAATATGTGCTTAAATTCTTTACTGGTTGAGAGCCAGACTACCCTACATCTTTCAGGATCATAAGTACCCTGGCTACTTATGGCTTTGAATTTCTCCTGTACTAGGAATTATCACATTACTGAAAGAGCTACAAATAGTAACAAGCATTATATACTGTTTGCAGGGTAAACTGTTAAATTGTCAAAGAAACAAGACAAAATATTTATAACACAATGGCAAAAATCAGTATTAAAATGATCTGAAAAAAATAGATTGAACCAATATTTATTATATTTCAAAATGGGACTGACTGGCTATTTGTGAATAGCGGATGCCTTATAATATGATATATGAGTATAGCTGAGAAGATTGTAGCCATTAATGGAAAAATTTGGGATTAAACTATGTACATGAGAACAATAGACTGATACTTCTTGCCTAAAATCTTGGGAACAGAGCTCATACCACATTTTTCTTTCTGCCATATTCCCATACCTCTTTGATTTTCATTATTTAATAAACTACACTGAATTATTTTCATGAAATAATAAATTGCACTGCCAGGAGTTTGTTTGAGTTCTATTGCCTTTTCCCTTAAGATGTACATTGTGTGGAATGACTGATTTACTTTTGTTCCCATTTTTTATGTAATCCCTTGGCTGTTCTTTGTCAATACCTACTTTGGCAAAGTCTTCTTTACCTTGCTTGTTACAATCATATTTTAAACAGCACTATTTCACCGGTTTTTGAAGTCCACAGATTTAAATTTTTTCACAGGGACTTTTAGGGTTTTTTAACTAGTGTCTCAAACCAGAAATACTTTACACAATAATGATATTACTTCCCACCGCTCTCAGTGGCTTGTCGCTTTTACTTTTCCGACCATAGCACATTCTTAGTGTGATTTTTATGCAAATCACAAGTACTTTTATTCTATTTTTGGCTGCTCTTCTGTGTGTCACTGAACAATGAGAAGTGATTTGCTACTTTAAGTTACACTTAAAGCTGAATTTCCAAACGTGCTGAGCTTCTTGTTAAATGATGGAGTTCTCATTATGATTTCAAATCAGCATACTGCTCCTACATAAGACTTTAAGCTCCTGTTGATTCTAACTCAAAAACAAAGGAAGTTTTGTCATGGAGTAACAGATGCTCTCATCTAAGTAAACTGAGCTCATGTGTCTGGTTTTTTTATGAATTGCTCTGGGAGTCAAAATAAGGAATCTGATACAATTAAGGCATTTTCTCAAATACTTGCTAAGTTTGGGACAGTCCACCGTTATTCAGGGTCTGGTTTTAAACTGCTACTAGCTGAGGTATTGTTCTATCTGATATCAGAGGAAAATATGTAGGTTTTCTGTAGAGCCTTAGTAAGTTTGTCACCATACTGTTATCCATAAGTCTCCCCGTAAGCAGTTTCACAAAATGTATTTCAGCTGCTCTCAACTTCCGCGAATTAAATTTCCATAAATAATATTAATAGCATTCAATGTACAGGATAATCTTACACTATCAAATAGTTTTTTTTTCCCTGAGAGAGAACCTGGAAAATTCTTTCTCACAGAAGGTCCTTATTGCTGGAAATCAGTATGACCTTATTTAACCAAAAGGTTTCCTAGGACATAAATCATGACTGAATGTCTACTTTTCTACTTTTCCAAAACCTACTTTAAAAAAAATGTCGAAGTTCTCATACAGTTACAGACTTCTGGCATTTTATCTCTACAAGTCCATAAACTGAACTTTTCATGGTGCACATTACACTGGCACCAGTTTGTGAAAAATTCCACTTTTTGCACTCTTGCAGGTTTCCCAGATTGTGGTGAGTTTGTACCTGAAACATGACTCAGACACAGAGGACTTTTCCAGCCCCCCAAAATCAAATATTTATCTTCACCTCAGCCAGGAAAAGGTGTTTTTTAGACATTTCACTTAAAATAAAATATAGACAGATATTTTTAAAAAATTAGATTTCATATCTGAAGTCAGAAATTGGGAAATTTATTGGAAAAAATTAGGTATACAAATCTGATTATGCAGACTCTCATTTTGCTACTACTAGAAGCCCTGAGCATTTGTGAGTACTTTGCCAAAGTGATTTATGCACTGTGTTTCTCATCATTACACCTCGTAACTCTGAAGCATATACTCTGAAACAGGAATTGTCAGTCTGTGGTAAATATTGAATCTCCAAAACTGGGGAAACACATGGAACTGCACACGAGATCACAATAGTCAGTGTGTCAGATTGGGTGCTATCAAACTTGGCCAAGAGGAAATGCTGAACACAAGGGTGAATTCTAAATCCTACCATTACTGGATGCCTAAATGTTTATCTTTAAACTGCAATGAGACAAATGTGTCAAATTGGAATTCACAGATCCAGCCCCTTTTAACTCATTTATACCAGTAATTAATTTTGTCCAGTGAAGCTTAATGTGAAATGCTTTGAAATCCTTGACAGGTGGGTTCCTCCAGACAACTGCTTGAAGCACAGACCTACAGATCTTTGACTCCTCTTGCTTGCTCAATGGCCCGGCCAGCTTCTGAACTATAGGATGTATCCATCGGGTTTATAGACCCCAGTCTGCCAGAACAGTTTATATGCAGGTAACTAGGACAACAATGCAGGAAATAGGAGCTGTAGTTTAAATCTTTTCAGGCTAAGTAACTCATCTCACTTTCTGAGCAGGCATTGCTACCATTCAGCTACTGGAAACTCTTTTCATCACTCACCTTAAGGGCACCACACTGAGAATTCCCACCCCATCCTCCTCCAGATCCCTTTTTTCTGCTTCTCTCTGGATGTAACTCTTATCCTTACTCTGCAGTTGTTCATCTGACAGTCGAGCTTAATGATCCACACTAAATATAAGAACCAGTTTTTGAGGAGAAACTTTTTTTCTAAGTTGTACCTTTACAAGTACCTTTTAAGTCCGTTTTACTGCATGGCCATGCAAAGTTTTGCACTGGCACAGATAAGGATTTTCTAATGCATTTAAAAAAAAAAACAAAACAAAACACCATGTCCCCAGTTGAAGGAGGTGATTATACCCTTCTGCTCTGCTCTGGTGAGACCTCACCTGGAGCACTGTGTGCAGCTCTGGAGTCCTTAGTGCAAGCAAGGACCTGTTGGAGCAGGTCCAGAGGAGGGCCATGAAAATGATCAGAGTGGTGGAATACCCCTCCTATGAGGGAAGGCTGAGAGATTTGGGCTTGTTTATTTTGGAGAACCAGGGAAGGCCCTGGGGAGATCTTTTTGCCACCTTTCAATGTTTGTAAGAATGATGGGGACAAACTTTTTAGCAGTGCCTGTTGCTATAGAACAAGGGATATTGATTTTAAACTCCTAAGAGGTAGATTGAGACTGGACATGGGGAAGAAACTTTTTATGATGACGGTGGTGATACATTAGCACAGGTTGTCCAGAGAGACACAAGATTTCCCAACCCTACAAACACTGAATGTCAGGTTGGATGGGGGTTTGAGCAGCCTTATCCACTTGAAGCTGTCCCTGCTTGTTGCAGGACTAGATGACCTTTAAATTTCCCTTCCAACACAAACCATTTTGAAATTCTATGATTTTAAGTTTCTATAATTCTATGATTCTGTCAATGATGAGTAAGAAGAGAGTTGCTAAGTGGCTCTGGGCAGGAGAGAGTGAAAATTTCTTAAAGAATCTCTTCAGGTGAAGAGATTTACAATTTACTATGTGGAAATGCATGTCAGAAGGAAACAGAGAGTCTGCCAAAAAATGTACATATCTTCATCTATCTAGATGATGTCAGTTCTGATGACCACATGAAAGTTTTACCCACTTCAGCCAAATAAAGTGTCAGAGTACACTGTTGAAATTAAGTCCAAAACATATTATTTTCAAAGTGAACAAATTCAATGTCAAAGTTAAAAAAAAAATGCCTAAAGCTCTCTTTTTTTTTTTTTTTTTTTTTTTTTTTTTTCTTTGCTTTTCCTATGGATTGAGATAAAATGATGCTTTATGCTGTCATTAATTCTCCTTTATATCTGGAAGGCAAAACAATCCTGCAGTCTAACTTTATTCAACAGGTACTTTTAGTAACAACTTCATCAGACCCTGCTGCTTACTTACTGTCTGACTTACTCTTCGTCATCAGTTCTCCTGGGCCTCATCACATCATCTTGAAGATTTTTCCCTTTCAGCTTCTGCCCGGTTTTTTTCTTGCTTCATATCAATTAGCTCTACCCACTCCATTGCACAGCTCAGTTCACTAGCTTTTAGATAATTGTTTGTATTTTCTTTTCAGGGTGTATTCAAAAGCTCTCCATCGCAGAATACATCTTGACACTTTAAAATGTCAGTGGTTAATTAAAAAGAAAACCATTTCTAATGCTTTTATTTGAAGCATATACAGAAAATATGTTCTGAGTTTATTTTTTTTACTAATTTAGTTTAATTTTTTTACTAATTTTTTACCTTAGCATGCTGTATATGAAAAAAAATTGGTAATTTTAGATTTTGTATGGATAGAGATTGGTTAACTTTTCTAATTTACTCTGCACTCAAAGATCTGTCAAGGAGGATTTCATATACAAATGAGAAGTGAAGCAGAAGTACCTCTATAGAGCAATCTTTTTGACAGAATTGCTCTGAAATGCAAAAGCTTTCTTCTTCTTTTTATGTTTAGCACACAGAGACAAATTAGAGGCTATCTTTTACCCTCCTGTCTATTTGATATCCATACAAGTGAAACAGAACAAAGAAGGGAAAGCCAGCTTACTTCCTGTTCATATGAAGTATGTTTTCACTAGCTGCTGCAAAACCTTGAAGCTTACAGGGCCCTTAAACATTAATTATGCATTAAAACAAAAATTTGATTCCTTAAAATCCAATCTGTAACACGTAATAGAAGCTATGGAGATATGGATACAACTAGGGCTCAATGTTGAAAAATTATCACACTTTTAACAACAGACAGGGAGATTTTGTACCTGCTGAACATTTCAAAGGGAATTCAATAGCAACAACAAAAGGATAAATTTGCCAAAATATTGCTGTGAGCTAGGGGCCCAGAGCAAAGTTTGAAAAATGTCTGTAATGGGATTTTAGGAGGTTCCGATTAATTCGGACAGTCTCTGCAACTCTATAATCAATAAGGATTTAATGACAAGGCTTCCTTCTAGTTTATTAATGCTTGAATCCTCTGCTGCATGAAGTTTCAGTATAAGAGCAATGTTCAAAACAAGCCTGTTTTTCCTTTGCTATATAGTGATTTTACATTGTTTTCTCCAACAAAAAAATTTCTTCCAACACAGGTAATTACCAGGCTGCCTGCTCAACCCAAATTGCTCTGTCTTATAGCCACACATGAGAAATGAAAGAATCACTTTGAAAATAGCAGAAAAGAAGACTAAGTAATTCTTGAAGAACCAACCCTGAACTGGGTCCCAGTTTGCAGTTTCAACCTATTATAAAATGTTTTGGAGCCATGGACTGCAGTGAGTTCAGTCTCCAAACCTTTATGCTTTAGAGTTTGGAGAGTATTTGGGTTCTGCCATTTCAAAGGAAAATGATCTGTTGGTGCTGAATCCAGAGTTCATATCCAAGATATATATTCAGCCCTACCTATTGGAGGTAAGTAATATAATATAGTTAAAATATCATTCAGGTGATAGTTCTTTAGGCAACAGGTTGCTATTCGACTAAATGATAAGGGCTTAAGCTTTTTTCTTACGTATCTACATGTGACACATTGATGGAGAAAGAACAAAAGTACAAGCTTGAAAAAAAAATAGTAACGTGTGCTATGACATAATTTTATATTAAATTTGTTTTTAAAGTAAAAAAAATACTGTACCCAAGTTTGGCAGATAGAACTTTTTTTGTCAATTACATAATTCAGAAATCTAAAACAAAAGGTCAAATGTTATTGTTTTTCTTGGGAATTCTTTTTACCCTTTATTGACAACTTTTGCTTTTGCAACCCTGGCAATTAAATATCACAGTCCATATTCAGAATGGATTATGCTGCATATATAAAACTCTTACTTCCTGGCAACATGACTAACTTCTAATTTTACTACTCAGCCTACTGCTTCCTCAAGAGGAAAAAGTCAAAGCATTAATGACGTCGTCCATGTGGGAGCTTAATGTACACTACTGAATGATGTTATTAAGGCATGTAAAAATGATCTCATTACCAAAATTGGCTCCAAATTATCTTTGCTAGCAGGAAACAGCCCTCTGCTTTAGGGAGTACTACAAAAGTAAGTCAGCATGAACCTTTTATAAGCATCATGATGCCCTTCCCTCGCTGTAAGAGGGCCGCAACAGCAGGCACAAGGCTTTGGACTCACTTTGTAGTTCATAAACAAACAGATAATACTTTGCAGCCAGCTAATCAGCCATGGAAACTCCTCTGCATACCTCCCAGCATGAAGCATTTTGAAGAGACTGAGTTTTCAGGAGTGGCAGAAGAAAATAGCATGGATTTGAAAGTGCCAGAAGTTTTCTACTGGCAACAGCTATGGTGGGTATGACTTTTTTGTCAATTTGCCCAGTACATAAGGTTTAAGCATAATATTCTTGCAAACATGGGATGCAAAAAGGCCAGATAGTGTTCAGAAACCTTTTCCTCCCACATCATAAAGTAGGCCATCCACAGGTGGAAAACACTTCTGAAATATGACTCTGTACTTGCTGAGCAAAATAATTAGTATTTCTTTTCAATGCTTATTAAGTTTATAGATTTCATAATATAAATATCTATTTTATAGATTTTACAGCTTTTGTGTATGAGTAGGCCTATATTACATAACACAACGCATTAAAAAATCTTAACATTAATTAAGTGGTTTTTTCCTTTTTTTTTGTTGTTTGGCCCATTGCAAAATTATACAGAAAGAAGCTAATGTACTGTGGAGGGGTTCCCTCCTCAGGAGAAAAATCTCAGATTTCCACTGGGAGCCTATTTTATGATACTGATATAATGATCTGAATACAGTTTAAGTACTTACTGTTGAATGCACTTTGAAGCAGCCCATTTCTGATGGAAGCCTGAGCATCTGAAATAATGGCAGTGCTATTTCCCTTATGCTTAATAGCAGAAAATCCCCATACAAATGGGGATTTTATAGGTATATAGGTAGTAAATAGGCACAAGGTTTTTTTGATTTCCCTTGAGATACAATTGACAGTCCCTCAAGGGAAAATGTATTTTCATCTGTGATTTGGAAGGAGTTCTACTGTTTAGTGGCAGTAACTATTGGCAAGATGTGGCTTTGTAAAAATATATACACAGCAGTGTACACTACAGGAGATGAATAAAGAGCTGAAGAAAATTGTAGATCAAAATGCATGGTAGATCCAGAGCTGAAAATGCTTACCATCCAGATGGGAAGTTTGCCATGAGCATGTTTCTAAGGCAGTCTCCCTACCTGCACATTTTCTAAGGTATCATTTAGCACTGTAAGTTGTCTTTGACCATTTGTATGGGTTTTACAGAGTCGGGGCATCTTAGTGAGGATAATGGAAGTAGTTCCAACAGTCTGGGAATCCCAGACCACTCCATTTGTGTGTACACAGAATTATGCTCCACTTCATGCAAGGTGAAGTGATGGACATGCTTGTGTGACATGCTGGGCTTGATGTACTTGGGTAGCAAGTCTAACCTAGTCAAAAAGAACAGTTTTTATTCCACAATACCAGCATTAGAAAAGTGATTTAGGTATGAGTGATCCTGTACCTATTTAGTCTCACAAGTGCAAAGTGGTTGCATAGCATCTGTTGGTTTCATACACTGTACAAATGTCTTATTGACCAGTCATAAAGATGGAAACTGCATCTTTTTACATCTCAATGTTGAAAAGTATGTATATACAACCTCTAAGGTGTGAGGGCTAAGCCTACTGAAGGAGGTTCACACTTCATAGGCTGAAATCTGTACCTCATCGATAAGGTTAGAAAAAAATATTAAAAGGCTGAAAGGCTGAAAAAGCTGCTGTGAGCAGGGGGCAAAGAACAAGAATAGAAACCAATACAAGGCAACTTTAGAAATGCACAGAAACAGAAGAACTGTAAAAGCTGGCATGTTCTTCTCTTAAATGAAATAATGGGCCAACTACTGAATGATACAGTTTTCTGGGCACAAAAGAAAAGAAAAGCAACTGGATATTTATTTAGAGAATAACTGAAAATGTGAAGTGTTCCCTGAGGGACTTGAGTTTTCTGATAGTGCATACCCAGCAAAAGTCAGGGAGAATAATTTGCAATGCTGCTGAATGCAAAAAAATGATAAAAATTAGAATATTTACTTAGTACTTTTCCTGTGTGTCCCATTAAGTTCCATATTAATTTTAAATACAACCTAACAACCATATGCAAAACCCATTTATTTTCCACAACCTTGAAGAAAATGTTTTCTTTTTGGATTTCCTTGCAAACCATTCTGGATTGTTGACCTGCATTTGTAAGTTTCTTTTCATTGGTCATCCAGAAATAAGACTTGGAGGCAGATGTCTCCAATTATGTGGCCTTGAGTCAGATGGTAAAGCCGTCATAGAAGTTTTTCTTATGTGTTTGTACAGTATCTATTTATCAGCCTTGTCATAAACTTGTTATTGCTATGGTTGTGAGCAACAGCCTGTAAATATCTGATCAGATTTGGCAGGAAAAAAAATTGCTTTCAAATCCTCTTCCCAGATGATGCACCATGTCCTGTAAGATTAAGTTTCTATAATGTTGTAAAAGCCTAAGTCAAGACAAAGTCACTCTGCTTATGCCCTGGAAAGTCAAGTGCCTATTAATTAAAGAAAGGACAGTGGAACAAAACAGGTTTGTAACAAAATCATTAAGACATGTCAATATCTTAGCAAAAATAAGAGACAGATTTTAAGTGATGTAGGGAGTTTACTTCTTCACCACATCTTTGGAGTGAAGAACTGCTATACAATGGTAACAATACAAAAGTTATTGTATTGTATTACTTGTGTAAAATACAAAAGTATTGTTAACTCCCTTTGGTTTTTATATGTTGCCTTCCCCTTTGGTAGAGAATTACAGATAGAGATTCACACAATTATTGCAGTATGTAATTTTGTGCAATATATAACCCATACCTGTGAAACATACAAAGATATATCTCATTTAAAAATTAATTTCAACAAGTGCAATATTTGGAGTCTATTTGTCCCACCAAAACAGTGATGGATCAAATGGTTTACTCGCAGACATCAGGATGCAACAGAAGTTACAGGACTTTCAGGCCAGATTAGGTTATGGTATAGGACACTTCAGGAAAATGCTTCTCATGTAAGGTTCAGAGAAAATAGTTCAAACTTCAGTTAACCCCTAGAATAGTGCCTTAATTTTCTCATTGTAAGGACCCACATGTTTCTCATTTTAGTTTCTAACATAACTTTGAATCAAATCCCCGAGTAGAAAAGCTGTACTTGGGGGCTCCTTATTGCACCTGTAATCACACTCTCTGACCACTGAAGCTTGTCTTGCATGTACCTTCTGCCCTGAGGTGGAAAGTCTCTGACATACATCCCCCCCGGGTTTGTATGTTTGACCTGAAATGCCACCTCTGCCCTGTTCTGTGGCTCCTGTCACCTGCCATGCCAGGAGTCCATGCACTGTAAGTACATGGCAGAAGCATTTGGCCGTCATGTGTGGCAATGCTAAACTGAACAATACACTAAGTTCACTAAACTAAGTACACACACTATATCAGATTGTAAACACTGTAGTAGGTATTCCTACAACATTTTCATCTGTTGTTTGAACCACCAGTCTAAACTGAACTACAATGGAAACATGTAACATTTATATAAGTAATTAATAATCTCTCTTTCATTATAAGCCAGCCATGATGAAAGAAATATTCTGGGTAAAACATTTAAATCCTTTTGGTCATGTTTGCTTCCTACTGTTGATGATCTTGGCCTTCTGAACTAGGAAACTTTTGACAGTAGTACAAAGCTATCACAGATTTTTGTCAGACTTACTGTGTTTGGAGACAAAGTACACTTTGAAACCGATGAAAGAGCTAATAAAAGTAGGTTTACTGAAGGATATCATGTGTTGTCATAACAAAGTCAAAGTGCAGAGGCTGCTGCTGATGATGATGATGATGAAGAAGCAGGTGAATGCCAAATGTATTTCTATATGTATATAGGAATAGGATTTTAAAATTATGGCTCAACCTTGGTTTGCTTCTTTTGCAAAATGGTTGTAGTCAAACTAAAATAAAATGGGAAACATTCCCTAACTCCCTAAATAAATGTGAAACAAATTAATGTCATTGGTCTGACAGAAAGGTACTTTTGTTTCTCTTTTTAGACTGATATTTTGTTCGTCCAGTTGTGCTTTGTGTTGCATATGTAATGGATTTCAAAAGACAGTTGACAAATAACTGCAGGATTTGATGGGAGCAGCAGGTACCTATTTTCCTTGTCCACATAAACCTTATTCTCAGTAAAATTTCACACTTTAAGAAATTACTAACACTGAATGTTGCAGCATAACATTAAAACTGAAAAGAAATTATCACAGAATTAGTAATGGCCTTTATGTGAATACATCTAGGAGCTTGGTCATTTTATAATTCTCTTTGACAACAGCAAAAGGAGGTAGTGGGACCACTGTCTCCAGCTAGTTTACTTCTGCAGAAATATTTTCTTTTCTTCTACCAAGCTCACTTTTATTCAGATCTGTCCAAAACTCCAGCATGAAGTTTTTTTTCCAAAACTTCTTCCCTAACCTTTCCTCCCTTGGCTATTGTTGAGTGCCATCCTGTATTCTTACTTACATTATTCAAAAGAACAGAGTGCAGCGACAGGAGCACAGAAAATTTTACCATTATGTCTAAATGAAGAGTCACTCAGAATCTCTGGTACATGAATGGATTCTGAAACAATTTGTGGTAGTAAACAAAATAGATGAGATGAGAAGTTACATTTTGCAACACACTCTTTAAGCTTTAAAAATAAAAAATCTTTTGAAGACAGCCTCCATATTTGCTCTTAACTCAGAAATGTATAGGTATGTGCACATGTGCTAAACAGTGTGTCTTTGTACACAAGGTGAAGATATATACCTACATGGAGGGAAGGAATTCGAGTTATTACTTATTACATATCTTTTTCAACTGAGTTAATGAGAAAGACCTGTCATTTTTACTGGATGCTGTTCTTTTCTTTTTACTAAATAAAGCAAAGATTGTTAAGGCTCCCCTTTTTCTAACAGAACACAAGTGTCTGGTAAGAATCATTTACTTGCTTGCCATGTTGCCTGAAAAGTTGTTAGCCAAATGAACATAATTAACAAATGTAATACAATAGCACAGAAACAGGCAAACTAAACATTGTAGAAGTATTATCTTTATGAGAAGGTACACTTTTCTTACATTGGTCTTGCCAGTCGTTCTCTAAGTTCCTCTGGGACTCACTCACTTTCACTTTCCTGCAGGGTTTACCCTTTTGTACTATCATGGGACATTTGTCTGTGCATGAATAGTACAAGTGTGTCATTTCTCTGTGATTATCAAACAGTGACAGAGTAAAATCCACAGACCCAGCTGCCATATCCTCCTATTTTTCTTCTAAACATGAGAACAAAGGGGTAAGGTTGGCTGTTTGATTGTGGTTTTCTTCGCAGTATATGAATAATATTTCTGGCATCCATCTTGGGGAAATTAATGTTATGTCCTTTATTTTTATATACAGCCTCATGTCACAAACTAGAATCTAAACCTAATTTCATGATATCAAAGTACCCTTCTAAAGAGGCGGTTAGAAAAATATCATAAACCCCCTGGAATTCTGTAAGCAGATCAACCAATTTAGAATACATATTATACCCTAATATTACATTAAAAGTTTATAATACCTAGGAGAATAGGGGGTTATCATCTATTGTTCCAAGAAGGCAATCTCTGTTGTGAGAAAAGTTTACAGATATTTATTAAAAGGTATGTTTTTCACCAGTGTGAGCCTGACATGCAGGGACTGTACAGGACTTAAACTTTCTTTTCTATGACACAACATCCTGAAAATATCCCATCTGACAAACCAGGAGAACTCAAGGCAGATAGCCAGGAGCAAACTAGGAATGTGCATGTGTGCATGTCCATGTGCCTTTTAGAGAGCAGTCACCACTATCTTAATTTTCATAAAGCTCCTCCAGTACAGGCTTCTGCCAGCCAGTAGCCAACTAAGATTTCATGGTTTCTCACACAGGGAGAAACCTAGCAACCTCTTTTCTTTCTCTGCTCCATTTTCCTGGACTCTAGAGTAGAACATAATAGTGTTGAAAAATAGGGAGAATATTCTAAAAGTAAAGAGAAAAAACCCCTCCAACTCCTTTCAATGTTTTGGCTGAGAAAAGTTTAAATTTTTCTAAGAATCAAATTGAAGTATTAACTGAGAAATATATAGAAGGAAATAGGCCATATAGTGGGACACACATTTTTCCTTTTCACTTTGGGAAAACAATATTCTGTCTGAGAAGAAAGCTAATTAAAACTTGAAGAACTGTAAGGCACAGGTAAAATACCACCTTATTCTAACATATTTACCTACCAGAAAATATATGCAATGTATACAAGGTAGGGTAATCTTGTGACAGGTTTTATGGTTACTGAAAAAGACACCTTCCAAGAGAGAACAGGTAGAAATTGTTAATGAGGTAATGGTCAAAGGAAGGGTTAGCAGAATAGAGGCAAGACACTACCATGAGAAAAAAAATATCATTTGGTGCAAAGTTCTTAAGAATCTTTACACTATTTACAAGCAGAATCATCGTCACAGGACTTCTGGCATGGGAAGAAACAGCTGGGAAACATCTTGCATTTTGCTCTGTGAACTCTCAAAGTGCTATTGACTGTGCCATATTAACTTGCCTAAGGTCTCCTCTAATCTTCTTTGGAGAAAAGCAAGTGGTGGATTCATTTAACCTTGGTACTTGAAACAATACAGAAACATGACTAATACATCTAAAAGGTAATAACAATTCAGTGGGATGTTTGGATAAAATAGAGCACATGCTTATAAAATCTCTGTATGACACTGACGTGGGAAAGGTTAAGACACTGAAGAATGAGACTGGAGTTCAAAATTACGTGGGTAAACTGGAGAAATGGTGATACCAGGAAGATAATTATTCCCAGTAACAAGTGGAGATATCACATACAGGAATTAAAATCAAATGCATAGCTAGAAAATTAAAATTAACTATCTTGGCACAAGGCTACAGAAGTAAAGTTTTAAGTGGTGAAATACAAAGTCTGGAAATACGTTTCCAACGTAGTCGCTTTCAGGTTAGATAGATGGCATTGTCAGATGCATTGTTAAACAGTAATTAGTCTAAGGTCCTTTTGGTATATAAAAATCAGTTTCAAGCATTTTAAAATTAATTACAGGAAGTTTGGAAACAATCTGCATAGCCTGAGAGAACTAGGGCTGTTAAGACTGAAGAGGAAAAAGTAGAATGACACTGTGAGAGTGAAAATCAGAGGGGGGAACATAGAAAGTTTCAAATACATGAAATTCTATATCAAAGAGGGCAGTAACAAATAATATTCTACAGTTGTAGAAGACAGAACAAACAAAAGAACAAACGAACGACATAAGCCATTGCTTCACCTGTTACAGAGATATTATAAAACATTACTAATTTTAAAGACTGGCAAACAGTGAAAAAGGCTAGTTGGGGAAGCTGTTGAATCTCTGTGCTAAGGGAGTTTTATGATTAACACTGAAGACAAGCATCTGCCAGGGGCTGTTCAGCTATATTTGACCTTGAATCAAACCAAGCAAGTGTACAGGCTTTATCTATGATCCTTAAATATCAGCATTCTGAGGACAGGAGCAATGGAGACTTCCAAAAGCAAGGGGGGGGTGGGGGGAGTCTGTTTTAATTTTATCAATGCAGTTTACAGAGGAGCCATTTACAAATCATAATGAAAAAGAACCTCTTTAAAAATACATGAAGGGCGAATATGTTTTCTTTATCAGCCTCAACAATTTGAAGCATGTTCTAATTTCCTTCTGCTGTAGCTTCCAGGGTCCCCTTGAGTGTGGGAGGACTCTTAGGTGGGAGTCTGTTGCCCTGAACAACATGACAGTGTTAATTCAGTTGTGCTCTGGGAAAATGAAAGTAGGCTACATGCATATTAGCATCTCTGCCAATAAACACCTTAGTGCTGCAACTGCAAGAATTTTTGTCACTTCAATCAGCTGGATTCCCCCACTAGCATTTTTGCAATGCTACTTGTTTTCCATCTGCTTGCTAAGAAGGCCAAGGGATCTGCTTGTCATTAACTTTGCTCAGTTGGTCTGCTTTATTGCATACATTCATTTTCAAGATCATAAGTGAGAAATCTAACAATATTCAACTAGGGAAACCAGCTGGTTTTGATGCTATTTCAGCTAATTAACTATTTCCGTCTTCCTAAAACACAGAAAGCATATTATTTTTTTAGAATAATTTTAGGATTTATGGAAGATAACTTGATTCATATTCACTTCTAAGATGTTCCTCAGTCTCAGTTTTAGTGCATCTAATGTCTGTTAGATCCGTGAGGAATTTCTAGATCTGCCTGTTGTGGTTTGAGCCTGGCCAGTAACAAGGGGACACGTGGCCACGTGGCCACTCACTACTCTCCCCCATTACGGACGATGAGGAGAAAACCCACCCAGAACCTCCAGAACCTTGTGGGTCAAGAAAAAGCCTAGGAGAGTTCCACTCACCAATTATTCTCACGAGCAAAACCTACTCAATTTGGGGAAAAAAATCACTTAAATTTAGAATCAATCAAATAAAACAGGGCAAAAAGAAAACAAAAACCAGAGCTTAAGTAATTTCCTCACCCCTCTCTTCTCCCAGTATCTCTACATCCTCCCCCCCAACCAGGGGTAAAGGGAACAGGAGGTAGGGTTTCCATTTTGTTCATCACAGGTTGTTCTCTGCCACTCCTTCCTCCTCCTCAGGATTCCTCACAATCTTTCCCTACTCCAACGTGGTTTCCCTCCCTTGGCAGAAAGTCCTTCATGAACCCCTCCAATGTGAGTCCCTCCCGCCAGGCACAATCCCTCAGGAACAAACTGCTCAAGTGCACCAAGAAAGGATATTTTATTCCAAATAAATATCCAAAGGATATTTTATTCCAAAGGAGCTTCCAAATGGAAAACAATTTTTCTCATCTAAGTAACACTCTCTTGCTCCTCAGCTGTTAACATGCTTTTCTTTTCATATTTATTTTTATTGTAATATTTCCAGTACTATTTTTCTGTGTTTTTGTCCCTCTTTAAGAGTCCTACAATCTCCAGATTCCTTTTGGACTTGTCTATTTAATTAAACTGAATGAGTCAAGTATTACA
>JAAWXA010000004.1:994727-1279357 GCA_038090715.1 Florisuga fusca | reverse complement strand
CTTCCAGGGTCCCCTTGAGTGTGGGAGGACTCTTAGGTGGGAGTCTGTTGCCCTGAACAACATGACAGTGTTAATTCAGTTGTGCTCTGGGAAAATGAAAGTAGGCTACATGCATATTAGCATCTCTGCCAATAAACACCTTAGTGCTGCAACTGCAAGAATTTTTGTCACTTCAATCAGCTGGATTCCCCCACTAGTATTTTTGCAATGCTACTTGTTTTCCATCTGCTTGCTAAGAAGGCCAAGGGATCTGCTTGTCATTAACTTTGCTCAGTTGGTCTGCTTTATTGCATACATTCATTTTCAAGATCATAAGTGAGAAATCTAACAATATTCAACTAGGGAAACCAGCTGGTTTTGATGCTATTCCAGCTAATTAACTATTTCCGTATTCCTAAAACACAGAAAGCATATTATTTTTTTAGAATAATTTTAGGATTTATGGAACTTGATTCATATTCACTTCTAAGATGTTCCTCAGTCTCAGTTTTAGTGCATCTAATGTCTGTTAGATCCGTGAGGAATTTCTAGATCTGCCTGTTGTGGTTTGAGCCTGGCCAGTAACAAGGGGACACGTGGCTGCTCACTACTCTCCCCCATTACGGGAGGACGAGGAGGAAATCCACCCAGAACCTCCAGAACCTTGTGGGTCAAGACAAAGCCTAGGAGAGTTCTGGTCAAGACAAAGCCTAGGAGAGTTCCACTCACCAATTATGCTCACGAGCAAAACCTACTCAATTTGGGGAAAAAAATCACTTAAATTTAGAATCAATCAAATAAAACAGGGCAAAGAGAAAACAAAAACCAGAGCTTAAGTAATTTCTTCACCCCTCTCTTCTCCCAGTATCTCTATATCCTCCCCCCAGCCAGGGGTAAAAGGAACAGGAGGTAAGGTTTCCCTTTTGTTCATCACAGGTTGTTCTCTGGCACTCCTCCCTCCTCCTCAGGATTCCTCACAGTCTTTCCCTACTCCAGCATGGTTTCCCTCCCATGGCAGAAAGTCCTTCACAAACCCCTCCAATGTGAGTCCCTCCCACCAGGCACAGTCCCTCAGGAACAAACTGCTCAAGTGCCCCTCCAAAAACTTACCAGAAGTTGGAATTCTTTTACTGCCCTGTTTTCATACTCTTTCTCTTCCTTAAGATGAAGGGCCAGGGGGGAAGGGAGAAGGTGTTATCAAGAAAGGATATTTTATTCCAAAGGAGCTTCCAAATGGAAAACAATTTTTCTCATCTAAGTAACACTCTCTTGCTCCTCAGCTGTTAACATGCTTTTTTTTGTTTCATATTTGTTTTTATTATAATGTTTCCAGTACTATTTTTCTGGGGTTTTGTCCCTCTTTAAGAGTCCTACAATCTCCAGATTCCTTTTGGACTTGTCTATTTAATTAAACTGAATGAGTCAAGTATTACAGGACCTGTTGCTGCAGTGAATGGAATTGACCTGTACATAAAGCGTATAGAAGTAGCTCTAGTGTGGATACCCAGGCAGAAACTGATTAAACCAGACACCATTATATGGAAATATTATTCATTATAATAATGCCAGACAGTCTCAGGAGTATGACTGTAATGGATTTCATCAGGTTTGGTTGTCTCTGTTCTGCTAGAAATTACTTCATAATTAGCTTCGAATCTATTAAGCTCTATAATTTCTATACTGAAATAAGCTAGGTGGTTTCATAAAAGTTTAAAAGTGATGTACATGCTTAGATTTTCATTTTAGGAGATGCATACAGGAGGTTGAGAATTGAATTCAGTTAATCATCCATTCTGACACTCGATTAATATATCAAATAGATGAACTGGATATAAATGGAATTAAATTAAATTAAAATACTCAAAATTATCATCTGGCTAAAGTAAATCTTAAAGGTCTTTTATAATTGAAAAAATTTTGAATTTTATTTACTTAAATTTGCTGATTCAGTACATGTACTACTGATTCAGAAATAAAAATCTGAGAAGAAAAATTTCTTTATTCCTCTAAAAAGTAAAATAAAAATTGAGAAACTCTGCCCTTACTGATGGTGTTATTAATAATTCTGACTCACTATGCCATATTGTTGCATCTATTACGCAGAGACTTCTGGAAATCAAATTCCAATGAGTAGGTAAAACAGTCATTTTTGTCATCTCCAGCATGAGTAATCATCTAAATTAATTTGAATTGGTATATTGTCTTCAGTTACACAGTTTATATACATTGTTCCCCTATGACACCAGTTAAATGTGACAGGACAAATACTTTTAAGTGAAGTCTTTTCTAATTATGAAGCAAAAGATCAAAGTCAGCTGATCATTGAACCTAAAGCAAGAGGAAATAGGAAAGCGGTATCAAAAGCATTAAAGAAACCTGAAGGTGGAAAATAATACTTTCCATCAATCTTGTATAGTCAGTACAGTTGTATTGTATTATCAGTAACTAACTGATAATTAGCTATAAATTCTGAGCTGAAGACTTCTAACATTAAGAACTGAACCTGCAGAACACTGTGGGAAGTACTTCTAGCTGTTCAAGTAAAAAAAAAAAAAAAAAAAAAAAAAAAAAAGAAAAGAAAAAGGAAAAAAAAAAGATGCATATATATTTTAGTTAAAACTGCAGAGATTAAGCTTCTTTAATTTCTATGCAGCTGCCTCTGTAAAGGTGAGGGATGGCAAATCTGTGGTACTGATTCAAACTGTTGACCATAATAAGAGATGTACAATGGCACCAACAAGAATGAACTACAGAAGGGTCCTCATCACTGCCAATAATTATGCTGTGATTCTTCACTCATGTTGAAAACTAAATGATGTATACATCTGCACACAACACCTAAATTAAAAACTCTTCTAAAAGCCCAACAAGCATTTAGCTACATCTATTCATAAAATAATAACAACCAAAATTTACTGGTATAAGAGAAAAAAAATAAGAAAAAAATAGAGACTTAACATGTATGTAATTGTACTTTTTCTTCTTTTCCAGTGACTTTTATTTGTTTTCCTTTAATCTATCAAAGAATTTTCTTAAGAATATTCTTTTAATAATTGTCTGAAACATCCATTTGGCTGAGTTGAGAGATTATTTAGAATAAAAGTTTAGTTTTAATGAAAAACTAGGACTCACACAACTTAATCATCAGGATGTTTGTACCCAGTTAGTACAAAGTACGAGTCAGCTCTGAATTTTAATGCAATAAAGGTGTAAGTAAAATTACAAGTGGGTGAATTATTATGCCTAAAAATGCACTAAACCAGGAAAACTACTAAAACTGACACACCCCTTTGAACACACACTGAATTATTCATAATTCTGTGGTTTAAAATGCATATTATGTAAGCAATTAATTTTACATAAGGCAGTGTGGAACGTTATGCTTAAAAAGTAAAATATTGTGATGGGATTACAGGTAGGAAAGACAAGGCTTTCAAATCTGCACAGTGAGCTGAATTTCTTCTACTCAGACATCTTTTTTAACATTTGCAGAATTGCAGCAGGTTGCTTAGTCAATTTAGAATCATAGAATGGTTTGGGTTGGAAAGGACTTTAAAAATCATCAGGATCCAACACCCCTGCATAGGCAGGGATTCCTTCAACTAGACCAGGTTTCACAAGGCTTCATCCCAACTGGCCTCAAACACTTCCCAGCATGGAGCATAAACCACCTCCTTAGACAACTTATTCTGATGTCTTACTACCCTCATAGTAAAGAATTTTTTGCTAGTATCTAACCTAAATCTACCCTCTTTCCATTTAAACCATTACCCCTTATCCTGTCACTATGTTCTTGGGTGAAAAGCAGAAAGTTGGTCTAGATAATGTCCTATTATCCTTTATATCCTAATATAACCTAATATATCCTAATATATCCTAATATCGTATTATCCTTTCCAATATAATTATTTATTTTTATATATTTTTTTTAGAAATTGATTGCTCATTTGAAGAAATAAGAGAATAAAAAAACCCTATCTGGTTCATAATTTATTGCATTCTATTGAGGTTTATAGTTTTCAGACTGACAAGTAACATTCTGAGAGGTACAGCACCCCTTCTTATGGGAATTATTGGCATTGTTTGTTTTATCCATTTTCATTTGGCCAAGAAGACAAGCCCCCAGATTGCTCAGGTAGAGATTTCAAGAATAACAGTATATGGAGGAAATATACTTACTGAAAGCTATAGATCTGTGATTCAGTATCAAAAGTAATGGGAAATGATGGTAAAACCAAGAAAACTTATTCTTGCTTAGGTAAGCTTCAGCAGGAACAGACATAGAAAAATTACTAATGACAGAGTCTCAGCTTTGCTTTCTTGATGAAATATGTTAAAGCTTAGTTTAAAAGGGTAGTTGATAATGAAATGGGTATTAATCTAAGCCTCTGGGACATTTTCAAAATAAGTAAATTACTTCTCTACAATAAATCTTAATATAGTAGAAGTGGGCTAAAATTGGTTTTGACCTGCAAAGAACATTAAAAATAATAGTCCTTTGCCATCTGGGAATAAAGACTATCAAGATCTCATGGCCACCATTAAAAAAAGCAATACAAATATCTTCTCCTGCTTCTCTCCTTTAACAGCTACAAGCTGTATGTCTGATTTACTCCTGAAGATTTCTATTGGAGTGTGAAATGAACCACTCCCCCAGCTCCCTGGATATATAATTCTTGAAGTTCTACTCATGTTTCCTAACATATTCCCTTCTTTTTTTTTCTTTTTCTTTTTTTTTTTTTTTTTTTTTTTTNTCTCTTCTCTTCTCTTCTCTTCTCTTCTCTTCTCTTCTCTTCTCTTCTCTTCTCTTCTCTTCTCTTCTCTTCTCTTCTCTTCTCTTCTCTTCTCTTCTCTTCTCTTCTCTTCTTCCTCAGTCCTTCACAAAACCATATGCCAAGCTGAGCTAGCCCAAAGCTTTCCAGCAGAGTAGCCCACTCTGGATTGTAATGTCATTTAATATGGCACTTTACTTGATATAAAGTAGAAAAGGAAAGTTGTGGGGCTGCAGTGCAAATAAGCAGAACCATCATAAATTCCTACATTCACATTTGCTACTCTTCCTGCAGCCAAAGGAAAGAACTGTCTCTTTACCAGTAGTAGCTGTAAATCCTTAAATTGGTCCTCCTTTTATCAACAGCGTTTATGCTTCATTTCTACAATATCAGCAAAGGGAAATTAAAAAGCTAGATGAGGTCTATTTTGCTATCTTTAATGGCTTTGCTTGTGGCTAGAGCGAAGTGTGGCTTCCAGCTCCATCCATGTCCTCTACAGTTATTTCACTTCAATTAATTATCATCAATCCTGTGTACTGTTTACTGGATAAAAGGTAATGGATACCATAGCTGGCTGCATACTGGGACTGTGTTGTTTAACAAGTCAAATCACGTGTTTTTACAGCCAGGTATGTATTGCCAGATAGAATAGGTAATGACCAACTCTTCTCCTGTATTTTCCTTTGTAAGAATACTGGTCACATAGATGATTTTTTTTTCCCTTAACTGCTTATCAGTTCCAGAGACCCATTAGGAGCATATCTCTGATATTCTTTCCCTTTTTATCAAGTTAAGTTGAAATTAATTATCTGCTTTAAAAATTGCTAGGTATCTATATTCCCATATAGATAGGGAAAACAGGTTAGGAAATGAAGATTAAGAAACTAGCCTGTAAGTGAAAACACACCTAGAATACAAGAATAGAAAGAATCCATCAAGATAGTTACTTTAGTACAGCTTCTCTGTTGGAATAAATGTGAACATTAGCTGCTTCTTCATATTGAAGCCTAATGAGTTTTGCATTTAGGTATGTGGGAGATAAAAGTCTAAGGTATAGAATTAATGAGGTCTGTTGTTAAGGGATAATTTTTTACTCTATTACCAATCTGAAGTTTCATGTAAAATCTGCACTAAGCAGACTAAAAAGCAAGGGACATTAATATAATTTCATAAAATAATTTTTTTAAAAAGAGTAATACTTATTGTATACAAAAAAAATCAATCACTGGAAAAATGTTTTTACTATTCAGTATAGAATAAGCTATAAAGCAGATAGAACTTTATAATGAGTTATTAATAATAACAAATAAATATGTTTCTAAATGTGCCTACATCATTCAAAAGCATGAAATGTCATGACTTGTGAACTTTAAACCATCAATGGAAAGATCTGATATCTGTGAATAGCAATGGTAGCCTATGAGTATACAGAACATGCATAGTGGCTTGCTGTTAATAATACAGAGGGCATATTTTGCCCACAGTTTCATAAATTACCCATTTAGAATGCATGGTCTGACTGCCTCTGACTGCTGCACTTTGCTTATTAGTACTTGAGGTTTTGGTTCTATTTCAACATGTCTCTACTGTATTGCTTATGAGGGAAGCACCTAGGAAATCATATCCAGGAAAATTAAGATGGTTGGTTTAAATTGTTTTGTTTTAGCTTTAGTGAAGTCTAAAGCTTCTGGTCAATCATAAATGCTTAATGTGCACCAATAACTCCCATGAATTAAGTGTAGGAAATATTTCTTAACAGTTCAGCATGCTATATATGATAAAATGATGGATTTCCTACATTCTATCTACTATCCATGGCTGTATTAATGAAGAATAATTACTTTAGTCTGAGTTAAACTGTCTTCCTCTTTATGGAGAACTTCAGTTTTTCTTTGTTATCAATTTTTGGCCAATATAAAAAGTTACTTGTCTTAAAACTTTTTGATATCTCTGAAGTGTAATCCTGTTTTATTGTTGTTTTTACTTCATAGGCAGAAGAAAATATTTTCTGTCAAGCTCCATAGCACCGTTACTTTATGAAGTTCCTTCATCCATAGATCTCAAAGGTATTTCTAACTCACTCAAGCTCAAAGAAGGTCTTTGAAGCTGGGGAACTTTATCTCCAATTTGTTGTAACACAAAGAAAGCATAGAGTCAAAGAATCTTCAGTAAGTAGTATAAATGTGTTAGACAATTAAAAAACCCACTACAGTCTTGAAAGCCCCTTCAGCATGGCTACTAAATGCCTGAGAGAGATTTGCTCTGCTGGCACAAAGGTTTTGTGTCACGATATTCTCTAGACACATAAATACAGAAGTCTGAAGCTAGACAGATTTGCATTTTGAGAGGTTTTTCCCACCTAAATTTTGTTGGTGACCCACTAACTATCTGCAGAGCTGAAACAAGGCATCAAATAAAATGGTAGCAGCCCCTCATTTAGTAGGTGTTCTAAGAGACACCTCACTCACCTCCTTTCTTTTACTCAAAGGCCTGTTTCCAAGGAGAAGGTGTGTAATATTATGTGCCTTTAATATCTGAGTAGATAAATCACTTAGGAAATATTAAACCTGAATTCCATCTACTAATCACTAAATGTAGTTATTTAAATCTAGGACTCATCCATTTGGGAAGCAAGGACTAGCCACCACCGAGGCACAGGATAGAAAAGAGGGCACAATGCAAATGAGACTGTGTAGATTGGGACAGGACATCCTTCATTACCTTCACCAAAACATTCATTTCTACATATTAGGTCAAGAAGATTAAATATTTTGGGAAAAAAAGTATCAAGCTAATGCTTCAATCTGTAGTCCAGTGATTAGGGCACTTGGCTGTGGTCTGGGATACTACTGTATTTTCAGTTCATCTGCTGTACAGTACCACTGTACTTTTCAATGTATTTTTTTCCTGCAGTTGTCAGGCAGCTTCACTGAGGAGGCTAAAAATTTTAATTAACTTGCTTATTGATAGAGTATTAATGTACCCTTTTACCTTAGTTTATGTAAGTACATTAATTAATGTCACATTTATACTGGCCGAACCAGCTAATTGTCTGACTGCATTATAAATGAATAAATGTGGATATTCTTCAGTGTAACAATGAACATAGTTAGTTTTGTGTCAGTCAGGACTTAGATCATTATTTGCTGGGAAATCATGAGCTTCAGTACTGTAAGGCAGTTAACATATGTCCAGTCTTCGACTTTTGCTCAAACTCACTAGATAGCTTTGTCATATGTTTAAAATTAAAGTCATATTAAAACCTCACTCTAAGTAGAAAGTTAAACTCATATAATACTGCTCTGGGTATGAATACTTGATTTCTGGAGCTGTAGCAGCATATTTTTAAAACAAATATCTATGTCCCAGTTCCATACTAATGTTAATTTACTATAAGAAAAATTACATGCAATAATGGATCTAATTACTTTGCTTTTACACTTCTGATTTTTTGGCATGCTAATTCAGACATAATTCATAAGTTTTGAAAACAGTTCAAGGCCACAAGCCCACAAATACAGATATTTGTGCTTGTGATAAGCTTCCTCCACACTGTTAAGGCAAAAATTTCTGCATGACTCATCATACTTAATTATATACGGTTTAATTATTAGGATAAATACAAAAACCTGTGAACCAGTCTTGGTATTTTTGCAAATATTTGCCTAAACAAATTTTTGCCCTATAAATTTAATTTCTATGAAGAATAAATACTTGCTTTGACTAAATCCATATGAGAAGAAATAATGTGCTTCTGTAAGTATGAGAAACTTGATCAAATCTGCTTAACTTCAGCAAATGGTTTCCTAGCTGTCTGCCTCTTTCAGTACTTCATCATGAACTATAGAGAATATTTTATTTACCAAGAGGACTGAAAGAGATCTCTAATTCAGAGAAGTTGCATAACCTGTAATTCACTAATATGCTAGCAACATAACCTCTACTTGAAATAAAAAAAACTTCTAGAAAGAACCAGATATTTCTAGTAGAAAAGACTTAGAAGTGCTTAGTACTTCATCAGTGAGCATCACAGAAATCTCCTCACAATAAATAATGTAAGGGAAAAATGAGATAACATAGTTTTCCAGGATGGGTGAAGTTCATAGTGCATCTGCTAGAGAATACCAAATAATATTGAAATAATTGGATCCGTTGCATTTGGAGGGTCTTTTTTTCTCTTACATTATTCATTTTTCAGGAATGCTTCACTCAAGAAACTTGGCTTCTGTGCCAAACTATGCTCAGAACTACAGGAGGCAAAATAGAGTTATGTATGCTTTATGAAGAGCAATGGAAAAAACGCTGAGCTAATGTAGGAGAGAAACATGCTGAATATACTAGAATGGAGTGTAATATCCTTTGTCAGAAAAGCCTACTAGCTGGGGAATTCTATTTGACTGACAGGACAGTCTACGCAGACAAGACCAGAGATGAAACAAAATCATGGAATGACAAAGTGAAGTGGAAAGTTTGACAAGTTAGACAATACCATAACAAGGAATAAGACCAATGTCTCCAGTTGATTTCCTGAAACTTAAAATGCCTCTTTGATTTTGTAATAAGATATGAATGGACGGGGCAGGCTATCTCATAAACTCTTGAAAAGATCCTGTGAGATCTGCTTCTTTGTTTGGAAATGCTTAACATAGAACCATAAAATGGTTTGGGTTGCAAGGGACCTTACATCTTCTAGCTCCTACCCACTTGCCATGGGCAGGGACACCACCCCCTACACCAGGTTGCTCAAAGTCCCATCTACCCTGGATCTGAACACTTCCAGAGAGGGAGCATCCACAACTTCCCTGGGCAACCTGTGCCAGTGTCTCACCACCCTCATGATAAAAAATTTCTTCCTAATGCCTACCCTAATTCTACTCTCTTCCAATTCAAAACCTTACTCCTTGCACTATCACTACATGTTCTTGTGAGACGTCCCTGCACAGCTTTCCTGTAGGCCACCTTCAGGTACTGTAAGTTCTCAGAGCCTTCTCTTCTCAAGCTGAACAACCCCAACTCTCTCAACCTGTCTTCATAGGAGAGGTCATCCATCCCTCTAATCATCTTTGTGACCCTCCTCTGGACTTGCTCCAACAGTTCCATGTTTTGGGGGCTAATAGGAAAAATAATAGGGAAAATCCAGTTGACTTCCTGGAGGTCTTGCAGGCTGTGGTATACAAATAGGCAGGAGAATGACATACAAGTACTTTTCTTCTTCTTCTCATGAACTGAAAGTAAATTACAGATCAATTTTACTGTGACCTAAAATATAAATTATGCAAGTTATAAAGATCACTAATTTTCTGCAGTGGAAACTATGTATTTAGTGAAGGGAATCCTGAAGGGTCTGTAAGGTCTCATTCACCAAGGCTGTCTGCATCAATGTCTTATAAATTCACTGTCCTTTTCCTAGTAATACAAGTTTGAATTTCCATAAACAACCTCAATGTGAGCACCAATGTGTTTATAGCTATTGGTTCAGAACCAAAATGTTCAGCATGCTTCAGGACAGAGAACAGGTTGGGCAGGCAACAGGAGGTGATTTATTATTAAATGTTCTCCCAGAATAGTAAATTATGATTGACGATGGTGTTAGTCAAAACAAGCACCTTGACATTTTTACCCATTAATTCACAATTGATGACCAATTTGAAACAACATATATTTACAAAGATTAGTGCTGACAGTGAAAGTTTATTCCATTCTAATAGAGTGTTGTGAATGACTGATACTTTTGGCACTGCCAAAATAATGATGCACTAGCAGCTCCACTAGTGCGGACTTTACTTATCAGGGACCTATATACCATTCTTTCTGCAGAGAAATCTCTGGAAAAATTGGGGTTTATCAAATTTAAAATATAGATTTCCCATTAAGTTTACAAGTAAAATAACTGGGGAAAAAAACCCAATATGTTTTCCAATATACTTAGAGCTTTTTCATTTTTTTCTCTCTAAAACAGATCACGGGTATTATATTTAAACAGACACAGCAACTAATTTTAGAAAGCAATCTTCTTCATTGAATGCCTTTTAAATCAACCTATTTTAACAGGTATTAGTAGCTAATGGGATTATGAGATGAATAAATAACCAAGGGTCTTTGCTCTCTGTATGTTAATGTGTAAACTGGAGTAATTTCATTATTTTATGTGCAGTTTCTCCATGGCTAGGTATCTGTATACCATAATCATTAATGATTCTTTGTTTCTTTGTGTTTCTGCTTTTTTTAAGGTCTCAGTAATAGTAGCACTGCAGTTCTTCTGAAATTCTAAAAGTGATGATCAGAAAGGGAACATGACTGGCACCTGAGCCAAATAACATAGTCCCAAAGAGCTTAGGGTCATGGTCAGAGGGACAGTGTGGAGGTCAGTAAGACTATGGAGAAAGCTGCCTATTGCTTGGAAGGAGGAAGTCTAACCATCTAGACTTGAGCTATGCTCCACTATTCACTTTCAGGGTTTAGGAATACTATTTTGCTATTAGAGATGTGCTGTTCAGATTGAAAGGTCAGGACTGAGCTGTAGTAAGTCTAGGGTAAAATGCTAATCTCTATTCTGACAGAAGTTAAAAGGATTTCTGCAGAGCACAGCCGTCAAAATGTAACCAGAGTGTTCATCTGGAATACAGTATCAAAGACTTCTGTCTCTCCTGGGCTGCAGCTATGCTGATCATGTGAAAGGCAGAGCTAACAGTGCCTGTACTATGGACATTTTGCATAATAATGGGATCTGGAAAGCCTGTAAACTTTTCATAGCAATTCTTCAAGTTTTCCAGTGTTGTATTAATGTGTCTAGTCTAGCAGCTGTTTTGAGGCATAACTCAAATGTACCTTAAAGAGTTGAAAGACCATCCAGGAATACTCTAGTTCTTATTCTACATTGGAGGTTCTTGTACTTCACTAGAAGTCTGCTGCAGGATCTTCACTGTATTTATTTTGTTCATTCTCAAAAGAACTCAAATCAAGTAGATTAAAGGCAACACAAACCCAGATTTAATTGTCTATACCAGTGTATTTATAGTTCCAAAGGGGCTGTGATAAGCATTAAATAAGCAGGTAGGAGGCAGCCTCCCTTATTCCAGCTTCTGAAATAAAAAGAGGCAATTCTTTTACTACTTAGATTATCTCCAACATGGTGAAGGGGAAAAAATAAAAAGTGTAAAGAATATCATAGGCAATTAACCCACACAGGAAAATGGGATGAGTGAAATGGGGTTGATACTGTGAAGTCTGACTCAAATATAAGCATCAGTACTGTAACTCATGCAAAAAGTTCAGTGAGTAGCAGTAAAAAAGGGGAAACAGTTCTCAATTGTATTAACAGTGAGCATTTCCTTTAGTTTTGTGTTATCTACTGTTTCTTAAGGAGAGCCTAGAGACTCACTGTAGGAATGGAATATGTTGGGGTTTTGGATGTTCCACTACTAATTTTCAGAAGGTGACTGCAGAACATTTTGTGTTCGTCTGTAAATCAAGGTACATCAGTGTACATTATCATCCTGTTAAAGTTACACTTCATCAGATAATAGAAGTACTATTAAGTAAGTTATTTGTGCCTTCTGAAAAGAAAAGCTACTTTGAAAAGGTCCAGTAATTACAACCTACAAGTTGGTAGTATCACAATCTCTACAGGTATGCTTAAAAAATATTTTATGTATTTCAGACAGCCATACTAATGCTGGTGAGTTTCATATATTCCAGATACAGCTTATCCCGTTGCTTTTAGATGCCAATTTCCAGATTATCTTTTTTTTTTTTTTTTTTTTCTGTGAGAAGCCCAGACTTGTCTGGAAAATATCTTCCCTGCAAAGGATACATACTTTTCATTATTTATTTTGAATAAATATATGCCCTAAAGGGTATATGCAGCTTAATTTCTTTCACTAATATTCAGCCAAATACAGTGAATCTAGCTCTACTCAAGAGAAAGGAGTAAATTTTAGTTTGAGAAGAAAGAATGAGAAGGATTTTTATCAAGCAGTATACTAAGTTTCAGTCATGATGTCAACGGTAGCAATTCATCTCCTGTCAATTAGTTCTACAAATACACAAATGCTCTCATATTTTTAAGACTTCAGTTAGAATGGGAGATGCATTTCTTCTGTTATGTGTACAACAAACTGTTTCAAAACAATAACTAATTTCTCAGCCTGAAGTTCTTCTAGAAAATTAGGAATGTCCTGTTATGTTTTTTCATTGGTATATGTGATATTTTTACTTTCTATCAACAATTATTTTAATGGTTATTAAAATAAGAATTTATCAGTGTCAAGAGTCATCTGTCTGAATTTAGGAAGTTTAGTGCCAAAAAGAGTATATTTGTTTAGTGCAATAGTAAAGTCTTTCATAAGCAAGACAACTAACTTTAACATGTTTCATCATATTGGAGAAAACAGTTTTCTGTGGAATTTTCTTATGTGTTTAGGGTTCAGTGGGCATTCATGTAAATCAAGGTCTCTGCAGGCTTATGCATACCACCATTTTGGCCCAGACTGAACTGGCAGATCACCTGTATTTACATGCACCTACATTGCAGGTGGGAACTAGTCAAAGAAAAAAAATGCTGGAATTTCTTCAGATCAGGAACTGGTGTGAAATGCAATTAACACCTTCCCCTGCAATGCTAATTACAGACTATGCATTGCTGCATCTCCAGCCCTATGTGTAAATGCTGATCAATGGTAAATCCACCTTCAGTCATCCTCTTTAATGTTAAAAGAGACAACAATTAATTATCAAGTCATCCATCACTAATCGTTCCCCATCATTCCAGCCTTAGGATTACTCTGGGAAGATAACACAGACCTAGCCAGAGGGTCTTCCAGTGAAGAATGACATGACATCTAAGCTATCATTCTGAGGAAGAAGCTTTCCAGGAAGGAGGGGAAGGGAAGCAGGAAAAAAAGAAAAAAAGAAAAAAAGAAAAAAGAAAAAAGAAAAAAGAAAAAAGAAAAAAGAAAAAAGAAAAAAGAAAAAAAAGAAAAAAAGAAAAAAGAAAAAAAAAAAGTAGTCTCCTCTAGCACTGTCCTTTAGGATCTGAGATTTTAAACAGAATCTGATTAAAGTTCAACTTATAAAAAAAATATTCTTAATAAAACAAGAAAGGGCAAATTTATGTCAGTTCCAAATTTTAAAAGAAAAAATTTGGGAGAATTTCAGAGTAGCATATCTTGATCTTTCAAAATGAAGAGTCCATTTTTTTCATGAGAAATAACATTTTAAAAACATATAACTTAGTTTATACTGAGAGTTAAACGTTTACATCAAAACTCAGTGCTTTGAAATTACTAAAGCAGTTCTTGATTTTGACCTGAAATGTGTGGTTTCAGCTTTTGATTTGAGAAAACCACTAGGATTTTCACTTGAAAATCTGTTTCAGCACTTTTTTCCTTCTTTTATCATGACAGTTTCCACCCAATTTTGCTCTCTGATCATGAGTTGGAAGTTCAAGCAGCAGTTTTGGAAAACCTTTATTCCTGAACGTTCATGTGATGACAGTTTCTTGAATGTGAGCGGTGCTGTTGAGTAAGAGTTAATGAAAGATTTGTACAAATTAAATTTCAGCAGCGATGAATCATGTTAGTGTTTGTGCAGCTTTTCACATTTTTAGCAATGGAACTCAAGTCTGTGTCTAATAACCCCGGTGAAGGCTTTAACCTTTCCTGATAAAAAACCAATCAGTCATGGCAAATGGAATAGTGGACACTCATCAGATGAAAATAAATGTGCAGTCTGCCCTGGAACAAGAGGATCAAATTAATTTTAATTCATGACTTTGTAATGCATTAAACCACTCTATGGTCTGTCCTGAACACAGAAAGTGTGCTTATCCAAGCCTAGACAATCAAACACCAGCATTTTCAAAATGCCAACTGGGCAGTAAAGAAGTTGTTTAAATGAGTTAGCTCCTTACTGAGCTTGATTTCTAATACAAGTATTATTTGCACCCAAGTAATCTTCAGAACTATTCTTGTTTTTAATTTTCAGTATTAGTGGGAGTATACTTGAAAGCATATCAAAGCCTCAAGAAAGCTTTTGACTGATTTTGATGATGTGCTGATCAAGGATCTGGTATGCTTTTTAGCTTCTATTTTTCAGCACCTAGATATATGCTGAAATTTGAAAGCCAAACACATTCCTGAAGCAGATACTGGTGCATGAATGTTTATTCTCTCCCACAGGAGGCCACATTTCCACACAAAAATGTACATCTATTGAGGTTTCTGAAAACAAGAAAAATAAGCAACTGAGCAGATAATGAGAAAACTCTGTACCCTTTCAAGAAGGAGAAAAGCCTGTGCAAAGCAAACCTTTGATTCTAATTATTACCTTAGAAAAGCTTACCTACATAAATCATGCCTATTAAGTTGATGATATGAAATTGAAAAAGCAGGGCAGTCTGGAAGCTTGACATTTTCACAAATTCTATTTTTGACAATTTTAAGAGTTTATGCTATTTAACTCTTAGAGGGATCTTTCTGCTTTGGTTTCAAACAGTGAATAATTGTCTTTAAAAGTCTGTGAATCTGCTGACAAGTTGGAGAAGTGTTGGTTTTAACCCAGAATGCTGAGAGTGGGGTGGAAGTTACATGGATTGTTTTTGTGGATTTGATGCTTGGGAATAGACGTGAAAGTGGAAGACTTATGACTGTACACTGACACAGTCAAAGCACCCTAGAAACAATCAGCACATAAATGTTGGCAAGTGCAGACATTCAATGAAATCCGTTCAGAAACCTTCGTAGTGTTCAGAAATGAACCACAGCACACCATGTATGCAAACACAAATCTTCTATAAAGAAATAAAACATAGGAATGAGGTGGAAGATCAGGGGCTTTCCTTTGCATTTGAGTTCTTCACAAAAAAAGGCTATCAAGTACAACCATTATTAGGTTGCTGTAAGAGGAAGTTTTCTAAAGGAAAACATTATGCAATGCAGGGGTAAAACTGCTTATTAGATATGTATACAAAGGTTTGGTGCCTAGTCCTTTTTTTTAAGAAGTGATGTCATAATTATCAGGCCTCTGACTGAATGGGCATTGCCAGCAGAAAGTGGGAAATTTTTCATTATTATAAGAATATAAATCCTTTTTTTTTTTTTTTTTTTTTTTTTTTTTTTTTTTTCATGACATTTTTTTTTGTAGAAACTCAGACAAGAAAATACTGTCATCTCTCCCAAAATGCATGGCTAATTGTCTTCCCACTCAAAAAAACAAAACAAAAAAACAAACAAACAAACAAAAAAAAAAACCACAAAAAACCCCACAACCAAACCAAACAAGAAAACAAGAGAGGAAACATTGTTATCCTCACATCACACAATAAAAATATCTATGAAAAATGCTAGTAGTGAAGTAGGACATTTTAAATTAAGATGACAATGAGTAAAAGTACTGTTGGAATGGAAAGCCACATTAACAACACTATTGATTTAAGGGTGAATCTTTATGCTAACATTTTAACAGGAAATAGAAATTCTGTCTGCTTTTCTGCTCCTATTTCATTCCTTTTGAGTATCTTCTCAAAGACGACATCATTGGGATAGTCCACTGTCATCTCTGCAGGCCTAGAATGTGTCATAAAGTCGTATGTTGGGGCCTCAACCATCTGCACTTCAATAATGTTCTTCAGGGTTGTATGCATCAAATCTTTTTCAAAAGCATCCAGATGAGTGAAGTTGTAGGGGCCCTTCAGTACTAGTAAGGCCATTGTAAAAAGGGATGCTACTAAAATCTTATGAAGTGTTTATACATAAAGTTTGTGAAATATATAGTTAACTCTGTAGCAAGACTTTTTACACCACTGTGACTATAACTCAGTAATAATACAATTTCTTGTATTGTCACTGAGTTTCCAAATGGGACTAAAGAATACTTTTGTGTGATAGTCTCTGCAATTTTTTTTTTTAACGTTGATAGTTTTAATGGTATTCAAAAGGCAGCTGTGACTCAGTGTCAGTTAACACCTCTTGTTTTTTGAGTGAAATGCTGGGCAAACTGAGTAACTTTCACAGTAACAAAGTAACTTATCACGGTACTTAGAAAAATGCCCCTTACGTACCTTTGTGTTATCTAGGGTTAAAACTACAGTTTGGAGATGCACACAATATATTAGATTGGACTTGCTTGTTTTGACTAAACTTCAGCATCACTAAATCTCAAGTGGCAATAGCTTTTAAGCTCAAATAGCTGTGAGGATGATGGCTGCAGAATAGAAATTTCCATCAAAGTAAAAAAATAAACATGGCTTCATAACAGGGCAGACAGATCCAAGGTATCTGTATATCTCAGGTTTAACATAGGAGACAGGTGAATAATTGCAAGATACTTTTGCCTGTAAGCAAAAATTCGATCAGTACAACTATTTCTGTTTAGTTTTGAGATTCTTAGATGCCTCCATTCTCCTCTGCTGGTGTACTTTCTATTTACGTATAAGACTCCTTTATTTCTAAGTGACAGCATTAAAAATACCTGTTGTCTACAGTACTCAATTACATTGACATTCAAAATCAATTTACTCTGTTTTCTTAGTTTCCTTGAGTAATCTTTCTGTAATAGGCTAGGAACTGTTAGGAACAGTACTTCTCCTGAATTCATAAATCTGCTGAGATTGAACTCTGGTTTGGACCATTTCCACTTTATTCAACTTCAGCAGTTGTCATGCAGTTTAAACTAATCTCCTCAAATCCTTTAGCCAGGGAGACACAGAGAGGGAGATAGACTCCATTTTATATCATAGAGTCATACAATTATACACACATAGAGGGCTTTGGGTTGGAAGGGACCTTTAAAGTTATCTAGTCCAATCCCCCAGCAGAGAGCAGGGACATCTCTAACTAGGCCAAGTTGCTTAGAGCCCCATCCAGCCTGACCTTGAATGTGTTCAGCAACAAGGCCTCCCCACCTCTCTGGAAAACTTGTTCCAGTATTTCACCACTTAGGACTTCTTCCTAATGTCTAATTTAAACCTAACCTGCTCTAATAAAGACCATTGTCCCTTGCCCTATCACTACACATACTTGTAAACAGACCCTGCACATATTTCTTGTAGACCCCCTTCAGGTACTGGAAGGCTGCTAAAGGTTTCTCCAGAGCCTTGTCTCCCAAGGCTGAAAAACCCCAAATCTGTCAGCCTGTCTTCATACAAAATCTGCTTCATCCCTCTAATCATTTTTGTGGCCCTCCTCTGAACTTGCACAAACATCTCCATGACCTTCTTGTGCTGAGGTCTCCAGAGCTGGACACAATACTCCAGTGGGGTCCCACCATAGCAGAGTAGAGGAACAGAATCACCTCTGTCATTCTGCAGGACATGCTTTTCCTGATGCAGCCCAGGATACACTTGGCCCTCTGGGATGCAAAGGTGCATTGCTGGCTCAAGTCCATCTCTTCATCCACCAGTATCCTCAAGTTCATTTCCACAGGGCTGCTCTCCAACACATCATCCCCCAGTCTGTATTGATAATTAGGATTGCCCCTGCCTGGGTGAAGGACCTTGCACTTGGCTGTGTTGAACCTCATGAGGTTCACATGGGCCAACTTCTCCAGCTTGTCCAGGTCCTTCTGGATTTTGAGACAGGTATGCACAGCAAGATGATTCTCTTTCTGTTGACTGATGTCCATAAAAAGAGTCTGCCAGCTATACAGTGCAAAGGAGAATGAAAAATCACCACCCTTTCTATCAGACATGGAATGATGCATCTTGCTGGCATTCAGCTGACTCCTCCCCAGGCCCTCCCTATGCAACCCTATGTATCTCTTAGCAGCACTTTGTCTGCTCTCAGAAAGAGAGTAATATTGATAGGAAGACTTTTTGTTCCTAAAAAGAAGAATATGGCTGGTTTTACAACTGACACCATGAAAACTGTCATTAGCAGAAAGCAGTCAAAAGTGATCTGAAGTTCTGAATTTTAGTCTTAGTGTTGCCTGGCTGCAATGGAATTATACATATAAGCATTTCACACATATCAATTTCATTGCATTGAAATTCTTTTCTCCCCTTTTAGCCGTGCCTCCATTTCCTGAAAGTGCTGTAAAATGTGTTTGTTCTTGCAAATAAGGAAACAATACACTTCAAACAGCTATTATTCAATGCCACTATTGCCTTAAGTGGGAAAAAGTTGTCCCAGTACCAAGCAGGAACATCTAATGGAAATTTCTGCTGATGCACGCACAAAAACTTTGAGTGCTTTTAGGGTCAGAATTACTGAACCATCTTATTTAAAATATTTTTGGTTGATCCATTAGGACAAGGTAAAGCTGCAAAAAAACTTAACGTGGGTAACCTTTGCTCCAGATACCAGATAATTAGCTTGAAATTGGAATATATATATATATATTGATTAAACAGATTTTTTTTTTTTTTTTTTGCTTATTAAGGCAAAAAAAAGTAGATAAAGGGCTTTGCTGAGAAAAAAAAAATAATAATTTAAAAATTCCTCTGGACTAAAATAAACAAGAAAAACATCAAGTGAAGAGGAATGTTACTGCCAAAGTAAGGAACAGATGAGAAGGTCTGCTGCCATGGAAATTGTCTTTCTACCTGAATAATTCCAATGAGAGAACAATAAAGAAGAGACATTTAAAGTTGAATCTCAGTCATTTGTTATTTTCACAGGGAAGAAATGAGGTCTGGATCAGGTTCACCTACTTTAAGAGAAGATCCTGAAGCTAGGAAATTTTACAATGTTTCGTGTAGGAGGGATAATACATTAATCTCCAAACTTGGCAGAAACTGTGTTTACATAAAGCCAAACAAATTGAGTTCATGAAAGATGGTTGCGAACATTTTTGGTGAACATTAGAATTTTCCAAAATTTACACACTCACTGGAGATGTAAGAATTGACAGCAAAAGGCTAAAGGCTGAATCAGAAGCAATAACTTCAGTTAATTTAAAATGTAATTTCTTTCAGGAAGCTTACACACCGCTAAAGTCTTTTGGACAAAGGACAAAAAAGAGCTGCATCTAATTCAGTGTTTTAATTAGGAATGTATACACATGATATCAGAGTTTTTTTACTTATTTATGACAAGGAAAAAACGTGGCAATCCAAATAAACAGGTCTTTTCCCAGCTCACATCTGGACCAAGATGCCAAAAGTGGTGTCAAATTCCCAGTAAACAAAGTCTTGGAAAATAGACATTTCCAGTTGGCTTCAAGTTTCTACTTTAGGGCAGGAAGGGAAAACTCTATTAAGTTGTGTTGCTTTAGCCTAATACTAAGGGGGTTGTTTGTTGCAACCTGACTGAAGGAGTCTTATTCCACAGTCTGGGCATAGGGAGGCAACAGGAACAGGTATGGATGCTATTTAGGTATGATTGTCTCAGGCATGGAGTTAATATGACTGTCCCATGGTACCCAAAAATGAATCTGAAGTACCTTTATATGACACCAGAATTTAGACACTAGCAAGGTAACCTGACTCAGTGTGACCACCTCATCATTCCAACATATAACTCCATTTAGACTGATGAAATAACACCACTCAATTCATGGCAGAGTTCTTTATTTGTGATTTGCTAATAGCACTGTGAAAGAAACGTATAGAAACACTAGAAATGAGAGATGGGTTGTAATGTATACCTCAGCTGTGTGTGAACCCTGGCAAAGTTTGTGTTCAAATCTGGATTTTGGAATACTATCTGCAGGAAAATTCAAGAGTTCAGGAAAAAAGTGCAGATGGTTCTGCAGAGTGGCTGCACTTAAGGTTCATTTAACTTTCAAGTTTTAGATATATTCTCTATGCAAAAAATTAGCAATACCACTGCATACTGAAAATCATTAAGTAGAGCTGGAATGAGCATCATTAGAGCACATAAGGTAAATAGCGAACATACTCTATTGATCTATAATTCAATTGTTCTTATACATTTCCAGATGTATTATATGTCTTAACTATAATTAAAGAAGTTTTGCTGTCAAAATAGTAACACAGTGGTCTCCAGAAATGTTGCACAAATAGTTTAGTCTCATTTTTGGCCATTCTCTGTTCCTGAGCAGAAGTGCTTGAAAATGGCTGGAGAATAAGTAAAAAAGTATTTTCCTACTCTGCCTCCAGCATCATCTGTTGCAACATTTAGTAGTGCACATCATTTCTACTTTGAAGAAAACCAAAAGGAATGATTCTGTGGTTCATTTTATTCTGTGAAAAATTGCAGCACGGTGCAACCCAGGACTGTCTCTTTTCAGTTCACACTAAAGGAAGTGTTCCTAAACAAAAACCTGTTTTGCTGCTTGGTCATGCTTTTCCATAAAAAGTCAGGGGAAGAGTCAGAACAATCTGATCTGTTCTTAGCTTATAAATCAGATCAGTCTGTCTTTCAGTACCAATAAACAAGTTATATTTCCTTCTTTTTTTTTCAGTTGATGGAGGAGGTGTTCAGTCTTACAAGAGCACTTGATGTCTTCAAATCTTTTACTTGAGCACTTTTCCACAGTCATTATCACTGAAACCAGGCCTTGTCCCCATCTGACCTGAATCACACCTGAATTAACACAGCTACTGGGACTGGGTCTAGTTATCCACAAACCACAGTGAGTAATCCTGCTCATGTGGCATGGATCTTTGTTATCTGCTTCAGGATAGATAGAGAGATAGATAGAGAGGCAGACAGATTTATCAATAAATTGATCTTCTTAGGGCCGACCAAACCTCAAGTTAGGACGGTATGGACAGATGTTTCTGATTTCACAGGAAACCTGACAAATGCTAGCAATTTTTATTGAGTTTGAACAGTCACAGTAAGATGATGGATCATTACTTCAGCATAGCTTTTTTGATTGGGTGCCAAGTGCTCTAAAGTCAGATTTAATGTACTGCCTCAGGGTGAGTTTCATGCCTCTGTGCAAGACATTTAGGTCTCATCACCTCTACATAGATCTTAAATGACACTTCCCTGTTAAGTCTTGCATTAATTTTTGATACAAAGAGAAATGTCCTTTCCTGAAATTTCTAAAACACTTACTAGGACAAAAGATGGTTCTGTAAACTGTCCAACACAAACCTTGACAGACATGGGCAGGATACAGGCACCTATTCGGGCGGGATACAGGCATCTAGTCAGGCAGGACTATGCTGCAAAGCAGAGCACCTATCCATCCATAACAACAGATTGCTTTTTTTCAGCACCATGAATACTGTACTTCTAACCAGCCATGCCAGTGATTCATGAGGAAAAGATCTGTCCTGTTTTGGGCCAGGATAGAATTAATTTTCTGTTCTGTAATTTTACTTTCAGCTAAGTCTCTTGTAAGTAGCTGCACATGCTGAAATTAACAGTAAGTTTCTCAGTCAGTGTCTGCTTCTAGGACTGATAACACTCAGTGTTAATTGTTACAGATAGAGAATGGTCTGCAGAACCAAGGACACTGCTCAGTACTGAGGAACATCTTATGCCCAGAAAGAGAAAGGGAGTAAAGGGGCCACACTCTTTTAGGAAGGAGTAGACAAGACAGGTGACTAAAATTGACAAAACAGAGTATTCCATCCCATACACGTCATCCTCAGTATAAATTTGAGACAACATGGGGGTCAAGCTCTTTTCAACTATGGCTGACATCCTGGGAGGATTCCATCCATTTGTCTGCCTCTGGTCCCAGTCTGTGTCATCCTGAATCTGGGATCCAGCTTCCGACTGATGCTGACTCCAGGACCCCAGCCTGGGACTTTCCCAGGGCTGCCCTGCAGCCTCGGTGGTGACGTGAGAGTTATTGGGAGGAAAGGGGAAAGGAGTAGGGTATCATTTTTCTGTATATTTGTATATATTTACTTTTTTTATATCATAACTACTTCATTGAAGCTGTGTAGTTTTGTTTCCAAACCATAAGTCTCTCTCCCTTATTGTCTCTTCTTTCATTCTTCAGGGAGGGGGATTAATAGAAAGCATATGTCATTTGGTTAATTGCTGGCCCAGCATAAAATCATGACAAGGTCAAAAAAGGAAAATTCAGAGTTTCCATTATTTTTGTGGTTCCTGTACTTTTATTTTAGATTTTCAGTGATATGCAGTTACCATGGTGTCTGGTCAAAATATGCCATTTGCCTTACCTTGTAGCAGAGATATTCACTATGAACCTTGTCCCTTATCACCCTAATCTAAGCAGAGCTGGATTTTTATCCCCTGTTATGGTCCCAGAGCAAGAAATGACTGCACCAAAGGCATCAGCATGGGGACTATATCACATTCCTAAGATGGACAGAGATCACATAGGGACAACAGAGGATGAAAAAACACTGGAAAATAAGATTTTTATCATAGAATCATAGAATCAAAGAATATCCCAAGTTGAAAGGGACCCAATCAGGATCATCAAGTCCAACTCCTGTCCCTGTATAGGGCACCCCCAGGATCACACCATGTGCCTGAGAGCATCATCCAAATGCTTCTTGAACTCAGGCAGGTTTGGTGCTGTGAACTTCTCAGGGGAGGTTGTTCCGCTTCTCAACTACCCTTTGGGTGAAAAAACCTTTTCCTGATATCTAACCAAAACCTCTCCTGATTCAACTTCCTACCATTTCCCCAAGTCCTGTCTTCAGTCACAGCAGTGAAGAAATCAGTACCAGTCTCATCTCTTCCCCTCATGAGGAAGCCATAGACTGCAATGAAGTCACCCCTCAGCCTTCTTTTCTCCAAACTGAACAATCCAAGTGACCTCAGCTGTTCCTCATAAGTCATTCCTTCCAAACCCTTCACCATCCTTGTTGCTGTGCTTTGGACACTCTGTACCAGCTTGATATCTTTTCTATACTCTGGTGCCCAAAACTGCACACAGTACTTAAGATGAAGCTGTGCCAGTGCAGAGTGGGACAGTCACTTCCCTTGACTGGCCAGTGACACTGTGCTTGATGCACCCCAGGCCATGGTTGGTCTTCCTGGCTGCCAAGGCACACTGTTTGTTCATACTTAGTTTGCCATCAACCAGAACCCCCAGCTCCCTCTCTGCCACGCTGCTCTCCAGCCGCTCATTCCCAGTCTGTACTTGCCACCAGGGCTGCCCCACCCTAGGTGCAGAACTCAGCACTTGCCCTTGTTAAATTTCATGTGTCTGGTGACTTCCCATCTCTCTAACCTGTCAAGGTCTTTCTGCAAGGCCTGCTTGTCCTCAAGGGAGTCAACTGCTCCTCCCAATTTTGTATCATCTGCAAACTTGCTTAAAATCCCTTCCACTCCTGTGTCCAAGTCATTGATGAAGATGTTGAAGAGGACTGGGCCATGGATGCAGCCTTGTGGGACCTGACTTGTAACCAGTCACCAGCCTGATGTTACCCAGATTGCTTTCACTCTTTGTGCTCAACCTGTTAGCCATGTGCTCACCCACCCTATAGCAATCATATAAGTGTTAGAATCACAGAATGGTTTAGGTTGGAAGGGACCTTACAGATCATCTACTGCAGTGTCCCTATAGGGCCACCTCTCATTTAGACAAGGTTGCTCAAAGCCTCATCCAGCCTTGACTTGGACACCTTCAGGGAGGGCATAGCCACAGCTTCCCTGGGCAACATGTCAGTGCATGTCAGTTTTTGTAATAAATCAGTCACCCCTCAAAAGACTTATTTTTTACCTTTGACAGTAAAGATGATTCTGCAAATGTAAGAAATACCTCTAAGAACAATATTTTATATTTTTAGTATCACTTACTCTTTTTTCTTCTCTATTTCTATGAGGTCACGGCTTCTTGAAAGCAATTATTGTAACCAAACTGTAGCTGTCTGGTGCTTTTGTTCCCACAGTTTATGAAGGAACAATCGGTTCCTTTAAACTCGAGAGGAATTATTCCATCAAGGTCTGTGTGCCTAAAATTTCACACCTGAGTCAAGCAGTGGTGGCAATGGGAGGCTTATGCTTTTAATCTGAATCTAACCAGACACACTAGCACTGCAGTACAGTTATCCTGTCTGTGAAGAAGAAAACAGATGGTAAATGAGGTAGATGTAAGGAATTACGCAGAATTATGAGAAACAGGTTATATGGAGAAGTAACAGAGATGAAGAAGGCTTCTGGGCATTAAGAGTAACACTGCAGACTTCAAGGTTAATATTTTAATATAATTCATTAACAAATTCCTCAGACACAGAGAGCAGTCACACATGATACGTGATTAGCAGTCTGGACATGTGTGAGGTCAACAGTGATCAGAACTGGAGCAGAAGATCTTGAGTGACCTGAAGGCACACATCATCACCTGTGGCTGCAGAAGCTGTTAGTAAATTATTACCTACTAATGTTTATTTGCCTACTCCAAAAATAAAATGTAATAAGTGAGCAATTTCAAGGACTGCTTAAAATAGCAATGTCAGCTCTTACATCCAATTAGAGAAAGTACTTACTGTTACCAATAATGCCTACAATTACTGGCAGCTGAGATTACTAAAAAGTAGTTCCTGTAATGTTTGGTTTGTTTGGCATGTTATGCATCATTAGTTTCACTGTTTTTCCCTTTCTAGAGGATAAGTGTTCCCCTTGTTTGGGGTAGATAAAACAAGGAAAATGAAAACTTAATAGTCTTAATGCTTCGTCCTGCTTTTAGATAACATTTCTAGAAGGACTCAGCATAACCTGACACCATTTAAGGAATTGCATAAGATCTTGTGGCAGTTGATCATGTCCCTTTTATATGAATTCCCCAGAAAATGGCACCCTAATGCATTCCAATGGGGAACTTGATTTATCACTGTCAAAAAGGAAAAGGATTTAATTTCAAATAACAGCAGTTTCAACATTGACAAACAAACCAATCACAGAAGGCAATATTTATAAAAACAGTTTCAATTTGCATAATTAATAGTAACCAATTTACTTTGAATTCCAGGCAATTGGGAGCATGGACCAACTCTAAGTAAAGTCAGTCAAGGTTGGATTTGGGTGTGAATCATCAAAACAGATATCAAGTAATGACACTAGAAATGTCAAAGAGTTAGAGGCAGTCAAAGCAAATCATGAACATTTTAATGGGTGACTGGAACATGTTTTGTCCCCAGAAGGCAAGATAGGAATTGGAGTTTTACTATTCACTTGTATGTGGACAAGACTTTATTGGTGGCCCCTTTCATTAATCTAATAACTGGCTACTCCAGCCTCATTACCATCATTGTGGTTGAGCAAGTGTAAAAGTGTAGTCATGTAGTGGCTAAGCAAACCATTACATTTTCTCCTCTCCCTACAGGAATGTCCTTGCTTTTCTCTCATTTTCCAAAACAACCAAAAGTTGGACAGCATTTTAAGAAGGCTCTTCTAGCCACTGTACTGTGAAATCTGGGAATGCATTTGTTTGTACATGCCAAATCCCAGCTAAGCATATGTACGGATGAGATTATGTCTCAAACTGCTACTCTAGTTTTGCATGTGATAGATTTTTTACCTATTTGACAACTCAAAGATTTTTCACTGTGCCAAGTTCTATACAGGAGTTTTGGGCAACATAGGTTCTGGGCTGCAAGCACACATTGACGGCTCATGTTAAGCTTCTCATCCACCATCACTTCCAAGTCTTCTCCTCCCAACTTCTATTTGTGTATGGGATTGCCTGAACCCAGGTGCAAAACCTTGCACTTGGCCTTGTTGAACTTCATGCACAAGGACACCTCTCAAGGCCCCTCTGGCTGGCATCCTTTCCCTCCAGTGTGTTGACTTCACCACACAACTGTAGGAGCATGATGAGCTATGATTCCTTATTGATTATTCCTTATTTCTTGATTCCTTACTGAGCCACCTGATATGCAGGCCCTGTTCAGCCACTGTTTCGGCCATAAACATCTCTTCACTGACTGAATTGAGGATGGCAACTGTGAAATAGTGTGTACTGTGAAATAGCCTGTGTACCATCAAGAGAGAACATGAATGTCAACCATAGACAGGACATTGAGGGAGCTTTGCCATAACAGTAACAGGTCAGCACTGTAACAAACATGAGGAGTCTTCTGACAGCCACTTGCATCTGATCATCTCTGCCTGGTCCAAAAAGATTGACCCAAAAGTTCCCTGTTCAGTGATGATATATTCTAACCCATGGCTTTTTTTTAATTTTTCTTCAGAGCTCTCAGTTGATGTAGTAATCCCCAGATCCACAAAAAAGTGAATGACTTCTTAAAGTAGTTTCACCTGGTTAAGGATAGAATTTGCTATTTAGTTTTCTTGGTCACTGCTATATTTCACAGACAATTGAAGGTCTCATAATACAGCAGATGATGCTCTGACAAAATGAGATATATTAATTTACCTTTACCTTCACCACCTGTACTAATTAATGAAGGAGGTTTCTCAGCACCTCTGTAGTTCAGTTTTCCTACTTGAGTCCTTTAAGGTGCTGCCTTCCCTAATTTTCTACTGAAGTGACTGAGACATGTGCATCACAGTTTATTACAAGTGACCCAAGGCTCTGGCTGCATTTTGGGGTAGATGTGCTTTGCTGATCTTACCCCTATAGTCCAGATTTCTCTGCTCATCCAGCCCATGTAGAGGCAACCAGGTAAACACAATCAGGTGTTGCCAGTCAGGAGGAGGAAGGCGTGAGCTCCTGTTAAGCCCACCTGTGCCCAGTTAGGGCTGGCCCCAACTGCGCATGAGCAGAACTGGGGGACCAATAAAAGGTCCTTCCAGAGGCGAGCTGGGGTCACTCCTGACAGTCTGAGGCTGAACAGTTTCCTGTTTTTTCGGTGACCCTGATGTGATTCAAACACTCAACCTTCTGATCTGGGGTCATATGTGCTACTATTGCGCCACAAGCTCCCACCTTCTCCTGTTTTTGGTGGTGCTCCGACATGTTTCGAACCTGCAGCCTTCTGCTCTGCAGTCAGAGTCGCTACCACTGCACTAACAGGAGCTCACCCAAACACACAGCCTTCAGATCTGGCTTCGAACCACATCAAGCCTCTGGAAGGACCTTTTATTGGTCCCCCAGTTCTGCTCATGTGCAGTTGGGTTCAGCCCTAATTGGGCACAGGTGGGCTTAACAGGAGCTCAGGCCTTCCTCCTCCTCACTGGCAACACCTGGTTGTCTTTACCTAGTTGCCTCTACAAGCCCAGACAGCACTCTTGCTTTTTTTCCTGAATTCTCTGCCTGTTCTTCACAGGAAACCAGCCTGTGCCAGTGGATAGCACACACACAAATTTAGCCTCACAAGAAATCAGTATTTGTCTGGAGTGCGTGATGGGTCAGGGCTCTAGGGACTTTTCTGCAGCACATCTGCACCACGCTACCACAGACATCTATTCTGGTTCCCATGATTATAAACACATTAGTTGCTTTCATCAAGACAGAAAAAAATGGTTGCATCATCTGATATTCTGAGCAACACATCACTTCTCATGTTCCGCTTGTGTAAGTTTCCTACAGAAGCATTAGAGATCACTATTATTAATGAATGCACCTCTTCAATTTGTGTCCCAGTACTTCCTAAGTAAGATACAGGACAGTGATACAAATTTGCCAGGAGCTCACTTAAGCTAACTAAAATCACTGGAGATATCAGCCCTTACAGGCAAACAGTGCTTGTCAGTTTACATCAGTTTCTGATCTGAGAACACCAGAAATAACATCACTATGTTCCTCTGACAGTCTCAGCTAGCTGAGTTTTCAGCAGCCTACATAAGCCCTGCCATGACTTTGGACACAGGTGAGCAGATTTGTTTGTCCTTCCTCTTGCCGATGTCACACACAATCAGGCCCTTTGACAACTCACTTGTCATAAGCAATTCAACTTAGGCTGCACATACCAATGTCTGCTGCTCAGCGTTATGCCTTGACTTTACCTTCTTCATTTGTCTAGAGCAAACTGCAGGTATACACACTGATCTTTAGGCTGACATTTTCAGACCTGCAAAGGCAGGAAAGAGTTGATCCAGGTGGTACACTGGCACAGCACTGCCATGAGTCCCTGGTCACTGGTGATCTGCCAGGGAAATGTGCTTGCAGATGCACAGAGCAGTGGTAAAGTTGTGAGTGCTGAGAGTTGTGTGCACTGGTGATCCCTGCAAGATCAGGAACAAATCTGGAGTCTGCAAAAGCTACAAGAGCAAAAGCAGACAGGGAAAACACATATTCAGAATTTCTGCTAGGTCTTCTTTCTAGCAGACTTTCAGTAGTGCTCTGGTAGGGGCTAAACTGGCTTTGGGTTGAAAGAAGCTCAAACAGAAAAGTATCCTGTACTCATGCCATTTAGTTGGGAAAGGTAAATTTAATTTGGAGCAGTTCATGACAATTTTCTTGCACCTTGCCTGCCTTCTAGAAGGCCTGCTATCTCTCAGCCTTTTAATAAAACGTAAATTAAAACATCTAAGTTTGGACCAGCACATTCTTGTAGCTGGACGAACTTTTTGAAGAGCGCAGAGCTCTGAGAGAAGTCGAGGTAGAGCAGTGGTTGATCTCAGTCAGTCCTGGTGCTCTGAACCAGACCAGCCTCCTCTGCTCCTAGCTCAGGAATGAGCTGAGCATGTGCCTTAAGCACCACCTTTTATTGGCCCCCTAATGCTGCTCATTTGCAGCTGGGGCCAGCCCTGACTGGGCACAGGTGGGCTGAGCACAAGCTCGTGCTCACTGCCTGGCAATTGGTGGATTGCTGGCACCTGATTCCTACACATTCTCCTCTCTATTCCTCATCTATAAAAAAGTCATTAATGCTGACTTCAGTTTTTGACAGCAACAGAGAGACATTTCAGTCAGTGGAGCTAAAGTATTTCCCCAAGCAAGTAAGTTTTGGTGTAACACCTTGTACTAGGCCAACACGAGCTATGCTAGGGGGCTTCCTTGGTTGGCATCTATGCCACACATACCTTTGAATTCCCTATTTTTTTCCCCAGTACCTCTTTGCCTATTCTTGGTACTTTCTGTCAGCTTCTCTGGCTAAATTTTCACAGGAAAACAGTCACAAATAAATCTCACTGTGAAATAGCTATACTATAAATAGCCTGAGGATTATCTTTTGTGAGATTTTATTCTACAAGCTGAAAGATAGGGTTGTCTTCACACACATAACTCCATGGTTACTAGCTAGCTACGGATTCAATGTTTCACAGTTTGGAACTACTAAATGTCAGTCATTATCATCAGTGATGTTATTCGTTATTCAGTCAAAACACAAACTAGGGTTACATATTTTTTTATGTCATATATTCAAGGAGCTGCAAGAGAATTAATTGAGGCTTAATAAAGGAACTTAGAAAACTTTGAGATTTTTATACATTTTAAAGGTCCAGGGAAATATATTACAAAAGGAAATGTCTGGCAGTCTGAATTATCAACAGATGCCAGTTCTGAATGAGAACTATTAGGAGAAAACAAGTAAAATTTATTCACAGGAGTGAACTTTCCTCAGCTGGCACTCGACAATGGGTTCGTCATTACCTGGTATTCTTACTCCTTACTCCCTTGGTCAGGCTGCTCCTCTTACCATCACAGTAATTTTCTGAATAATGACAGATTATGTATTTAACCCAGCTTCTCAATTTGTTGTTTAAGGGAGTGTGGTAGAGCATTTCCATCACGGAAACAAAATACAACTAAATTGCTCATTATTGGTCTTTGAAGACCTATTAATGGAACTACAGTGAAGGTACAATGTAGCATTGAGAAATGCTCCAAGAAATCCTTTTTGAAAGAAAATTAAGTGTATCTGGCAGGCACTGCATTCATTTGAGAACTGCAGGCTATGCTGTTACGGAGATTTTTCTGTCCATATCTTGACTGTCTGCTTTTGCTCATCAGCCCTGGTCCATCCTCTCTAACAGCCTCCTGGCACTGTTGATCGTGCTCCCAAAAGTGAAAAAGCAATGGGTTACTGGCATCTGGGGGAGTTGGTATCGATTGCCACGGATTCTTTAAACATGAGACAATGAGAAAAACCTTTCCAGCTCCATCAGTGATCCAAGTAGCCCAGTACTCTCTCATCAGCCCTGATATCTGCTATCAGGTTGGCAAATATCTGTGTGTCTCATCTCAGTAGATGGAATGAAGAGCAGAAAGAGAAATAGCATTTATTGTACTAATGTCTTTCACAGAATTGATACTTCATATCCTCAGGGAGACCACACACATGGAAGGGGACAACAGCTTCCATTCCAGAATCTAATGCAAGGGATTTGAGAAAAAGTGATTGACAAATCATGCTCTGGTGCATGACAAAAAATTATAATGCGTTCACTTCTAAAAATTCTTTCTGGCTTGGTTATCTACATGAAGATATTATTTTTTAATTAATTAGTTGAGTAGAAAATTTAATTATTAACAATGATCTTTTTTTTCCTCATCATATCAATGGGATGAAGGAAGAGATATTTCCATCTTTTCATTTGAGACTTGCAATATTTCCATAGGCATAAATGAGCAGACAGCTGGGCTTCTGGTCTACCTGGTCTTTCCCAGTACTCAGTCCTGTGGTCACAACTGATAATAAGCACAGGATATCTCCTTTATCTCCTTTAAATATTGCACTATACTTTTAAGGTCCTTTAAAAAGAAAAGGATGCAAGACTGTAATGCGAAGATCCTTCTTCTTTCTATGCAATCTCTTACAAAAAGTGGCATGTGTGGTGCCCCAGGAGCCAGAGGCCACACAGACACACTGGTGCAATCCCAAGCAGAAGCCAACACCCCAGACATATCCCTCCAAATTTCACAGTACAGCTGTAACATTAGAGTCAGTGAAGTACTGGTGTGGGGGCAGGTTCTTACTTTCACAGTTTTTAAGGTCTATATACTAAAGAGCCCTGGAGATTTGTTTCTCTAATTCAGTTTATTTGGCAAAATCCTGTTGTATAGACACATATTTCAATTTCAAACACAATTTTTTGTTGTTGTTTTTGTCACAAAAACTATATGTATAATACATCACTACTCAAGCTCCTTGTTACTAAAAGAACATATTTTTGGTGAAAAAACATGTTCCTAACTGTTGGAGGAAGAGCAGTATGTATTTGATGACACTGCAGATTACTGAATGCATTTCAAGTTCATTTGTTATTAATTGGATGTAGTTTTTATTGTCTGAATTAATTTCTTCATGTACTTGGAAGAAAAATAAGATTCTAGCTGTAAATTAAATTCTTATTAAGTGTGTTCTTTTGACAGAAAATAATGCCTACATGATTTTGTACTTTGGAGAAAACAGAAAAATGAAAAACAAAACCCAAAGGCACAGCTAGTTTTCCTTCTTCACTTGTTTCCTAAATGCAAAATAGTCTGTGAGGGCATTAGAAAAAGCAGCAGCACCTAATGTAATAGGTTTCAAGTCATCCATGTATCCAGCAGGAGCTGCTTTGCTGAATCTGCTATTAATTGTACAGAGTCCAGATGTCTTTTTCAGTTCTCACATGGGAGTAATTGGGGTGGTCATAATATTCCCAGGTTGTTCTAGAATTCATTTGGAATCCACCATATAGCAAAGTGCTCAAGAACTAGCATGGCTTAGTTTCTGGGAGGTGTCATTCTACCCTGAAACAGCTTTTGTTCTCTAGACTAAACCTGAGCAATGTGATGTGCCAGATGATTTTCATTTCAAAATACAGTCATGTTAAGAAAAGCTGTTCAAATGTGCCGTGTATGGATGGTGATTAATTCAAGATATTTGAATCTAGGAGATCACTTAGCTGTAGTAGCCCCATAATTAGGGTCATAGAAGGTTTAATTTCTCTTGAAAATCAGGGAAAAAAGCCACACAGATTTTTTTTTTACCCAAAAATTTCAACCACATGAAGTATCTAACTCTATTACCACTTTTTTCTTGCATATGCTTTGTAAAACATAAAAAAACATTGCACAGAGATATGGTATCAAGAAACCTTTTTTTAAAAAAATCAAATGATGTTTTATAACCAGCAGGCATACGTTTAAATAATAACAGATCCTGATCATACTAGTACTATCAGTAATTAGAGGGTATTCCAGTTGATTTAATAGTGATTAAAAAAATAATAATAATTTAAAAGTTAGAACAAACTAGAAAGGTGTGTCACATTACTGTATATGTAGAATTCTAGTTTTTGTCAGCCCATGCTACTTGATGGCTCAAGCCAGAACATCCTTGCAGACTAACTGACTGGAAATTTGAAGCACCTGAATTTGGAGGTCAGCCAAAAAAATGCAGACTGTGGATGACCAATTAATACATTCAATGCTGTCTGTTCCTATAAATAATTTCAGGAATTAATGCATCATTGCAAGGGAGATGTGAATCGATGCAATTTGTAGGACACTTTTTCCAAAAAACCATTAGAGAAGAATCTGTCACTGCACCAATCAAAAATTATTGCAGTACCATGGTGGTGTGTGAAGATGGCTTTCAGAGCCTAACAGGCTGGTTTTACTGACAAATGATGCTGCCACAAAATTCACTGTGCAGAAATGTAAAGCTCAGATTTTAGGATCCGTGCGGCAAAAACAGTCTTTTTATCTGTATCTCAGTCACTGTATCTGAAACAAATCAGCAGAGAAAGCAAAATATTCGACAGACAGTAAAACAGTGTGACAGTCCTATAAAATAAGACTCACATATTCCACTTGCATCTAACTATGATAGTACAAAGATTTCTGATAGTCTGGTATGGAACAGTAATAAATGAACTTTTTTTTTATTTTTTTCCTTTTTCTTAAATGCTGTTCACACCTATATATGCTTTCCAGTTTGTAAGCCAGAATGTATTCCTTGATAAAGATAAAACTTGCTGTTGACAGTTACAGCTTTGCTAATATTCAAAGTGAACTTAGTGACTGTGATAAATTGGAATCTCCTTTTCCTTCTCTCTATAGGAAGAAAATCCAAGTAAGTTCCAGATACACAAAACTATTTTAAAAATGCAAAAAGTTGTGATGGTCTGAGTCAGGCCAAGTACAGGAAAAGATTTTCCATTTGGAGAATCATCTAATGCTACTTGGAGCAGAGGCATGGAGTGGAAAAGAGAGGGCTCTAAATTAATCCTGATGAATATTAGTTGTTATCTGTAAAGGAGACTGCTTTAAGACAATGTCCAGGGCCTGACATGTCTCCTAATTAGGTTGCTTATACTCTTGTGCTGTGTTTCTTTTATATTTTTTCCCTTCAGTAAACAGGTTTTACATCTAGTTTAGTAACTAAGATGACCTCTACTCCTTGGAATCAATGAATACTCATCAATACCAATGCCCCATTACTCCTATATATTATAGCTTGCTTTTTTGATTGGGTTACTCTATAACTTGAGTTATCTTTCTTTGAATTCCCTGAAATGAAAGCAATAAGTGCTTTTCATGATGAAGAGATTAATTACTAATTCAAAAAAGTCTAAACCAAAAGTGTACACCACCCCCCACTAATTAAAATAATGGTTTTTCATCAAGAGAGATTATGTATTTACTCACAAAATTTCCTACCAATTGAAAATAAAGAAAGCATTGCACCCCTGCAGTGCTCTAAAGAACAAATACAGATAAAGCTCTGACATTCAGTTTAAAGCAAAAGAGTTTGGCAGGCTGGGAAAGTTGCTGCTAGAGATTATAAATGTCTGTGACTGGCATTCTAAAGTCATTATCATATTGACCAGTTTAATTTGTGCATCTTATGGTTTGACTGTAGCTGTACATTGCACCATTTAAAACTCTTGAAACACTATAAGCAGCTAAAGCAAGCAATAGGCTGGAGCATAAAACAAGCCTTTAATTTTTAAGTCCACGTAGCACACTTCATAAAAATATAAAGTCTATCTCCTTTTGCACCTTTCAAAAAATATCTCCATGTGATGCAATTTACCATCATGTAATTTGTTTGGAAAATTAAACTAATAGCACCTTAGATTTTTGCTTTTATAAATGGTAGCTTTAATTTCTCAGTAAGCTGCTGCAAAAGGCTGGGTGAAAAGAAAAAAAGTCCTTGTAAAGATATGCAGACCAAGCAAAGTGTTAAGAATTGGACACTTATGGATTATTATTATCATGCCTAATGTATTTTTAGACTGTTTTTAATATGAAAAGAATGGTCTCTTTTTTGGTCAAAGAATGGTCAAATCTAAAAAGCTAGTAGATGCATTTTCAATCACGTAATCTAGAGAATAATTGTGGCATTTTGCACACAGTAATGCATTAACTGCTGATTTTTAGTGGCTGGCAGCACATAGTCACAGCTGTCTCTATTATGTGTAAGATGTACAATTTTGAATGTGAGCCTCCAAAATCTCTCTGAAGAAGGCAAAGCTACAGGATCCAGACTCACTTTATCACATTGGATCCACAGCTACTCAGCTGAAAAAAATGAAATATCCAAGTAACTAGGCTTGAGTTATCTGGGCATAAAACTGCAAGGAGTATAGCATCATACTAAATCCAAAATATTAATGTAAAAAAACATTCACTCTAGAGCACAGACCTCTAGCATGTAAGCCTGAATATTTTTAACAGGCTTATGGTTTTGGATTTACATTTTCCTCCATAAGTGCACTCTAATTTTATTGCAGTAAAATTAAAAACTTTGTCATCACCTGTTTTTCTTCCCTGTACAATGAAAAAAACTTCCTAAGAGTTGGGGGGTTTTTTTGTAAGTTAATTTATAAACTAGAGGCAGAGTCATACCAACTTTATTGAAAAAGTTGCCAGGTTTATTGACTTGGCTACTATGATGTCTAAGTTATAACACTGCAGTCAAATAAGACCTAACATGCCACGTTTGCAGCAGGATGGCATACATTTCCAGAAATAAAAAGAAAAGGCCTGATGAAGGGGGTTTCAGATTCATTTTTATATTTACAACATTAAATCCCTAAGAAAGGCTACTGGTATCTGAAGATACAGCTAAGGTCTAGGGTGAAGTGCAGTTTCTCTCTAAAAGTGTCTTGCTCAGTGACATGCTTAGGCTGCCTAGAGATCATTTAATTTCTTGAAGGGACATAATTTACAGTTCAGAAGAAACATTTTTCCATGTTGTTCATAAATCAACATGCACTGGAAGAAAAACTATTTTTTAAACCTAAAGTATGGAAGGAACAACTGTGCTTTGAAACAGTGAAAATTGTTCTTCAGATAGATTATATTGATGGAAGAATAAAGTTATTATAGTAACTTTTCTTCTTGAGATAAAAGAGTATTTAGAACTGTTAATTAGCATTTGTGAGCATATCAGGGTCTATATGGAAGTTATTTTTTTTTTTACAATATTTATCTTTCTACGTAGTGAGGACACAAAGCCTGTGAAGACCAAAGTCTTGCAGATGTTTCAAAGTACACTGTGTAGTCTCAGCATATTTCAAAAGTTGTTTATGACTTCTTCCAAATTAAATGACATTTGTACTAAAGTTCTAGTCAAAATTCTATAAAATTCTTGGATTCCACAGTGAATTTAAAAACAAACAACCTGGAATACCATATTGACAAGTAGGGGGTTTTGGTGATATGATTATTTCTAATTTTTTAAGAGACATAAATGTGCTGTGTCTTCTCCCCTCACACCCACTCTTATTTTAAGTTTTTTGATGACAGAATCTTTGGTGAAATTTCGGGATTATTGTTTAATTCCCATATGTTCTTTTATAGTCCTTAATTGTTCCCACTAGGTAAGCAAGGAGATTGAACACACACAGACATAAAGACACAGAAGAAAATGGTGTCTCAACTAATGTCATAGATAATTTATGCAAATTAGAACTCATTAAAATTTTTTAATGGAATCTCACTTGATTTACCCATCTGAACTTCCAAAATCTTTTTCTTAGCTAAATAGCATTGACAGTGTAGTGGATGAATTGTAGTTTTCCAATACTATTTTAAGATTAGGCAGGATGTTAACCTTTAGAAAGATTGTGAAAGAAAAGACTAATATGCCAGCACTGCAATATCTGAAGAAATACATTTTATGATCTTCCTGCATCCTCAGTGTGGCTATTGCCATTTCCTAGACCAGTGCTGCTACTCTGCTTTTCTGATTCCACTGTCAGTACCTGCGAGAGCCCAGGGGAGGAATTTTCTTACCACTTGCCAAGAACATGCTTTACCAATCCTCCATGATCAAAGGAGGGATCTGGTCTGGGACTCATCTTTCTTATCTGCCTGGCCCAGGATATAACCTCATCAGAGCAAAAAGAAGAGACTATACTGAGAAAATAAATTCAAGCTCAGAGCAATTTATATGTCATTTGGGACAAATCACTCCACAAATCATAGCTGTCCAGCCTCCATTCCCTTCCTCTACAGATCTATTACTCTAATGATTCCTATTAATATAAGGTCTTGCAGCATTATTAATCTTCCTCTAGGACACAAGCAGAATAACAGCCAGAGTAGAAGCCTCATTGTTCTCTTCACAGTTGGCAACTCTTGGATACCATGTTAGTGGGATTTTAATGAGCAGAAATAATCTACGTCTTTCAGGATGCAAAAATTTACAAACTAGGTTGGGATTTTTCTTTAAAGTAACTTTTTTTTTTTTTTATGACAGATGAGGATCATTTCACCTCATTAAGATGTTAATGAGATGCTGACAAGTGTTTGGTATTTTTAACATAATTAACTATAGGGATATTTCTGTTCTTTTCAAGCTATTTTTCAATGTGTCTTTTATTTTCTGAGTAGCTCATCATATAATTAGGCACAATGAAACAGTTCAGTCCCCAAAACACAAAACTACCACCACCATCAACAACAACAAAAAAAATACAGCCCCCAGACCCTCTTGATTCTTTTGAAAAAAAGATGATCATGTGTGAGTAAGGTTGAAATAAACATTCTACAGATTACATTCATACATTTCAAGATAAACTGATCCTTGTGCATGATATTAAGGATTCTGTTTTATAAAAATGAGTTGTATTTACATATTGAAGTGAACAGTCACTTGCTGAAAACAAGAGCTCCTGCTGAAGGGTGCTGAAGGCAAAAGATGAAAAAACTGTTCAGGAAACAGAAATGTACCAGTCCTTGACCTTCACTTTTCTATAGGTGGGCAGTGAATAAACACATTTTTTAGGGACAGAAAAACACTATTTGAGTCAGCCTGTGTTTGATCTGAGCTCTGGGAAAACGGTGGGAGGTGCGGTGAGGGAACCACTGTGTATTTGGTTTTGAATTTAGAGGAGTCTGCAGGCAACTGGGAAGCAGTGGACCTGGTTGTGCTGCTGATTGTCCCTGAAATGTCGCTGAAAAGCCTTTGTCCCTTTCTCTCCATAGCATCCCTTTTACCTCACAGTGTTTTAGGCCTTGTCATTCTTCTAGTCCCTTCCAGGTGTCCACTTCCCTGCAGCAGGCACAGTGCAAGAGGCGAGCAGTTCCCATCTCTTCCTAGGCAATGAAGCTGGGTATTGATTACATCCAAAAGGGACTAAAAAGTCCAGCTAGCCCTACATTACCAGAGAGAAAACAGCACAGAAGGAAGTTGAACTTAAGCCTTGATTAAAATGTTACAGTTTTCACTCAGAAATTAAGATAATATTTTCAACTGCAATTTTCAAATTAATGGTATGAAAGACATTTCAAATCATTCTCATAATATAATGCTTCCACTTCCCTAGTTAGTATAGAAAGGATGCCACGGGTAATACAAACAGACACTTGCATTTAATCAAAACCAACTACTTCCCAGCACTCCTGCTTATCAGGGAAAGAAAAAATTGCCTCTGTGAGTTTCAAAAACGCATTGCAAATAGAACCCATTGAACTAACTCAATTGGCACTTGTAACAATAACTTTTATCCCTTCAAAGCCATTTTATAACCCCTAGTTAGATTCATATTAGAAACTGAAAGAAAACAGAAAAAATTGTATCAGGCTGCAGGAAAACAGGAAATGCAGACTTACTTTTCACTTTGTGTGAAAAAGTGTTGACTTTATTTGATGTTTTAATATTGGTTCATTTGATATTCATTATTGTAAGGACACTACTCAGAAGAAACTCTCAGGTGTACAATTAGAATTTTGTTACACATGGAGCACAGCAATTTAAGCACTGGAATTTTTTTTCCTCCTAATTTACAAGTTTAATAATCAAAATTTTGAACTCAAGTTTTTGTCAGATGTCATCCAACAAATTGATAATAGTGAAAATCATGTTTTCTCTTTACAGATTCTTTTTGTGAACAGATCCTCAGACTCTGTGAGTAATTATATTTTATCTTTGCACAGTACAGTACAACTTCAAAATCCTTACTGGGCAAAAAAAAAAAAAAAAAAAAAAAAAAAAAAAAAAAAAAGTTTAAGTTGATTTTGAACATTTGTGGTATCACAAATGTTAGCAAGTAATGATGCAAAGAATAAAATTTAAGAACTTTTGAGTTTCAAAAATATGAGGAAACATGGAAAAATTCCTAGAAGATGAATATATGACATTATGCCTTAGCTATGAAAGAGTTATCTTCCTGTCTTGAAAGTTCATTTACTGATTGTATTAATTAGTTAGTACCAGTAATGCACTCACAAATATGATTAGTAAGCAGACATGTACTAATAATAGAAAATGTACTATTCTAATGTTTTTCCTGTCTTTCCAAATAGTTCAGTGTCTCTTAAACTGGTTATATAAATAGTAAAGTGATATTTATCAAGTGATGTAAAATTCATTCAGATGTGAAATAAATTATTCCGTGTTGATATAGTTTACTGTTTAGACTGCTCTGGTCAAGGCTAAAATTCATCATGGAGTATTCACCATTAATTACTTCTTACAGGCATACCAAAGCACAATACCTCCTTTCTGTCACACAGTTTTCCACATACATTCTCACACACAGACATATAAGGACCATGATTTCTTTCCTTTTATATAAATACATTTAAGTACTGAGAAATGGAAAAGACATTCAATATTTCTGAGCAGATGGTACTTCAGGGTGGGAGTCACTTAATAGCAGGGGAAAAAAAAAAAAAAAAGATATTTTAACACTGCAGTAAAAATTGTTGAAACACTAAAATAGGGTTTTAAGAAAATGGTTGCCTTGGTAAAGCTGAGACATCTGGTCTCCTTTACTTAATAATTTTAAAGCAAAGTTTCATACAGAAGGAACAAACTATGAAACAGCATCATGTGTCCTTTCAATCTATTGGCTCCCAAAATAAATTGACTTGACATGTAACACATATCTGCGACCATTTGTCCATTTAAAATACTGCTTCTTTGCACATCCAGAGACATAGATATCTAAACCACTGCTTCAGAAAGAGAGAAAAGAAAAAATAAGTCATAGTGCTTTCTTCATCCTTTATTCATCTGCCTACAAACGTAAGTCTTTCCTGAAGGAAACTCACCTCATGTTCTCACCTGTCAGAAGACACATATCCCAGAATTTCACTTAGTTGTTGGAGTCCTTTTGGTGCTCCTCCTATTTGCAGGAAACCTTAAGCACTTCCTGCACTGAGATGCCTGAATGGTTGAACACCAAAATCTCTTTCTCTAAAGAAACTTGGCTTTAGGCCTTGCTGCTGTCAGTAGCATTCAACTTTCTTGTGCTGAGTGAGATATCTTTAACGATGTAGTCTGAAACTTTTCTGTACAAGTCTCAGATCCCTATGGTGCTTTTATGAACCTAAGGAATATGGCATATATCGAATGTTTGTGTCTGATGCAGGCAGGGAACATCCAAACAAAAGACAAAGAGAGAGAATTCCCTTCTCACTCTCTTCTGCATATGCACATCTGAGTTGCTTCATTCCTTGAGTTGCAGTTTACTCTCTTTTTTATTATTATTATTAATTATTATTATTGTTATCATTTTTTTTTTTCTGCTAGCAGCTCCCTGTTTAGACACCAATCATACCTCTCCTTTGCATTACAAACCTTGGCTGGTAATTCCACATTGCTAAGTCTGTTTATGAAGGCATGAAAGTTAAATATTTGTATTGCTGAATCAATACCTCAAATCTGAATTTAACTCCTGTATCATTTCTCTTTTATGTAGCTCAATACTTAGCAGAAGAAGTGTGACAACCATATTGCTCTTTTACTTAAACTCAGTGCTTTAAAAGAGTATTCGGGTAAGGCATTACACTACAGAAAGGGATTCGTCCAGGCCCTTCAAGCACAGGACAGTTGGAAGCTCCAGTCTGGCATGGTATGTGTCTCCTGAGAAACATCAATATCTCCATTTCTTTAAATTAGATTTAAAGCATATAAATAAATTTGCTTAATAAAAAATTCCAATTTCTACAGATAATATTTATTTGTAATTCTCAATGTATATGTAGATTTGCAGGTTTTATAAGGAATTTTTAATAAAACATTATTTCATCCAACTAGATTTGTGTGTGTCTTGCTAACTAATGACTACAGTCGTTCTAATGAGATTTGACATGAGATTTGACATGTGACATTTTATTGCTCAAAGATAAAGGTATGCTTTGCTTCTTTTCACTGGAATGTTCTTACCTGAACAATTTGGATGCCTAGCAAAAGTCATGATGTAAATTTATGCAAATAGAGTCAGGAAGACGAAGTGATCTGAAAAGCAAATAGAAGCATGATGAATGGCTAGATCATGTTCATGAACATTAATTTTGCCCTAGCAGAATGTATTGTGAATATCCCTGTTTTGGGGGAAGTTGAGATAAACCCGAAGTAGCTGAGAAAAATTTGTAATTGTAATTCATATGATACTCTGATTTCAAGAAGAGCTTCCATAATGTGTAAAGTAACAACACAGAAGTATTGAATGTATAGCTAATAAAATTAAATATACGCATTAATTCAAAGCAGATGAATCATGCTTAAATGCTATAGAAACATCTTACTTGAAATAAATTTAATATAAAGTTTTTATTTTCCTAGGTTTAATCATGCTCCATTTCAAGTAATTTCTGGAGTTTTCCATTCACTCAAGTGACACAAGACAGTCTTTCTGTGCAAGTGCATATTCAAAACCAAGCTCAAAGAATTTCAGTAGATCCTTGCATGGTAAAGGAGAGGTTTCATCCTGCCAAAAACAGTGAAAGTATTTTGTGTTGTAATAATCATAGCACGAACACATGTGCACTTCCCACTTTCCTCTACATTCAAGCAGGAGAGGAAATCTCTTTTCATTCCTTCCAGTCCTCCCCAACATATTTTTGCCTAGTAGCTAGCTTTTTTTTCCTTTTTGCATTAAAGCTACACACACAGATTTCATCATAATATATGTTCCTGATCTTGCACAAAATAGTTTATGTGTTTTGTCAGATTAAACTGTATGTGTTGTTACTTCTGTCAGCTATCCTGAAAGAGATTACCTGTCCATACTGTTTTGCAGAGATGTAAGAGATGATTAATGGGTTCCCTATGAGATTATTTTATCTCATGGGCATAAAGTCTCAGCAAAGGACTGAAGCTTTCTCTGTAACGTTGATCTCTTCAGAATATACGAAAAAGATTTATCTTTTACAGTTATGGATGCCTTACAGTTATGTGTCCCATGTAAAAAGGAGGAAGGAAAGAAGTTACTGTAATTCTGCTCTACCTTTTGTAGCACTACCTAAAACTTGCAGAATTTTTACAACTTTGGTTTCAATTTTATCTTTGAAATAAATCACACAGTATTATCATCACATAAGCTTTCCTTCTCAAATTCATCTCATTTTTTTGATTTGTCAACCTCTTAGCACACAAATGACACAATGAGGCAGCAACCTGCTGTGTTAAAATAGAATGAACACAAAGAATTACTGTAGGTAGCTGGGAGCGTACTGCTTTTTTCCTTTACTTGATTACATATTATTAAAACACATGAGGTAGCTCAAACCTGGGTCTAATCACAAAGTGAAGTGAGCACTGTATTGTCTTAGCAACCTTGAAAAGTCACTACAGGTCTTGTTCTAAACCTAGTGCTTTGCAAAATTATTGCCTACAATGTTCTACTTTCACATGCAAGATACATCTGTTGCTCAATTCAAGCCCCTTGCATCTTTTCAGTTTGACTGAAATGGAGGCAGTGGGAGAGAGCTCACAAGTGTAGAATAATTTCATTCTTGGCTGTGAGGGAAAGCCATCCGCACTCTTGACACATGGGCCTCACTCAGAGTTGCCTTGTGGTCACTTGCAAACAGGAATCACGCACCCACCGACCATCATGTTCAGCATGAAGTCTGCACAATCACTGCAAAAAGGTTACAGCTCCACCTTAGAGGCTTCTGTATCTGACCACTGTCCTCTTGAATCTTTCCATTAGTCTTTTTCCCCAGAAGCCAGACTTTTCACCTAGATTGTTTCTATTAATATCACTTGGAAGGAATTACTCTAATGCCCATCCAAATTGCTACAGAAACATTCTCATCCCATGCAGAAGAAAGATTGCCTCCAGCCATCTGTGCTCCAAAAGTGAGGTATGGAAATCAGGGCCAACATTATCCTAAAAATATCTATTCTTCCATCAGCAGAGACCTTTAACAAAAGCCTTCACCTTTCATAGTGGGCACGTTAATATGAGCAAGTTTTCATTTCAGGCAGCATCTGAGCAGATGTGAGAGGCTGTTTAAAAGGCTTCATAAATAATTGACTGGGGTCTCCCAGATTTCTAGTTATTCATCATGCCCTTGTAAAGTCACCTAACAAACTGGCTTAGCTTTGTAGCTGTGATTCTAATGTGGCAAATAATTCAGCTTTCATTAATTAAACATTTAAAAATTAACTTCAAAGAGGTATACTGGGGTTGGGACTAAATTTTAATGTACCTCATGATACATGGTAACAAAATGGCTGAAGGAGAAAGCAGAATTAAGACTTCGTGGATACTGGTAACAGCAACATATACTGTAGCAGTTCCAATTTGTCTCTCAGTACCCTTATTGTAGGATCCTGCAAACATTTTATAAGCCTTAAACATATACAAACACTCCTTCAAAAGAACAGAGATTAACAGAGCAGCTGGCATGCTTGATGTTTGGAAAACCCAGGTGTGAGTCCTTGATTGGAGTTGGGCAGACTGCCTTGTATGCTGGATTAGAGCTATTCTTACCCTGTGGAAAGATTCCTCAGCTATCCAGCTGGTCCATGGTACAGTTACACTTCATGGCTCCCAATTATGTGTTTGTAGATGAATCGTACTGTGACTAATTTGGTGGCATAATATGTAACATATTAAAATGAATACACTCCCTAGACTTTCTATATAGTGTCAGTAACTTGGGCCAGGCTGGATAGAATGGATCCCAAATGGTGTTCTGGCAGGAGGACATCATTTCCAGATGGATCATTTATAGCATTTCAATTTTCCTAGTTAAACTGCATTTCTACTAAATGATTGTGTTGTGAGCATTTACAACTATAGGGATCAATAGGCCATTTAATAGGGGTATAGTAGAAAGCTACTTCAGAATATCCATCAGGCCCAAAGTACACACAACTACAGAAAATGCAAAGCTCTTTTACTGACTTTTCCCATATAAATACATCATTCGAAAGTGAAAAGCGAAAGGTGTCATAAGATTTAGAAATTCATAAAAATATTGCAGATTACATAGGAAACCAAATGTGCCCTGATTTATAAATCTCTATAGTGTATCCAGAAGGGCACAAATTAATATGACTGAAAGAAATATATCTTGAATAGATGTATTGAATATATAATGAATAACGTTAATTTGCTGTGGCAGGTTTTAGTTTCTATACTTTAATTTTTTCCTGAATTGCATCAGCTGTACTACTCTTCATATATTTGATGCCTAGAAAACTTTAATACACAAGGTGATATTGTTGACCATTAGCTAAAATGTTTAGGTTAATTAAAGTGTCTCTTAGGCAATCATTCCTTCTAAGCTGTAGATGTGAAGGGCAACAAAAATACTTGCTTCTTATAAATACTCACTGACCTTCTGGGTCTGCTTGCAGAGGGGAATAAGGCTTTTATATATTTTTTTGTTGTTGCAATAAACCATGTGGTTTCACTGAATGCTTCAAGTATTTATTAATGTTAACTATTGTGATATTTTGCAGGTAGTTATGCCTAGAGTCAATAATGGACATAAGCACCTATAAGCTAAGAATTTCAGTCTGTCATTTTCTTAGGTTTTCTAGTGTGAAGCCTGAACACACATGCAGGGCTCTGCAATGGTCCTGGGGAGAGTAAGGAAGGGGCTCCAGAGGGGAAAGTCCAAATTCCTATGTGCTGGTGGTCAGAAAACACACCAGAGCACATGTTCTATTCATGAGATGAAAGGCAAAGTTACAAAGCAACAATATATACACGATCAGTAGGAGAGAAGAAGAGAGAAATGAGTGCTCAGGGTACATAAGCAGAGGTAAAAAGACCTAAATTTCAGGTGGGTATGAGTTCTTTCCATCTCATATAAACTTATTTTCAACTTCATACCTCATTCAATGCCTTTTCTCTCTGTTTTGTTTTATGGGGTTTGTTTGCTTTCTTGCTTGTTTGGTTGTTTGTTTGTTTTTGTTGTTGTTGGTTTGGTTTGGTTTGGTTTGATTTGATTTGATTTGGTTGTTTGCTTGTTTGGGCATTTTGGGTTTTTTTTCCCCCCTAATTATTTTTCATATTTCATATCAATGTTTTCAAATATGTAAGGGGTGAGTGTCAGGGAGATGGAGTTAGGCTTTTCTCAGTGGTGACCAGTGATAGGACAAGGGGTAATGGGTGTAAATTGGAGCATAGGAGGTTCAAGTTGAATATCTGAAAAAAATTTTTTACTGTAAGGGTGACAGAGCCCTGGAACAGGCTGCCCAGGGGGGTTGTGGAGTCTCCTTCACTGGAGACATTCAAAACCCGCCTGGACACGTTCCTGTGTGATGTGCTCTAGGTGGCCCTGCTCTGGCAGGGGGGGTTGGACTAGATGATCTTTCGAGGTCCCTTCCAACCCCTAGGATTCTATGATTCTATGATTCTATGATTCTATGATCCCTGGGTGTTTTTCAGCACAGATTCAGGTATTCTTGTACGGGGGGTGCATCTGTAATGAATGTTTCAAGGCAGAATACACAACATTGAATTTTTTATTTTGACAGATTGAAAAAAACCTATGGAGCTCTTGAGAAGAAATGCCTGATATTTAGTTGATTGCTTCTCATGTTTCCCTTAGAGTAATTGGTCAAAATTAGCCACATAACTCACTTGTTCTCTGTAGCTCTTGTCACAAGCAGACAAACAGATCACTGCTGCTTGCATTAAAATGCCATTGCATTCAGATATCTGAGGTGTCCAATGGCCTCTCCAACACTCAATAACCTCTTGATGTCCTCCTTCCAGCCCAGCCACCAAAGGTTGAGTCTCCAGACACTGCAGAAGTACTTCACTGCAGCTAATGTCTGAGCTTTACCTGCACTCTGGTATTAATTTGCATTTCTCTGCTTCACTCAGCTGTGAATTTTGACAACATCTTCAGGAACTTAACACATTTGAGACTATCTTCCCACGTGAAATAAGACAGTTGTTCAAGCTCAGACTGCTATCCAGCCAGTCAGCCAGCATAGCTGAATAAACTTCATTTCCTCTAAGAACCTAGGTTTAAATCCAGACTAGGGAACTGCAAGAGATCATCTAGTTCATACCAAATCTGTTATTGCTATTATAAGAAATGTACTTGGATAAGCTGACGTTCAGCTCTATCTTCCTTTCCAAGTACATTAAAGTTCAAGAAATTATAAATGTACTGGGCAGAATGCCTGAAACAATGCCATTTTGCCTTCTCAATCTACACATGTAATCTGTCCCAGTTAATTTTTTATCATAAATCTGGTATTCTGCAGTTTCCACACTGCTTCCTAATGTAATGAAAGTTTTTAAAATATAGCACATTGTTAAATTGGACTCTGCAAAGAGTTTTCATGGGAAAAGCTGCATCAGCAAAAATTGTTGAGGAGAATAATATGTTATACTGCTTTCTTAATAACTTCTCAGCATAAACCCATTAGTTTGATTCCTTTGGCTGATGAAGAGTTCATAAAGAAGGAAGGAGAGAGATATTATTGCATATAAATCCTCTTGATAAAATAACACCTTGTTCTCTGCAATATTACATGTCAGCAATACTACCACACTTTTTACTTGTTCAAAAACCTGTGCGGGGAAAAAAAAAATACTTCACAGAAATAATCCTAAGAAGCTTTATGGATTTTTTAGTATTTTATTTCAGCTTTCACTCTACCACTCAGTTTCCCACGCTTCCTTTTCATTACTACCATAGATTTACATTTGTAATTGAATAAGACTGGAGAACAGCTTCTTATTTTCCAAAAATTTCCCAGGTTGAGCCAAGCCTAAAATTTCCACTTCTGTCATCTAAGTCTTGTGTCAGATTGAATGAGGTTTTTTTTCTTTTCGGAACATAAAATTTTCAAATATTATCACTTATTTACAATTTTATCTCACAAATGTCTCAGATTTTAAGATGGGAAGCTTTTGATGGGAAATCAAAAGGAAACACATGCTTGGAATTAAGCTTGTGTTAGGAAAGGCTCTTCTTTCACTACCTGTGCCTTTAAGGCCTTTCAGTCTGTCCAGGTGATGTGCATGTGATCCATTACCAAATAAGTCCAATTAAGGTACATTTTCTCCTAAGGTGATTGGTCTCTTCTCTCTTCTGCATAAGCCTTTGACTTCATCTTTTGTTCCACCTGCACCTGAAGTTCATCTGTCAACTGCTTTCCCCATGTAGAATGGTCTCTTGCTTCATTTCTTGAATTATATTTCCTCAAATTCTGGTTTCAGTTGGCTCTCTTCCTGTCGTGTGCTATTTTCTTATTGTCATGGGGGGCTTCCTTCAGTGCTTTTTCACAATATTAATCCTACCTTTAGTACTTTTCCAGGTAACAGTTTAACTACAGTTCAACAGTAATTAAGTGCAGCCTAAGGTTCCAATATCTAGAAATATATTAAGCAAAAAGCAAATGGGGGCTTTTCCAGCCAAACTCTAAATGTCTAGCTGCAAGCAAACCCAATATTCATTTTAATCTCCAAAAGCTGGCAACAGTTTAACAGTAATTCTCAATGAGGAACTGCTAAGACACAATTATTTTAAATTCTATTATTTTGCAATTTAATCTTTAATAATAGAAGATTGAATGTTGCCACATACTCACATAACAAGCGAAAACAAAACTTCATTTTAGGAAGTTTTCATTTCTGTTGGTTTCAGTAAACTTTAAGCTGAAGAGGACCTGCTGTCTAAATCTATCCCTGGTGACTCTGGGCATTGAAAGACAGCCAGAGGCAAAGCCTACACAAGGCTTCCTGACAGGAGGATGAGGAAAACTGAATGCTACTGTCCCAAGGATATGGGTAAAATTAGCCAGCCCTGGGAAGACAAGCTTGCTGGTTTTATTTCCACAAGGGGATGGTTTGTTTTCACAGCAGAGGCTGCTGTTTCTGTTAAGTCCCCTGCCTTGAACAGCAATAGCCATGTCCTTGCAGAGGGACCTGACATCAGTGGTGGTAACAAGAAAAAAACCCTCTCCAGAGATCTGTCATGGCAAGACCCAAAAAATTTTAACTTTCAGCTTCACCTAACTGTAAAGCTGAGACTGATGTAAAGTGTATTGAATGATGTAAAAGAAAGAAGGAAACAGGAAGGATAAGAAATACAGATGGTGGTCCTAGCTGGCATTCTACTTATGGACTGTAGAAGACAGAATTGATTGAAAAATAGGTATGAGTTTCGTCAGTGATCTCAAACAGAAATAAAGTTTCACCTGTGAAATTACACATATGAAACAATACTCTTCCATCTGGTTTTGGGTAGAGCAGTGAGCAAGAGAACAGGTGAACAAGCCTTCACTTTTACTGTTTTATATCACTTTGGAAAATTGATGAGGAGCTAGAGGGCTCTGTTATTTGATTCACGCAGTTAACAGAAATAATACAGGTTAAAATGAAGGAACCTTTGGGTCAATCTCAGCATTAGTGATAGGTCAAATTTTATTTTAATATTACTTCTTATTTTAATATTACTTATTCTAATTTGTTTTATATTTTTTTTTTTGTATGTGCATATAGTGAAGTGATCCTCATTAATCTGCCTTGAACATGTTATTTTTACCTTCACATTCTGTTAACTTCCATTAGTTGTTCACTGAACAGATTTTCTCCGGAGACATTTATTTTTGCTTGCCTATATGAATTAATCTACCAATTTGCACTTTTTACAGTGCTTTAAAAATTACCCCTAAGTACATTTTTTTTTAAAATAATTCACCAAATATATCTGTATAACACTGTTCCACTCTGCAGTTGCACTCTTAACTTCTTTAAGCAGTCTAGAGTTGAAAAAAGTAATATTTATGTTTTACCTTGTGTGTATTAGCTTTCCCACACTGGGGTACAATGCAGCCCTACAAATCCACAAAAGCCAACTTGGATAGTGCCAAGATCTTCAATCCAATTACAGTCCTTTAAGATTTTTTTCCTTTTCCCTTTATTGAGAACAGTAACAAGCATAATATTCCTTTGCATCAGACTACCCAAAAAAAAGATTGTCCACTAACAGAGGCTTAGAATGAACATTCCAAGATGGGAATACATTAATCCATAAACAGAGATGACATATTTGACATTTGCTGAAAAAAATAAGCTTGTTTTAAAAAGAAAAATAAAAATCATTTTTTCACAGTGGCAGGAGATATAGTTGAAACATTAGCTATTTTTTTATCCCTTCCCAGAAAGCTTTTTACCCTCCTGGTAAATTTTCATAATCATGATCTTTACACACAAATGCAATTAATGTACAGCCACTGTAATTTAGACTGTGTGCAGACAAATCTAGTAACACCTGAGCATTTAGATTTACCTTCAGGATGAAACGTGAATCTTCTGCTACTTTCATCTGGAAGGGCATACATTTTAAAGATAATCTTTGCCTCTAACAGTATCAAATTTATTGGCTTTTCATTTTCAGAGTTGGCAGTACTTAAAAATAACTTCATGCATACACCATGTGAATTCTTTGAGAAAACGAATCTGCCTTATATTTGAATCGGAAGTTGCATTCTCGTAATGTAAATCCTCAAATTTTTATGTAAGTTTTTTTTTTCTTTTTTTTTTTTTTTCCAGAAATAAATAACTAGATTTGTTTTTAGTAAGTCAAATGTGGGATTTAAAAAAAGTATATATAATCTGCCTAAAAGGTTAAAAGTTTCCAAGTTAAAGTGAAGGGAAGAAAAGTGAAAAGAGGTAGAGAAAGATGGAGACCAAAAAGAAGGACACAAACAGATGACTTGTTAATTGTGGGAAAGCAACTCCAAGTGGAGTGGGTTAGAAGTCACAGTTTTAATACTGCTTTAGTAAGGGAGAAAAAGTACTCATGAGGCACAATGGTACCGTATTCCACACCTGTTTAGAATTACCAGTTTCAATTTCAAGCACATGGATAATAAAGCTGACCAGCATCTAATGTTATGAAGAACGTTATGAGGAAGGACTGAGGGAGCTGGGGCTGTTCAGTCTGGAGAAGAGGAGGCTCAGGGGAGACCTCATCACTCTCTACAACTCCCTGAAAGGAGGGTGTAGCCAGGGGGGATCGGTCTCTTCTCCCAAGTAGCCACCAGTAATACAAGAGGGCATGGAATTAAGCTCTACCAGGGGAGGTTTAGGTTGGAAATTAGGAAAAAATTATTTACAGAGAGGGTGATCAGACATTGGAATGGGCTGCCCAGGGAGTTGGTGGATGTTTTTATAGAGACTGATGTGGCACTCAGTGCCATGGTCTGGTAACCACAGTGATAGTGGATTAAGGGTTGGACTTGATGATCTCAGAGGTCCTTTCCAACCCAGATGGTTCTATGGTTCTGTGATTCTGTAACATAAAACTAACACATTCCATTATACTGCTTTTCTATGGGAGATCTGCACGACTTTAGTGTGATAAACCCTGCTTCGCTGGGAAGACAAACCTGACCTGATGGTGTAGTGGTGGATTTTTTTTCCACGTATGAAATCACCCTTTTTCCCCTGAATATAACTAATTTCCAAAAAATTTTCCAAGCATGTGTTTCAGTTTGCTCCTATGACATACACAGTCTGGCTGCAGATGCAAAGGATCAGTGCTGGTTCCTGCCTTGCCAAACTCCCTCTGTTACAGTATTGCCCATGGAAACTGCTCACAGAAAAGCCTGGGTCCAGCACACTCTCCCTCATGTTCTTATCTTTTCATTCCATGGCTGATCTCAGGCCAAGCAATGCAAGTCCAGGACAGGAAGCACTGGCTGAAGAAGGCTTTACAACAGCAGAGAATACACAGGGAGAAGTAATCCTGTGGGACACCATCCAGATGCTCTATACTCAAAATGCAATACATAATAGATAACCATGTGCCAAAAGAGAGCAAACTGAACTTGTAAAATTGGAGGAGTCAACCCAATATGTTCCAAAAGTAATAATAACATGCTGTACTCATTATGCTTCAACATTCTTCCATCTTTTACATTTTTTCACGTTGACCAAAAAGGTAAATTAAATGATAAGTTTAACACCATAATTAGTCTGCTTCCTTCTACTCAGTTTTTCAGCAGTAACCCTCATGTGTGACAGGTATATGGAAGTCTTTTTTTAGATTTTTATCCTTCCTTAATTCTTCAAGCAAACAGCCTTGTGTCTCCTCACTATTCTTCGTCTATTGTGTCCAGTTCCTTCTTCCCCCAAAGTCAAACAAAATTCAGTACCCCACAGCAGTACCTCACTCATGTCAAGTTCTCCATTTATATTCACTTTGAAAAAAAAAAAAAAAAGTGTTGCATAGATATTAGACCTGTGTAAGCTTACAACTGCCAGCAGGCAGCAGCTGTCAGCAAACCAAAACCAATCACTTTTCAGGGAATCACAAATTGCAGCTGAAGAAACTTGCTGCCTTTTTTTCTCCTGTTGTTCCCTGTAATCTTCCTGCCAAAGATTACACAGAACAAAACCTTCCACCCTAAAAAGCAAACAATCAGATTGACTTTTCAGAAGAGGCTGGACTTCATTGTCTTCTTTCCTGATATAAAAACAGATTTTATGTTCTCCTGCTGTTTCTAAGGCAGAGATGTCCACTGCACCTCTGTGACATGAGAAGCCACAAGTGGATCGCTCCTAGGTCTGCACTGAGTTATCTCACAGCCCATCTGGGTGCAAGTGGTTGCATGTTTGTATGAACCAGTGCTGCAAGCTTAGCCAGATGCTGGTGTGGATCCTCAGAAATTGTGCTGTAGTGATGCTGAGCCCAGGCAAACAGGCCCTGCTGGGATGACCAGAGGATTCATGTTGGCTCATCATCGTGTGGATGCAGCTCTCATGCTTCAGGGTGTATCTGAAACATAAGTGGGATCACAGAGACTGTCGTCACCCATCCTTGTGAACATGAAACTGCAAGCTGTCCAGGAAGGCTCACAACCTCCTCTGCTGCAAATCTGGATACATTACCCTAATTAAAACGTCTCATAATTCAGTGCTTTATGTTAGGCTCCAAATACTTCAGTTAGAGCCTAAGTCCTGTGCCAGATGCTACAAAAGCAGGCAATTCTTGATTCAGTATAATTTTAGTTAGAAGCATGCATGTATAAGAAATATCAGAGGATAAAGCCTAATGAAGGAGAATCAACTTAGCCTATGACTGACCAAGTACTGAAGCAGTTACTTAATTTGGGCAGAAAAGGAAAGTTTGGACAACTGTGTTCTTTTCAGCCTTTGTGCCTTTAGAATGTTTTGTACAGCAATTGTAATGGAACAAAATTCCCTAATGTGAAATTGTGCTCTGACAAATCTCTTGAGTCATTAGTTTTAAGAGCTCATAATCACTTTACCTTTTTGGGTGATCTTAAGAGTTCCTAACCTCAAACCTCATCTGAAGATCCTCCTTTCAGTCAAATCACAGAGTATGTGATGTTGTCTTCTCTCCTCCTAACCATTGTTATTAAATATTTTTTCTAATTATTTAACAAATAATAAGTGTGTTGAAATATTCATATTTCCATGATATTTAGAAATTATTCCAATGAATCTTTCCTTTATGAAAGGAAGAATGCTTACCCTGGGTTTTCTTGACTGTTTATTATTGAGGTTCATGTTGATTTACAAGTATTAGAGGTTGAAATTCATGTTTATGAATGATATTTCATCATCCGTGAAACAGCTTGCTCCCATACTCAAGTCCACCTTCAATACATTTTATTTCATTCATTTTAGAGGTTCTACTATTTTCAGATCTTTAGGACAACCAGACTGAATGTGAAGCTTGACATGCCTGAACTCATGACAAAAAGTCTTCAGGAAAAGCCCTAACATATGTATTTCCCTTTTGAAATCCCTCTCCCTTGGTGCTTATTATTAACACAAGACAATAGCAGAGAATGAGGAATGGGGCTGCAGGGATTTTGTCTTCCTGGGAATGTTTTTGAAAAGCTGTCTCTTTCTGCATGTGTTTTTCCTAGTAAGTCTGAAATGCAAAGTAGTGGCTGTGTGAGGAAATAGCAGTTTCTGACTCAAGCAAAATTTCTAGAAAATATTAGAGCACAGAAATGTTGCAAGTATGTTATGAGGCATGTTACCTTGGTTTTGCATTTGGAGAATAATTTCTATAAGACTACATTTCCTTTTGTGACTGAGGAGCAAATGCACTGAAAGCACTTAGCATCTTATTAATGCATTAACATCCTTTTCTGGTATTTCTGATATTTTATGGAATTTTGTTATAATGAATGCATAACAAATAACAACACATTAGTTTAATGTTACTTCAAGAAAAATATGGTAGGAAGCTTAAGCTTCTTTCACCTCACTGCCTCATTGACCTAATTCTGTATCATCCTTCCTACTCTGTTCATGAGGCTTGTATAACGTTTTATCCCTTAACTGTTTTCTAGTAATTTATTTAGGAGTAGGTGACTGCAAAACAAATTTGGATCATGGTACAGAAAACAACACAAGAAAAACAAGCATAAATGTTAAACATATTTGCCCCTTGGAACTGGAAATACAAACAAGTGACAAATGCAGCCTAAACATCAAGAAACAGTCATGACAGTGTTTTACATAAAAACATACTGTGAATTCTCTTGCAGTATGGTAACTCATAATATCTTGAAGGTTTTCTGAGAATAAAATCTGGTACATATGGCTTAGTGATGGCCTTTATGCTTTCCTGGGAATGATGTTCTTTATGCATCAGCTCATTCACAGATGAAAGACAGTCCCTGTAATACTGTGTTCAAGGCAGCAGAATGCTCTGTATGGATTTTTCTTCCCCTCAGCAAAGACTAGCACAGTCAATTTCCCAGCAGCCATACTCTAATAAACAGGTGAAAAATAGTTAGCCTTACTTGTCAAAATAGGCTCTTTGGATGAGCTTCCTGCCCTGATGCTGCTTTGACAGTGGCTTTGAAAATTGGCATGCTGTTCTTGAAGGACATGGTGCTGTGCCCCAGTTGTTCTTTAGTGATCATTTCAATGAACACGAAATCTATACAACTGCTTCTGATCTAAGCTCAATTTCTTTCTCTAATTTCCTATTTCTCTTTAATAGTGTCTGGGCAGTAGAAGTCAAATAAGCTTCCTCTTTATTGCTTCTCTGACCCTTCTACTTCTAAAATACAAGGTGAAAAATTTTTCATTTAATTAATTATTAAAAAATAGTAATAGCGAACTCCTATATATTTCTGTGGCTTTTGGCAATGTCCCAAAAGTAAAACACAGTGAAATGAAAATCTAGTAAAGTTTTGCTCCTCAATAAAACTGGAGTTCAGCCTTCTCAAATACACTAGTGTATGCTTATGACAGAAATATTAAGAGTTAATTTTGCAAACCTGGTGCTGCCAAAAGCACAGAGACAGAGACAACTATGAACTCATCTTTCTTATTCCCATCTTTATTTAAAGCCTCATGCTGCACACTTTCATTTCAAGCCCTTGTAGAAACAGCAAGTGAAATCCTCTAGTACAAAATGAGTAGATGAAGCACCTTACTTCTGTTGAGAAAACATGATCTGCACGAGATGGGCAAAATGAAGATTATAATTTTAATACAAAAGAAGTGGAAAACCCACCAGTGCTGGCTGCCTTCCTCTCTATCATCCTATTCACTGGAGTGATTCCCATTGCTTATGTAAGAATGATCACATAAACACTGTTGCCATGGCTTATTTTATAACAGTTATAAATTCAGATAGAGTATTACAAGACTTTAAAATCAGATTTGTTTACAGTGCATTCACTTCTGTACTTTGGAAACTATCATTACATTGTCCAGGTGACTTTTCCCACTGTGGATTAAAAGTCCAAGACTTTTGATACTGATACAACTCCAGAATAGATCTTCTGAGCAACCTGTTAATGCACACAAAATTTATTAACTCTAATAAGTGCACAGTGATGTTATTCCCTTATTGTTTGTCAATCTTTAGTTGATATAATCTAATTTAGTAAGCGGCCATACAAATGCTTCATCATGACCAAAGAGACAGCACTGTCACCAAAAAGCACTGTATTTTAGAACTGAGATTTTTATAGTTCTTTCTGTAATGTTGTGTATAGGCTTTAATTAAATCAAAGACCTATAGGACAGTGAGATCGTGCATACTATTTGTGTACTAGGTTTCATGAAGAATACCCAGAAGAAAGTGGAAGACATATGTTTGCCAATGTTGTTATCTGCAGTGCAGTGGTGAATCACTTGAGTATTGTAATCGTATGTTGGAGCTGGTGAAAAGAGCTCCTAAATGGCACAAAGACTTTTCCCAGTGAGAGAGTTTACTACTCATAGGGGCAAGCCTGGACCCTGTGAGCACTTGGCAGACTGTGAGCTTTTGCTGTCTATGAATGGGTGAATGGAGCAGGAAGCAACAGTGCCTAGGAGTCTTTTCAGATGACCTTTAATTCCCCAGACACACAGTGTCTTTTCTAGGCAGTTAGCCAGACATTTTTCTGGGTGAAGACCAGTCCTTCTGAAAGCCCAAGAGGAATGATGAGAGGGAGATGTCATCAAACACATCACTGTGTATTCTTTATGTGCACTGAGAAGATTGTAGTTAGGGGTTTTCCTTGACACACTTGCCAAAAGGTGGATTAAATATAGAAGACTCCCTGTCTGACTGAAACTGGTGGTGCTCACAGGGAGCCAACACTCAGGAGAGGTCCAGAGAACACTGGAAAAAAGTCACATTATCGACAATTTCCCAAGGAAGTGAATACACTGGAAACACCATCAAAGAAGCCCATAATTAGAATCATCCGCATGGGAGTAAAACCTGGGGCTTTCTTGATGATATCACAGGGTAACTTCCAGAATAAGGAAAATTCCTTCATATCAAATGGAGAATTTTAAGGATTATCAGAGAGAAAATCATTGACAAATGGTTGGGTGGGTGGGTGAGGTTTTTTTGAACCTCAGGAAAGACTCATAGTCCCAAAGCTCATGATAACACAGCTAAGAGCCTTACTAATTTTTTTTTTGGGGGGGGGGGGTTTACTGTCTTATAGACTTTGGGCCTCACTCTCTCTCCTTCTATCAAGTAGACATAGCAGTTTCTGTCTCCCTTCTCTTAGCCATAACACACACTAGTTTCTAGCTGTCTATGCCTTTACTGTTCTCCAAACCAAATTTCCTGGGCCTCGTGTCTCATGTTACTGAAACTTTGTTTCAAAGAGTTCCATCCACCTCTAACTCTGCTCCTATTCACTCTCCTTTCTCTCACTGACAGCAGGTGCCTCAGAAAGAAAAGCAAATTAAATTAGAATAAATACGAAACAGCTTACAAAATAATTTACAGTTCTGTTCAGAAAACTGACACAATTTTGATATCTGATAACCAGAGACCTGCTAAGACGTGGGAATAATGGAGAAAAGTAATAACTTCTACAAATGTATAAAACTCTTGTTCCAAACTTTGTGTGGCTGGGAAAGAGAAAGCTAAACACAGCCACATTTTCATCCATAAAGAAAACTTGTCATTGGTCCAGAACTGAACATTGCCCATTCTGGGCCTTAAGCCAGGATGATTTAGTGAGAAGGGAGGGAGGGAGGCAGCCTACATTTGGAGAGAGAACGAGGAAATGTTTCTCTGGCAGGTTGATTTAAAGGAATGGCAGCTGTCTGAAACTGCCTAGGGAGACTTTATCATACAGTGGATCTTGGGGGAGAGGGGTTACTGAGAACATGATGCAGACAGACATGGGCATGCAATAAATGGAAAAACGTGGAAAATGTACTTGCACACACTTCTGAAGCTTTGGGAGCCTGTATATTCTGGGGCAACCCAGCATGTCTTAAACGAAAAGGAACAAGCTGAATCCTTGTAACCTCTAATAAAGTTGCACTGGAGCACAGTTGCTGTCCTCCACCTCCCTTTGGTGTGTCTCCAGGAGAGGGAGATTCACTGGCTTTTCAGATCATCCAAGCTCAAGGGAGTTTCAGTAACATGACAGGAGTTTAATGAACATTAAAAAATCCAAACTGAGTTCCAGTAGGCTTGAGTACAGGATTTTGCACAGCTTGGTATATTATTGATGGGAAAGTTAACATAGTGAAAGGCATCTCTTCTACCATGGCTCTATGCCCCTCTGGGACTGATCTGCCAAGAGATGGTGCTGTTAAAAAGGAGAGACCAAGAGCTTTCATTTTCATGCACCGAAGTACAGCATGTCCTGAACACACATGAGCTGCTTTAATTTTTCCTCCCAACGGGCTCTGAAGTTCAGACTGTCATTATAGGTGGGCTTCACTTGTCAAAGCTGATGAAAGTGCTCCAGTATGTAGTGTGGTGATCCTGGTGCATAGATAATTCAAAAATAAGTCACAAGGTGGATTTGGCAGAGTAGGTTTCAGGTGCATATTGTACCCGTGGCTAAATGAAGGAGCATGGCTATGGAACAGGCAAAAGAATAACCAGAACCTTGGTGCCACTCTAGCTAATGTCCTCTGCTGATGAACAAGGGCTTGCTGGTGTGAGTTCAGGGGCACATGTTGTTGGCACCTTCCTAACCTGTCTTTCCCTTGTTCTCATGCTTTCCTACAAGACCTGCAGCTCGGTCACTGTTTTGAAGAGACATGAATTTTCCCAGAGCTGTTTCTCATCTTCTCCAAGGGACTGTCTGGGCACTGATCTTCCCTCCGCCCTATGCCGAACACATTTTCCAGAAGGAAAAAGTCAATTCCCAATCGATGCCTTTTTCAGAGATTCAATCTCTCCCCATACTGCTAAAGATCTAAGATGTCCCACGAAAATTACCTCACTTGACACTCAACATTGGTGAGGAATTTGGTTTAAATGTTTTCTGCATGACAGATTATTGTAACACACACAGAGTATGTGATACTTTAAATCCACTGCATTTCTTCATCTTCATGCAAAATGTAGTGTTAAGAAACTTTCCACAGTAAACACGATTAGCATACAGTTGGTGTAGTAAATCTAGAAGGACAAGATCTTACACAGCCCAGGGAGAGTTATGAGTCATAGCTATTTTATATCCCTATGAGAAAGTATTATAATACATCTAAGTCTCTAGCCCAAACTGTAACTTGATTAACAGCATTTTGCCTTCCCACATTTCTGCATGGACTCAAGTGGTATGATATTCTTCATTTCTTCTCTTAAATCATTGCATGAGGCTGAAGTATGCTGCTGAAGTCTTCTTTATTTCACCCTACTTTTCTTCAGTGAATGAATGAAATATCTACCACAAGTAATTTGCATATGGGCTGGGCAATCTGTAAAATATTTTTTGAGACACTGAAATGCAAAGGTAGCATGTGTAGGCTTTTGCTTTTGATATTTAAAGTAACAACTCGTATGAAAATAATCTGTAAGTAAGATGAAATATGAAGATATAAAGGAGAAAAATAGAAGAAACAAAAGCTTGAGAATAAAATATTACTTTTGGAAAAGATGTTAGGGGCCTTGAGTTGTGAGGAAAGATTTATTAGCCTATGGAAAATAGAAATTGGAGAGATATCTGAGATTCTGGAGAGACAAACTTACTTCAGTAATAGAGTCCATCTGAAGAGTCAGAGAAGTGAACTGTGGAAGTGATTAATATTGTGAGTTTTCAACAATTACAAACTATCTATGTATTTTATTAAAATATGGGGAAAAAAATGTTGAAAAGTTTTCCACTGGCTCCAATGCCATAATGAGTTCAATTAGAGGGAGATTCCCCATTCCAAGGTGGGATGCCATGGGTGAGGTTTGAGACCTGAATTGCATATTCATTGTCAAGGGATAATATGGATCTGGCACTTACTTACCTTGTCTTCAGTCTCTGCTATAGAATTTATACCTTGCTTAAATCACTACAGACTTGACTATAATTTATATATTTTATCTTTAATTGAAAGATACTTGAGGCAAAGATTTCCATTAATTATGCAAATTTGCTAAATCAGTGCAACTGTGTGTTAAATTTTGAAGACTCTCAAAAGTGTAATAAGTGAAGACAATACTTGTGTCAATACTGATGGAATTATAAATGTTTTCTGAAGCTATTGTGAGGTACAATATGGAAATAAATGGTGTTACTGTTGTATTTTAATGTATTTTTAAAGTCAAATCACTAACAGCATAGCAATTTTAGTTTTAATATAATCTTGGGAGTGATACAAAATGACAGACAACATAAAAATTAAATGGCTTGGAAAACAGTGATTAGAATAGTCTGGTTGTAGTTAAATGAAGCTGGGAACATCCTGACCTTCCATACAGCCAGATGTGGAAACTGTACTTCAAAGTCTTTAAGACAGAGCTAATGGCACACAACATTAATTAATGCTGTTTCTGAAGAAAATCAGAGGCCTTGTAATCTTGGAATCCACAAAAACAAGACATTTAATCTAAGTACAAACTGATATTTTCTAAATAATCTGGAAGAAATTATATTTCTTATCTACAGCTAGGCAAAAATTTTAGGAGAAGTTATTACCTGTTTAGTTTTCTTTCTTTTATTTAAATTAGCAATTCTATAAAGCTAGCTGTGTCTTTTACTGAGATCATGTGTTTCAGCTTTACAAAAAAAAATTCTAATTATAAATAAATGTTTTTAAAAGGCCTAAGTTGAAATATTTCTAGAATTTTCATTATTTCAAGTTAATTCATGGGAACACTAATTTCCATTTACTTGTGTGCTAATGAGACAACAAAATACATTTATTTGCAATCAGACAAAAATAATTCTTTATGCTTGTTATCTAGCTGTAATGAATTAATAATTCTAGTTTTAATTATTAATACACATTAAGACTTTTTGATCAAGCCAAGCTATTATTTAAAGAAGAACATATTTTGGGGAAAAAATATTTAATAATTAATTTACATTACTTTCTGAAAATAAATAAAGTTAGTGGAATTTCTTATCATGAATTCTCTTGCATTTTTCAGATATTATTTGATGCTGGAATTTAGTAGGATATTCACCATGCTATTATAGAAGCCTGTATTTTATAAGACTGTGTCTTTTCCTTCAGATTTCAAATTTAGCATCTCCCATCTCAATTTCTTTAACTGAGTATAGTAATCCCAGCCAGAAATGACTGCACAGATCTCCTTAGTACAAGAAATAGTGTGGAAAAATGCACATGTACAGGTCTGCACAAAAGGCTGTTGATATCAAACTTTTAACATTTGGTCCTCTTCACTTTTACCCTTTGAAGAGAAAAAAAAAAACAAGAAAAAAACCAACCAACACAATAACTAATATCCAGTCAGTTCTACTTTATTCAACAAAACAGAGAAGCAAATGACTTGAAGAATTGATAACATAATGCAAAGCCCTTTATCTCTATGTCAATGACTTAAACACAGCTTAAAGTAACAGTGACTGAAATCTCTTCCCAAGAGACTGCTGCTCAAGTGAAAAGCCTCTTGGCCATTTTGGTGCAATCTCAGTGCACTATGTAAATGCTCATTAGTAACCAGCATCACAATTGTCATTACTACAGCCACTGCAAGGAAGCTAGAAAATTGTCCTGGGGACTGAAATACCATTTCTAACAAATCATTCCTTTGGGAGTTCTGGAACACACTGAGAGAAAACGCAGGAAAAGCTCTCACTTTGGCTTTTTACACATGTATATCTACATGTGTGATATCTACATGTGTATATCTACATGTGTGATATGTACAGATGTGTATTTGCCTGGTTTTTGGTCTAGTGAGGATGCCAGCCACATGAAGGAAGCACAATCAGCAGCCCATGCAGAACTGCACTGGGTGACCTTTGTTCAGGGATAAGCTTTTAGCAATGCCAGTCATCAATGCATGCACTTCCATCCAACTATTTATCCTATTTGTATCAAGAAAAAAAAAAACAAACCTCCTCAACCCCACCTTGTCTGTACTTAAATAAATGAATTCCAAATAGAATTACTGTCAAACAACTCAGCAGTTCTGTAGTTCTAATGAAAGCTTTTTCCCCTTGGCCCCTCCTTGCAAACACTTAAGTAAATTAACACAGGATAGACAAAGCCATACACGGATCAAAGGGGCAAGTCATACTAAATGGCATAGAGCTATTAATGTCCTCCTTTTAGACAGAAAATTAACTTTTGCGTCTGTTTTCTCAAGGTGTGGCTCTGCTCTAAAGGCTATAAGATCAGGATCAATTAACTCTCCAAACATAAGAGGATCTGTGCACCTATTAGTCTCCAGCAGAACATTTATCTGACACATTGAATCAGAAAAAAAATGCTCTAATCTGGGCATTTTTCTAACCCTAAAATAATGAGAATTCCCTAGTTTTATGCCAGGTTCTCTCTCTCCCTTATCCACTCACAGCTCCTGTGTCTTCAGAAGAGATTGTCTTAGCCCTGTCTGCTCCTAAGCACTTGGTTTAGAAAACCCCAAAGTCTTCTGATCATTTCTGCACCATTTTGCATTGCTTCTTTACCTGACCATTTCTACAGCCCTTCCACAAAGCAAGATGAGAGGTTACAGCTATCCCCTCTGCTACCTTTATGCCTCATTTTGTCTTTTTCAGATGTTAATATAGCACCATTATGTTGCTTTTGTTGTCGATAGTTCTGAAACTTTAAAATTTAACATGGCTTATTGCCTGAATAGGGGTGTAATTAATAGCCACCAAGGAATAACAAGATTCATTAGCTGCTCTAAAATCCCCTTTCCAGCAGCAGTAGTGTAACCAGAATTGCCCTCTAGTGAGGCATACTTGTGAGGGTATGGTGCTCAGGGAAAAACAAACTCAGAAGTGGGTCTTTTACTTTTGGGAAGAACAAATCCTTCTGAAAAGTACAGATTTGACAACCCAGACAATCTCCATCACCAGCATCCCTGGCTGGGAAATGCCAGCCCACAGTCCATCAGGAGAATTAATCAAGATGCAAACCTGCAGTGTTTGCTTGACCCTTTTGAGATTTTTAGGATGGACCCCAGACACTTGCTGGTACCATCTTCAGAAAACTGTGAGCATGTCTGCTGTTGCTCCCAGATAGGGATGTAAGCAGCAGTGGGTGGGCAGAAGGAAATAAATGTCCTTCTTTGCAAGAGGAGAGGTCAAGCTCCTCCAGCCCAGAATAAAAAGCCTTCATCTGCTAAACAGCTCTTCATCGGGGTTTCATTAAATAGCAAATATTAAGATGACAGTGGCTTGGGGTGAAGCGTTTCTCATCCTTCTCTCTTCTCTGTACTAGAAGGAACTTTGCAGGGCTCTGAAGGCAACTGCCCTGTTGGGGCTGTGCCAGAAAAGCCACTCCTCTCTCTCTCCCCAGCCCAGTCAAGGGGGTGGCTGACTAACATTTCACCAACTAAGAGAGCTACTTAATTTTAATACCTTGAGGCAGGGACCTGAATTAGTTTCAAGGCCTCCAGGGTCCTGCTGGTTAGAGCAATGGTTTGTCTCATATTAGCAAAAGGCAAGGTCAAAGGTAGTTCTGAATGCAGGGTAGGCTTAAGGACACTTTAACCCCTTGGTGTTTGCTTTTCTTTAATCTTTTATATCTTGCTGCTTTGGGAATAAGAGAGCAAACCAACAAGAGGCCTCAGCAACCACTCAAAATCACTTCAGCACGATTTTTTTAAGGAATGAAAAAGAGCTTACTTCTTTCTCAGGCTTGTGTTTTACTTCACAAGCTTTTTGTAGTCCTAGTGTTTTCTAAGTTTCTAAGCATAACACAAGTTTCTGCAGAATGGTATCTTTGCATGGAACCATGGAATGTTAACACAGTTAAGATGCTGTGAAATGAACATCCATTACTATAACTCACAGGATTGCCCCCCAAAGGCTTGCAGCCTGAAAAATAGTCAAACAAACCAACTAGACAAGTCCTCTGTTGTTGTCTGACTTTATCTTACGGTAGCCTAGCCCTGAACAGGGAATCATTCCCATCCCAAATCAATCACACTAACCCACTTTCTCTTTTATTCTCCTTTTTTTGTGCTCGTGAATGCATTTGTGAATGACTTTTCTTGGCTTCTGCCTTTGCAGGGGGGAGATTTTGTTTGTGGATTTGTTTTGTGGTGGGTTTTTTGTTTGTCTTATTTTGTTTCTTTTCTTTTAGCTTTGTGGCAGCAGCAGAGATCTTTCTTTGAAATGACACAAAATGGCCGTTTCCAAATCTTTGAATGAATGATTTCTTGTGACATATGACACTTGTCAGCCTTCACTTGTGAGATACAAGAGAGCACTGTGGAGCAAAAAGAAGTCACTGCCAGAAAAGAACACTCAAAACTCATGTGCTGTTTGTTCCGTAAGACCTTTGAGAGTTGAAGGGGAAAGGAAGCAGCCTCATTTAGACTTCCAATTTCCATATTTCTCTTCCTGTTCCTATGCTATCACACTGAAAAATGTGTTTATCAGCTCATAGTTTGCTTTCCTGATTTGGGTTTGGCAGATGAATGAGATTTCTTCTTTTGTGCTTCTTGTATTTTCCACAGTACCAAAGTGTATTAGAAGGAAAGAGTACTGAATATTAATTCCAGACACTGCACTGTAAAGTTGTACCTGGCATTCCTGTTCAGATGCATTAACATTCCAGTTTAAATACATTAACATTCCTAGACCCTGGTCTGACCTCACTTGTGCTGATTTTACACTTATATAACTGCTGACTACTAAGGAGTTGTCCTTAATTTACACTGCATTGCTTTTACTGAATGTTTGCAAGTACATTTATGAATGTTTGCTTATTTGTTGAACTTCTATTTGTAAACTTCTTTTGCAAAGAAGTGGGGTTTATAATTCATCTCATGAGGATGTTGCATGTATCACAATAGATACCATATTTTTTATTATTTTTATTATATTTTAATATCTTTTAAATCTTTCCTTTAGTATTCTTGCTCTTAATCATTCTTCTTAATCAATATTCCCACTATGTATGTGAAAAAAATTCTCTCCTCCTTTGATGGATATTCCTTTCTTGATCTCATAAAACTTTTCTCCTGCAAGGAGCAGAAACATTCAGTGGCTTGTTTCAGTCCCCATGAAAGAAGGGACCAGAATAGAAACAACCTTTCCTTCTCACCTTTGAGCCAGAAAATGATGTTTCCCTGCACTTTTCACTGTTCTCATTTTGGCTGTTTTGAATCTTCTGAACTTCAGAGTCAATTCAGGAATTCTGTAGGTACTGAGGAATTAATCTAATGACTGTTCTGTGACCAATCAGATGTGTGTGCTCTTTGCTTTTCCTCATTTATGGATGCCTAGGTGGAATAAAAGTGCTTGCGTTTTAAGTTTCTGAAGAAAATTAATGGGAAGTAATAGCCCTGTGCTGTTTACTACTGATGATTATTGAACGTGAGTGAAATGAACTGAAAAGCAATGTTTCTAGGCAGATCAGATCTAACTTCCATTTTTACAGAGGATAGAGTCTCAGGGCAGGAGAGGTAAAGAAGGGGATTTATTAGTATTCTTCAGCCTTTAGTTGAAAGGGAAGGCAACAGAAAGAAGAAATTATCTGCCAATACCCTCAGGATTTATACATATATATATATGTGTGTGTGTGTGTGTGTGTGTATAGCAAGAAAGATATTGAATGCATTATAGAGATTCTGATAACAGCATGGCATGCAGACCAAGTAAGACTAGTAAGAAAAAACAACAAAAAATCTGAGACAAAGTATCAGATAACTCTTGGGAGTAATTTCCTCAGAATCTGACAAGTCATCCCAAAATACATTTTTTCTTGTTTACCCTTAGTCTGCTATTAAAATAAATCATAAATTGTGTGAATGCAAGTGCTACTTCAAGGCAAAAATAATAAGTAGGTATGTTCTTAGCAAAGCACTGCATTGTCTTGTCAGCTTGTCAGCTTCTTCATTATTTGATATCAAATATATTCAGTTGTTTCCCATTGGTTTACAAAGGCAGGAATATTGATTAAAATGTGAATTAGAAGGCACTTTGCTCCAGCAGGGGGGAAAACTACCTACTCTTTTTAGAACTGGTTGGAATGGAATGTGGGAATGTGTCTCAACTGGTAAATGGTGATGCAACAGAACTGAAGCTTTCTGTGGGATCATGATAACTTCATGACAATTGTGGGAACCTGGGAGGTAGGTAGCTTCTAAGCTACCTCCAGACCTACCTGGCTGAATACTGCAATACACACTTCTTGGGCTCTTGGTTTTACCATGATGGCCTTAATCCATCTCACTGGACTGAAATTCTCTTCAAAGACATACATGCTTTCTTCTTCATTCCTAGGTGGCATTTGCTTGGGTTTTTCTTAAAACCAAACCAACCAAACAAAAAAATCAATCCCAATTTTTCCACAGGATGAATGTATTGATTCCTGAGCTTTATCCACCTGTGCTTGGAAATGCAGAATCAGCACAGTTCTCAGCCTGTCACCACGCAGAGCCCTGCAGTCAGCTATAAGTAATTGCAATTGATCAAATACTTCCCGTATGTCATTTGTAAATCGTAAGGGACAGGCTTCAATGTGGTGAAGCAAATTCCAACTCTGCTGACATCAATGGAATGAGGTGAATTTACATCAGTTATTGATTTTCATGTTTTGCTGCTAGGTCATTTGGCATCCAACTACAAACCACTAGCAGGCACTGGTAACCTCTATCGTATGTAACAGATACATATTAGAAGAGTTCCTTTCCATTTTAAAAGCAGTTAGGTAAACCAAAATCTCCGTCCTATAATCTTGAAGTGTCATATTGCTCTTTTTGTCATTGTTAATATTGACTTTAATATTGTTGCTACTATAGCTAGTTTTATTTTCTAATCTGTTGCAAAGTCATGAACAGATATCAGGGGATTCATTATTTTCTTTGTCTTGACATTATTTCTAAGACTGACAGTAACTTATTTAAAATGTCTGAATCCAAGAAACACCCATTTTCCTTTGAAAACTTATAAATTACAGTAAACTGTGATTAGTGAATGCTGATCATTTGTATTCACTGGAGAGACTGATGTTTAATCAAGTTAATTTCCTTGTCTATAAACAGAGTGATATCCTTTAAAGAAACAATTGTATATTTTTATTTTTTTTTTTTTTTTTCAGGCTGTCAGATAAAAAGGAGGCAAAGTTGCTAGTCTCTGAAAACTATTTAAATTACACTCTGTGTCTTCAACATTCTGGCTGCTGGTCTGCGATATACCTGTTGTGTGAACTGATTGCAGATGTCTGATCCCATGTTCAGGTCTACACATTCTTATCTGCAGTACACTCTGAAGGTGATAGTAGAGGGACAGTTGGGACAGGAAGGAAGAAAAGAAAGCTTGAACCTGTGCTACTCTTTTTGTGTGCATCTTTGTGCTCATTTATCCAGAGTGCAGATGGGCAGTCGCAGCTGTTGACCTGAGAAAACCAAGTGTCCCATCTGCTGCTGTCACAGAGGCAAAATTTAGTTGCCTACATGTAGCTTTTTGATGCCGTTTTAGATACTGTGACCTCCTGCTATCACTCTGGAAGGGCAGAGATCTCCTTCTGACCTGTGTCATATGCAGAAATATTTGAATTTTTAGGAGAGCACTAATGGTACCAGACGTTGCCATTGCCTGATGTTTATGCGAAGACAGTTCTCACCTGTACCTAGGGCAGTGGGATTTCCAACCAAAGTGATCCAGTTGATCATTGCCCTACAGAGTGGGTACATGCAGATATACCATAGACTTCACACATGTATACAAATGCCCAGGGTTAAGTCAGAGATCACACGACTATTCAGCATTTTCTCTGGGTGCAGCTCCTAAACCAAAGCAAACATAGCCTGAAAAGCAAGGGGAGTTTCTTCTTTTGCCTGGATACAAGTGTGAATGAATTTAAAATGTATTTTCCATGAAAGTTCACACATCTGACTTCCTATAAAGCCTTAACAAGGAAATAAGTTTGTTTGGATTAGCCTGAAAAGTAAGCATAGGCACAGAGACACCACTGCAATAAGTAAATATATATCCATGGGCATCTCTCAGTATTGTTTTCCCAGCTCAATAAAAGGATGATACAGAAATCTGTGGCCAAATATGGGATTTTATTTCAATATTGTCGTTACTGATTACTTAATTAGTCAAGCATTAGTTGCACTACTTCTTTCACTAACTCAAGTAATTGCAAATAAATCAGCCTATTTAAAAACTTTCAGGAGTATTTTCATAAGCACACATGCATAATCCTTGGACATTTATGCTCTTCCAAATACCATAGGGTCATGTTAATACTGCCCAGTTGACTTCTTGAACTTGTTGCTTATCATAAAGCTTTTTTGTTTTTGAAATGAAAACCTAAAATTTAATCATTGCAGGAAAGAAATCTTAAAAAAGTAACTACATAAGGAAAATTGACAAAAGAAAGAAAGAAGAAAAAAAAAAAGAAAAAAAACAAAGGAAAATAAAAGAGCACTGATAAACCACAAGAAGCCTCTAACCAACCTTGAATCTGTTTAAAAACTTATTTGTTATAATCTCAGAAAAAAATAGTGCCAAAAGTTAAAATTAAAAAAAGGAAAAGCAAAACTTTGCATGGTTCAATGGGAAAGTTTGATATAGGGAATGAATTAGATATTTAAAAAGTAAAATATCTTTATAAATTAAGACAACAGGAAAAACCCATGGAACACAAATCATCCATCTTAGTTGAGGCAGGGTATGAAGATCCACATGGAAGCAAAGATTCCAGGGCTGTTGATGTGTTAGAAACCATGGAAATACCTGGGAATGTTACACAGGATCAATAGCCCAACTGCAGTGCACCTACTCCAATGCACAGGCAACAGAGAGGGGAATCTGGAAATCATCATGCAGAGGGAAAACTATCATATATTTGCTGTCATGGAAATATAGTGGGATGACTCCCCCCACTATAGTGTTGCAGAGGATGGCTATAAACTCTTCAGAAGGGATGGGAAAGGCAGGAGAGGCTATGGGGTGGCCCAGTATGTTAGGGACTGTTTTGACTACCTAAGCTTGACTGACAGTGCTGATAAAGGGGCTGAGAGTACTCTGGGTAAGAGTCAGGTTAAAGGCCAACAAAGCAAATATCTCTGTGGGAGCCTATTATAGACCACTCAGCCAGGATGAAGAGACATATGAAGTATTCCGTAAGCAGCTGGGAGAAGTCTCACTATCACTAGCCCTTGCTGGTGTGGGGAATTTCAACTTTCCAGATATAAAATATGTCATACGGCAGACAGGAAACATTCCAGGTTGCTGGAGTGTGTGTAAGATAACTTCCTGACACAGATGGTGGGGGAGCCAACTATGGAATATTTCCCACTGGACCTGCTCCTTTTGAACAGACAAGGACTTATGGGTGCAGTGATAGTCAGAGGCTGTCCTGGTTTGGGCCAGGATAAAGATGATTTTCTGTCTTGTACTTTTGCTTTCAGCTAAGGCTCTTGTAAGTAGTTGCACTTGGGCCTCTTGGGCAGAGTGATCATGAAATGATAGTTTTCAGTTCTTGGAGAAGCAAGGAGGGGAGTCAGTAGAACTGCTACTTTGCACTTCTGAAGAGAAGATTTTTTCCTGTTTAGGGACCTGGTTGACAGAATTCCTGAAGGGTAAAGAAGTCCAGGAAGGCTGGGCATTCTGTAGGAAGGAAACCTTAATGGCACAGGAGAAGAATGGCCCTATGTGTTGAAAGACAAGCCAGTGGGTAAGAACAAAGAGCTTTGGCTGGAACATAGGAGAAAAAAGAGAGATTATGACCTTTGGAAAAGGGGCAGGCCACTCACTCAGAAGTGAGTTTGTGCAGAAAGAAAATTAGAAGGGCCAACACTCAACTCCCTACCTCAGTAAAATACAATGATAGAAGTTTCTACAACAAGAGGTGGGCTAAGGGTAATCTTCATTTACTGGAGGGCGGTGAGCAGAGGGAAAGGGACAAAGAATGAGAAGAAGGATAAAATACATAATGTCTTCTTTCCCTCAATCTTTAGTAGAAAGACTAGTTGTTCTGTGACTACAGACACCAAATAGTTAAGTTAAATATGAATAAATCACCAGGGCCAAATGTTTGAAATTAATGAAAATGCGGGACTGGCAGCCAATCCATGTAACTTACTATTGCAAAAAGTTCCCTAAATAGCAATTATGGAAAATTTAACTCCCATCTATAGAAAAGGACACAGGTCACCCTGGGAATTATAGGTCAATGAGCCTGATTTCCATTCCTGGCAGTATAGCTTATGATGAAGACTAAGAGCATTGTGTTCTTATTCTCCTCAGTGCTCACCAAACGGTTAGTGACTTGTATGCATGTTGTAGGGGAGTGAATTTATGAGAGATGATAGTCATGCAAGGCATTGCTTTGTAATTTTCTTCCACTTACCCTGACAGTTTGCCATAGAAATGAATACTTAAAACTCAGTAAATCTAAACAAAATAATCACTGAAACTTAATTTGGGTTTAATAAGCATCTTATTTACTATTTTCCAGGTTGTTTCCTCTGCCGTTTGAGTTATGAGAGAAAAACTGGTCTTTTTCAGTGCTGGATTTTGATGTTTTATAGACAAATGTCTAATGTCACATTGTACCTAAAAACATGATGCTGCACAGTGAGCAAATCCTTCCCTCAGGTGCTGGGTCTTCAGTTTCTCAAAGTCAAATAAAAAAATCACTTCAGTACTTAAGGTATGTACCAAGTCTTGTATCTTGCTTTTTCTGCCACTGATAAAAATATGGTTTCCTCATTCTCATAGTCTTTGTAGTCAGAAACTTCTTGAGTGAGATCTTAATTCCCCTCAGGAAAAAAAAAAAACCAGAACTTTCATTAATCTCCACAGAGGTTGATTGGCCTTGACCTGAAGATCCTGGAAAGTTCCTTACATTTGTGTGTGGGTAGTTTCAATGGTTCACACAGCACAGGTTGAGAGGCTCTGTGGAAATCAGCAGATACTACAGAATACATGAGGAACACCTAGTTGTGAGCTTTTTCCTCCCAAGAATTCACAAAATAATCTAAGCTGATTCAGATTGGGAATAACAGATAGGAACCTTGTTATTTTGACTTTGTTATTAATGTGGCTTTACACTGGTATATGGTTAACAACAATGAAATCATGACCTGGTCTGAGTACTGCCCCTTGAGGAACACCTCTCATCACACATCTTCATTTGGGCACGGTGGCACTGATCACAACTTTTTGGGTGTGACCAGCCAGACAGTTCCTTATCCAGTGAGTGGTCCATCCATCAAATCCACATTGTCCCAGTTTAGAGATCAGAATGTAATGTGAATGCTTTGCACAGGTCCATGCAGATGATGTTTGTTGCTCTGCCTTTGTCCACCGAGGCTGTGACCCCATCATAAAAGGCCACTAAATTAGTAAGGCGGGACTTGCTCTTCTTGAAGCTATGTTGTTTGTCACCAGTCACCCCTTGCCTTAGCAGAGCCTTCAGGAGGATCTGCTCCATCATCTTGCCAGGCACAGAGGTGCCAGGAATGGGCCTGTAGATCCCTGGGTCTTGGGTTTTTTTCCATTTTTGAAAATAGGGTTATGTTTCCCCTTTTCCAGTCTGCGAGAACTTCACCAGACTGCCATGACTTTTCAAATATGATAGAAAGTAGGTTTGCAACTTCATCTGCCAGTTCTTTCAGAAACTGCCGGTAAATCCCATCAGGTCCCTTGGACTTGATCAACTTCAGGTTCTATAGGTGGTCTTGAACCCACTTTTATCTGCACTGTGAGGATCTTCCTTTTCCCAGTCCCTGCCTTTGGCTTCTGTACCATGGAGAGTGTGACCATAGTCCTTGACAGTGAAAATAGAAGCAAAGTGGTCACTGAGTATCTCATCCTTCTCTACATCTTGGGTGACCATCTCTCCTGTTTCCTTTTCCACATTTTTCCTAGTCTTCCTCCTATCACCTGTAGAAATTTTTCCTCTTGTTCTTAAGCCCCCTTTCAGATTTCTCTTGCTTCAAAAGGCAATAAATCAAATAAAGAAGCTTGTAAAATTTTTTACCAAAAAAGAAATACAACAAATGAAGAATCACCTTTCCCCTTTTTTATGCTCCTAGCCCATTTGGTGCAAAGATCAGCACTGATCTGCAGTTGCTCTTTTAGAGGCTAAAATATTCTGCAAGATGTCCATCTCCTTAGCACATGTAATTAAATCATATCAGCCTGAACCTATGTGTTCAATCCAATTGATTCTCCTATTAAGAAGGAAAATGGCTTTCCTCAGTTCTTTAATGTTTTCAGGCCTAGTAGGAACTCACATAGCCATCAAACAAAGACTAGTGTGGCTCTGGAACTATTGAACAGCTATCACAAGCCCACTGCAGTTGTTTTTTGTTTTTTTTTTAAATAAGTTTGTTACTTATTACTTGTGCTCCCAGTAGACAAAAAAATCAATTCAGTCAGGATGAAGTAGACTATCCTGTTTAGTTGGTCTAAAAACAGGAGTGGCTGAGGTGGATAAATTGCATCTACCTTTTAAAATTTATGCCCAGCAGCTCTTTTATAGATAACGAAGAGAAAGGTGATAAGTGTTATTGCCTAAGAGATTGATAGATTTTCCCAGCATGGCAAGAGGAGGCTGTGAAAATAAAAGCTCCACTTGTCAATGATAACTCCTGAAGAAGGATCAAACTAACATTGTGCCCCAGTGCTTCTGAGTGGAGCTCCAATATTAGACTTCAGCAGACTTTTTGGAAAATAGCTCAGGAAATTTGATTACCCAGCAATTTTTTTAACTGATCAAAAATAAACACCTTTTCAAAGCTGAATCTGTCTTACAGATTCGAAGTATTAAGGCATCTAATTCATTAAAAATTTCCACAGGACTTAAGCACTAAGAGCTGAGCCTGCACAGCAGTCCCAGAAGCAGACCAAAACCAGGAGCAGTGGCTGGATGCCCACAGCTCCCACGCCAAACCACAGCTTCTTCCTCAAGCCTCAGCTGACCTGAGGGTTGTTTGAGCCTAGCTAGCCCTTTATCCTAAAATAAATATCAGAAAGGAGATGGAGCACATGCAGAAAAGACACATCCCTCATGATGGATGAATTTCTATGGGTGGAATTTTTCCACAGCTTTGTAAATAAGCACACTAGAGTGAACTTTGAAGCAGAAGGAAGATGTGTGAGCCTTTTCACCTTATGAATCTCCTTGCTATCTGCTAATGGTTGATTTGTACAATGCTACTATGTATCTTTCAGTGACCTCTATTCTCTTTATCAGTGAAGAGTGAAAGGATGTGACCTTTAATGTTGTTTCTATTTTCTGGTGTTGGGACATGCAGGCAAACAGGCATGGGAGCAATCACCCCAGAATTCACTTACAAGATGTTCAGCATGAATATTGACATTTCCCTTAAACACAGGGACAGTCCAAACAACTTTTTTCCTTCTCAATTCTCAAGGCACACAGACAAATGGCAATATGAGTTTGAGTATTAAGTTTCAGCTGCCTCAGTCATGGGTTTTTTTGTTTTTTTTTAAATTGATGTATTGATCTGTGTCAGATTCTGTGTCCTGATATGGTGACTTTAATTTGTAAAGCTGCCCCAAAGTTATCCTGTTAATGTAGCCTTAGAATTTGCCAGATTATGCCAATTAAATTTTGGGATGAAACTGCTGGGCAGTGGGAAGGGAGAACAGCTGGGGAATCCCAAGTATTTTGCTGCCTCCTGCACAGAAAACTCCCTTTGTATTTCAGAGAGAAAAGTCACACATGATTTGAATTCAGAAATGTATGGAATTCAGAATTCATTATAGACTTGGCACTTTTGACAAAGCAGAAAGACACCTACCATGTGCATTTCATGGCAGAAATAACATTTAGGAGGATTTAAAGAAATATACATAAACATCATTTCTGCATGATTCTGTCATATATACAATATACACTCTGGAGGCAACTTAGAAATCATCAGTTTTGAAACCAACCAGTATGGAGATACACAAAAGTCTAGAAGAAAGAAACCCTCAGGATGCAGCAAAAATGCATCTAAAAATTACTGATTTAAACCTGAAATAGAGCTTTGGGATAGGTGTTTGCAGTCCCCGTAATCCATATAAATCCCAGTATCCATATAAATTATATGACCTTTATTACATATTTTCCTACATTTTCTAGATTACAACTATGTGTGAAGCAGGTAATTTCTGAAGTGCAACTAACTTCAAGTAAGTTCTCTCCTGAGCTATGAAAACATGATCACAAAAATAAAACTAGTGAAATGGAATTTTTGGTATCACAACAAAATGAAAAATAGGAGGGATGACTATGTGATCAAGACTATAAGTCATTTAATACTACAAAGCCTCAAGCCCCCATTATTTTTTTATGCATTAGTAAATCTGCATTTTCACATTAGTAAAGATGACTCTCTTTTGGTACATTCATTCACATATTGCACCAAGAGGCTTTGGCTATAATGCTCATCTGGTGATAGTAGATAATTTTTTACTATAGTTTTTCAGTACACATATCACTATTTAGTTTTTGAAAGCTCTGTTTTCAAAAGTAAGTATGAAGTTCATTGTTTTTCATTTAGGTTTGCTGTTGCAATTTGGACTGAATACATTAACTACCAGTTACACCTCACTGTAAGTGTTCCATGTAAAAAATGTAATTTTTCTTTAAGGACATGCTATGTACTTCCTCTGTAAATCTATGTAAGTTGATGGGCTTGTACTTCTTGATCAAAGTAAGCTACAAAATATTTGTTTCCAAAGGGAGTGGAGAATATGACCTTCAAATGGTTTAATGGTATGGTTTAAATCAGATGATTTAATGAAATCTTTTGTAGACATAGAGTACCTACATCACAGAAGATACCTGCAAGCTTCAGCATTTTACTGTAATTATTAATGAACTCTGTATTAATGATGATAGCCATGAATCACAATGGTGGTGTTTGGCATTCAGATCTCTAGAAGGTACATCATCACTTGGAAATTCAATGCTTTATTCCAGAAGGAATGAGTCACTATGACTCAAAAAAAAAAAAAGTTTTCATAGCAAGATAAAACCCGATTATCAACCTGATTAATAGTTTATAACTTGAGCCATTTACTAGGTTTTCACTTTGTTCTGTTCATGGGAAAATGCAGGTTTTGCAAAATATTTTTTTCTTATGAATATTTAAGCCCAGTGGGGAAAAACAGTGCCTTTTCAAAACAGAGTACATCAAATTACAACGAGGCAAAACTTGTACATGTTTTGTTTGATAATCCCAGCCAGAATGCTTGTTATATAATAGCCACCATTTCACTCAGATTTATTTCAAATATAGCTAGGGCAGATAGTTAAAAAGCAGAATTCTGATAGCTAGTTCCAGTGTTATGACAGATAATGTCATATCCTCTGCATGCTCATGACCAACCAGAGGCCGTGTCTTGCTTGTTTCAACTTGAATTCTCTGGAGGTACTTCACTACAAATGATACTATGAAGCTTGTCATTCACTGTTTTAACAAGAAATGTTTTGCTCTTTCTTAAAGTATATTGGTGAAGAATTAGAAGTGTCTCTGAACAGCACATGTGGCAGGTGTGGATAGTACTCAATATAATAAGAACTGACAACTCAAGTGGAACCCCAAGCACTTGAGAGCCAAAACACTTATGCTATTTCTTTATTTCAATTTGAATTTTAGTACTGTTCATAACTTTCATCATTGCACAGAGAAACGTACAGGTTAGAATAGCCTTATTAAAATTCATGCACAAATGAATATTCCAAATTTCTAAAGTTTCTTACTTGCCTGTACCACAGGCCTAGTTGTTCCTACTATGTTGCATGGACAGTCACACCATTCACTGGACAATCACCTGTGGTGAATTTGTGCCTCCATGTAGTCCTGCTCAACTCAGTGTCATTTTTATTATGTGCGCAAATAAGCATGCAAATTTGTAGTCCTGTGACCTGTTAGAAAAAAGTCCTGATTGGTACAAATGTTGAAAGCCAAGCTGAAACCTCTTATTTGCTACTCTAAAATATGGTATCAAATCACTGTTATAAGAATTAGTGATTTCAAAGTTTTGTTGGAAGCTAAAAAGTAAAAAAACCTGAAAAATACCAGAAACAAGGCAGCATTTGAACCCCAGTGAAATCTGTATCAAAATCCTGGTGGAACAGCAGTTCCCTTCACAGACTATTTTATTCAGTAAGATTTAATGTGAACTTCAGGCATGGTATAATTTTGCAGAACACTCTGATATATTTCCTAAAATCCCCCAAAGCATCTGAGAAATGACTGAAAAGGTCAAAAATAAAAAGAGAAATGAGAGAAAGGGAAGAAAAGCACAGCCAGAAGAACAGATGTAAGGGATGAATACAGGTGAGGTACATTGATGACTATTGGAAGAGAGAGATCTTGCTTAGAGCTCTTCTTCCCTCTGAATGAGCAGTAAAGAGAAAATTACTAAGTAGCCCATTTTTTCTTTTTTATTTATGTTGCTACTGAAATTTGACAGTATGTTTCAGCTTTTGTAAAGAAGCGAAATTATTGTGGTGGAAAATGGAATTTTCTGTAGTCTGAGTGAAAGTCACAAGTATCCAACTTCTTATACTGCAAATTTCTAAAGGTTAAAATTACATAAACAGTCAGAAAAAGTCCTGAGGAGGACAAGAAACTTCATCCCTTGTACATCAATGTCTGGACTGAACAAAGGCACCATAAAGTACACTAACCAGCACATGATTGCACTGCTGAGAGGTCGCACTGGATGACCTACTTGGCCTTTGCAGTCTTTGAATTATGTAATTCTCTTTAATGCTATATTAAGGTTTCGAGGCAAAGCCAAAGTCTCCTAAAATCATTTGCCAATCCTTTTCAGTCATAGCTAAATAAACCCTCACTGACCCTCCCTGAAAATCTTCATGGCTGGTAGAGGAGGGAGGGCTCCTGCAGGAAAGTCTTTCTTTTCCCCACTTTTTCACGAACACTTCCTCTGAAATACATCTAGGGCAATATTTGAAAAATGCATCCTCTCTGCTGGGTTTTTAATTCCCTGCCAGAGGTAGAGCCACAACTGCTGCTGAGAGGAAATCAGTGGAGACAGCCTGAAAGGTAGAAGCAGGTGCCTGCAGCAGTGGTGGCTTGGTGTGGCAGCAGCTGTCTCCACAGGCAGGATACTGGTGTTGCAGAGGTGATGTAGCACAGCAGCTTCTATGGCAAAAGCTGTGACTCCGGGAGATAAGACATGAGAAGCAGGGAAGGCTTTGAGGTGGGAAAAGCTGAGTGATAGGAGGCAAGAAGATGGGTTAAAAGGGTTCAGAACATCTCTGAGACAGGAAAGATGAGGAAAAGGAGTCCTGAAACAACTGAGGGAAAGATGCATTAACAAAGGATGGGGGGTCAGGACAGCAAGTATTGAGAAATTACCACAGAACTCTACCTCATCTGGACACCTGAACTCTCATTTGGTGGCAAGAAAATTAGGTCAAGACTCTACAGACTGTCTCAGTTTAGTGGTCAGGGTAAACCAAAACCCAAGCAGATTTGGTCTCTTACTCCCCTTTACTCTCTCAAGGGGAAGACAGAAGTGGAATAAGGAAGAGAGACTTAAAGGTTGGAAGTTGAAACTAGAGCAGGCTTAGTAGAGCAGGGAAAGGATAGTAACACATGAGATAAAGAGGGAATATGAAAATATAGCTCCATCTTGATAACTGCTGATATAAGTGTCTGAAGGTCCCTCGGAGGCAAAGGCAACCGAATTCAGGAAGAGTCCCAAGCTCTTTCTGGCACCTGATGTATTCAAATGGTTCAGATCACATGGCGAGCTGGTGACAGAGTGTCTCCTAGCACTAATAGGTGTCACAAGCTGTGATAAATCAGGCTGGAAGACAGTGGAAAGGTAAAGGATGTAGAAAGCATCACGCAAGAATGCAACAAGATACATTGTTTTGAGGGGCTACACTGCCTTATACTCCTAGTATATGTCTTTGGTGTATCTCCAGGAACATGACCTGATGTTGTGTCAAGAGCCACAACTTGAATCTAAGGATTCTGGGACCCACCTCAGAAAGAGGTTGCCCAAAAAGGGCATTTCATCTCTTCTTTATTGGATTTGGTAGTCATGACTGGACCCAGACTGAGACTTGTGACCTGTTTCCAGGCTAAGAAAAGCCTGGGTTTCAGTCCTGGGAATGTGCAAATGGTTGGGGGAGGCCTGGATACTGGACAAGACACTGATGCTTGTACTGTTTACAGAGAGACTACATTTTTAGTACTTTTCTCACAGCAGGATGGTGATCTTTTATCTGTCTTTTATTCCTAATAGAGAGCTGACATGGACTATATAACATGAAGGTATGTCCTTATGATGTGAGACTCTCACATGAGACTAGAGATTCATTTGCAGTGAGAAAAGCCTGAAAGTATACGGATTTGCTGAATGGCTCACAGGTGTTCCTTATGGAGATCCATCTAATCAGATGCTGTAGGTGCAGCTCCTCACTTTTCTTCTTTGCAGGTGGGACCTGTACTGGGGTTTGCTGGAAATCTGGCATGATCCATGCCAGGTGATTCACAGTGTGCCTAAGGATGTTCTGAGAGGCACTGGAGGGACAGTTTCTCTCTGCTAATTTCCTTCAGCCAGATTGTGCCTAGGATGTCCTGGAGGGCGTTCCTGGAGCCAGACACAGGTTTTCTTTGAAAGTCAAATAAAAGTTTTAAGGATTTTGTAGCTGTGCAACATGGGCAAAACCAGAAGCTCCTCTGTTGATATTATATTCAAACACACATTTAACATGGACCCACTGTATCTGCTATATCTGTGCCATGCAGAATTCCTCTAACACTCCTGACACTGGCACTGCTTTCAGTTTGCGAAATTCTGTGTAAGTAATAAATGTCTAATCTTGAAATGAAAAGAATATATTTCAAGTGATCCTTAATATGTTTTAACAACTATCATTGATGTCTTAAAAAATGAACAGTTAACAAATTTCCTTTCTGTGTTCAATAATTTTTAAATTTTTTTCTTCAGAGAAAGAGAAATGTTGAAAGTAAGTCCTGGAATGAGGGCAGTTACTGGATGGAAAGAGGGCTGATGTTTTACATTTAAACACCTATAAAAATATTTTCTATTAATGCATTGATGTAATACAATTAATTTCATTACCATTACAACTGTTTGCATATTAGCTGGAGAAGGACAAAATGTATGCACTCCCTGAATGTTTCTGCAACCAGGTAAGCAGATGCATCTCAAATGAGCCCATCACAATCCCTGTGTTTTAGTCTGTGCCTTCATTAAAGCAGTGAGCACCACTCTTCCATAATGAGGTGTGTGTTCCATTGTGGGTAATAGAATAATTTTCTCTGTTAAGCAGACAGTTATGTAAATCAGGAGAACTGAAATTCAAGGAGGCTTTTTTTCTTTGCTCCTGCATTACTTCAACACTACATCCCACTCAGTGACCATGCTAAACCTGAAAAGGAAGATTTCTATTAATAAGAAATGAAATTGGAGAAAATATATTACACCATCTCTATGCATGTTAAATTAATAATAAGCAAGTGATGAACAAAAATTTTGATTCATTATGCATTCTATGACAAAAAGAATAATTCATAAATTCCAAGTAATGTTATTTCTTCTGTAACAGCAAAATGAATCATTAGCATTTAATTTTCTTCTACAACTATCTAAACCCTTTTAATAAGAGTTATGTCTGTTTCTTGTCTATGTCTGATGGAAGTTCTTGAATTTTGCAGTTATGTCACCAATGAATCAGTTGAGAAAATTGTACCAGATCAATTTGTTTCAAATTTAATTCTCTCAATAAGTTACAGTTATTGTTCTATTACTCAAGTTTCATCTTAGATGTTACTGTATGTCCAACTATATTTCAGCCACTGGGTTTAACAGTGTATGCCTCACAGAAGCAAGTAATTTACAACCTTTTTCTAGCTGAAAGTAAGTCCTGGAATGAGGGCAGCTACTGGATGGAAAGAGGGCTGATGTTTTACATTTAAACACCTATAAAAATATTTTCTATTAATGCATTGATGTAATACAATTAATTTCATTACCATTACAACTGTTTGCATATTAGCTGGAGAAGGACAAAATGTATGCACTCCCTGAATGTTTCTGCAACCAGGTAAGCAGATGCATCTCAAATGAGCCCATCACAATCCCTGTGTTTTAGTCTGTGCCTTCATTAAAGCAGTGAGCACCACTCTTCCATAATGAGGTGTGTGTTCCATTGTGGGTAATAGAATAATTTTCTCTGTTAAGCAGACAGTTATGTAAATCAGGAGAACTGAAATTCAAGGAGGCTTGTTTTCTTTGCTCCTGCATTACTTCAACACTACATCCCACTCAGTGACCATGCTAAACCTGAAAAGGAAGATTTCTATTAATAAGAAATGAAATTGGAGAAAATATATTACACCATCTCTATGCATGTTAAATTAATAATAAGCAAGTGATGAACAAAAATTGTGATTCATTATGCATTCTATGACAAAAAGAATAATTCATAAATTCCAAGTAATGTTATTTCTTCTGTAACAGCAAAATGAATCATTAGCATTTAATTTTCTTCTACAACTATCTAAACCCTTTTAATAAGAGTTATGTCTGTTTCTTGTCTATGTCTGATGGAAGTTCTTGAATTTTGCAGTTATGTCACCAATGAATCAGTTGAGAAAATTGTACCAGATCAATTTGTTTCAAATTTAATTCTCTCAATAAGTTACAGTTATTGTTCTATTACTCAAGTTTCATCTTAGATGTTACTGTATGTCCAACTATATTTCAGCCACTGGGTTTAACAGTGTATGCCTCACAGAAGCAAGTAATTTACAACCTTTTTCTAGCTGAAAGTAAGTAACTTAATTAATATTCACCAACTTCAAGTATATTTAAAAATTTACACTGTGCTAAACCTTTTTTAAAAAGGAAGCTAGTAGCAAATAAATTTTGTATTTCAGCCAATTACACCTGGATGACCTACCTGTTTAACAATGCTACAGCTTTAACGCTCTCAGTTCCAGTAAGTGTCATTGGAATTTTAGGGACTAGTTAATACAGTGCAGTTAATAAAACCCAATCCCAATATAACCTTCCTATTATGGAAGAATGTGTAACATCATCTTGTCAAACAAAGTCTGCATATATTGGCTGTATACCTTCCAAGCTCAAGATCAGGGCATCCCTATGGATGGAAAATCAAGAAAGGGAGCCAGGAGACCCACAAGGTTAAAGAGGGAAGTGCTGGGCAAACTGAAGTAGAAGAAGAAAGTCTACAGATCATGGAAGGAGGGACTGGACACTTGGGAGGAATATAAAACTGTTGTCAGAGGAGGTAGGGAGACAACTAAGAAAGCTAAGGCCTCCTTGGTGTTAAGCCTTGCAAGAGAGTCTGTGGACAACAGAAAGGGCTTCTTCAAATAAATTACAAACAAAACTAGCACTGGAGGCAATATAAGACCACTGCTGAATGAGGTGGGTTCCCTGGTGACAGAGGATACACAGAAGGCAGATTACTGAGTGCTCTCTTTGTGTCTGTATATACTGTTGGAGGTTCTTCTTAGGAGCCCCAGACCCCAGAGGAAGTCAGGATAAAGGAGGAATTTGCCTTGGCTGGTGAGGACTGGGTTAGTTAAGCAGTCTGGACATCCATAAACCCACGGGTCCATGGATGCAACTGCGGGTGCTGAGGTAGCTGCCAGAAGTTGTTACTAGGCCACTCCATCATCTTTGGTAAGTCATGAGTAACGGGAGAGGTGCCTGATGACTGGAGGAAAGCAAATGTCACTCCAGTCTTCAAGAGGGTAAGAAGAAGGACCCATGTAACTGTAGACCTGTCAGCCTCACCTCCAGCCCTGGAAAGCTTATGGAACAACCAACCTATCCTTGACATTTTGTCTAGGCATATCAGGGATAAGAGGGTCATTAGGAACACTCAACATGGTTTTACCAAGGGGAAGTCATGTTTAACCATCCTGATAGCCTTTTATGAGGACATAACCAGGTGGATGGATGATGGTAGTGCAACCTCATGTATCAGTATATGTTGAGGACTGGCCTGTTAGAGACCAGCATAGAGGAAAGGGACCTGGGGTGACTGGTGGACAGAAGGATGACCGTGAGCCAGCAATTGTGGCAAAGAAAGCCAATGGCATCCTGGGGTGCATTAGAAGGGGTGGTTAGTAGGTTGAAAGAGGTTCTCCTCCCCCTCTGCTCTGCCCTGGTGAGACTGCATCTGGAATATTGTGTCCAGTTCTGGGCCCCTCAGTTCAAGAAGGACAGGGAAGTGCTTGAGAGAGTCCAGCACAGAGACACCAAGATGATTAGGGGAGTGGAACATCTCCCTTATGAGGAAAGACGGAGGGAGCTGGGCCTCTTCAGCTTGGAGGAGATTGAAAGACAGCCTCATTAATGTTTATAAATACGTAAAGGGTAAGAGTTAGGAGGATGGAACCAGGCTTTTTTCAGTGATTCCCAGTGGTAAGACAAGGTGCAATGGGTACAAGCTGGAGCATAGGTGGTTCTGTGTAAGCATAAGGAAAAGCTTTTCCACTGTGAGGGTGACAGGGTACTGGAACAGGCTGCCCAGGGAGGTTGTGGAATCTCCTCTGGCAACATTCAAAACCCACCTGGTCACCTTCCTGTGTGACCTGCTGTACGTGATCCTGCTCTGGCAGAGGGCTTGGACTCGATGATCTCTCAAGGTCCATTCCAACCCTTAAAATTCTGTGATTCCATGATCTAGCTTGGTCACTGTTTTATATGGAGTAATAAACAGGATTTGATATATACATTTTTTGTGTGTGTCACACATAAAGGAGGAAGAAAAGTTGGCTAGAGACAAATGATGTGGCCAGTCTTATAAGAAAATCCACCCAATATTGCAGAGATTTTGTCCATTGTCATGAACTTTCATACTTTCTGTGACTGTCAGCACAGTGACTATGTTAGTTCTACTTGAAGGAAAAAGAAGGCAAGTCACCCTGTTTGGACAGTGTGGCTGGGATGGGTAACCTGAACATAAAGTTTTATCTGATTTTAGCCTTGGATATTTATACTAGAAATCTCTTAGACAATGATGGCTTCACATACTCTGATGAGAAAGAATACTATAACCCACCTCTAGGGACTCAGAAAACTTTGACTTGCCACTTGATACACATAAGATAGGAGTTCAGTTGCTTATAAATGCTTTTGAATTCTTAAAACATGTTTGCTAATTTCAGCTTTTGATGGAATTGAGATGTTTTATTGCAGGGAAGCTTGATGAGTAAGGCATCCTTAAGAATCAGAGAAGATACTGATACAGTATCTTAACATATTTCATTTCTGATTCTCTCTCTACTTGTATTAGAAAGCTCATTACTGAATTATGACAGAGATCATAGTTTTGGAGCAGACCAGTGTGGGAAGATAGTCCTGTTCTGGGACCTTGCTCCTGCTATTAGTGTCTTTGACACCAAGGAATGAATAAAGTCTCCAGGACATAGTGTGCTCTCTTGTTGTCTGTTTGCACTGTGCATCTCATACTAGGAGCTCGGCTGAGGTCCAAGACTTCAGCACACCCCTGGCACAGCAGATAATCCCATTACTTTCCACCTCACAGTGTTTTTCATGTTTCTGTTCTTTTTTTGGAGAACTGTTTAACATAAGGTGGAATTTATCTTGTGTAATTTTAGCTATCTAAATGTTAGGAATCGAGTAAAAGCTGATTGCTCAAGGTGGCCTGTAGTCAGAGGACAAAGACAGGCTTCTCCAGACAGCAATTCTGCCCACTCTACAGGAGAAGGCATCTGAGTGAACAGCCATGCTCTGGCAATTTCCATCTTTCTTTCCCTCTCTTGAATTAGGAGACCAAATGCCCAAGTTTGAAGCGGCTGCTCTAAAATGAATGTATTCTCCTAAAATTGTATTATAAAACCTTTCTAAAATTATAAAGGAACTGTATTCCTGTATCATTATCTTCCATACCTATTAGCTTTAGAAATAAATTAAGTTTCCTAAAATACATTTCTTCTTCCCTTTATATGTCTTTTGCGTTTGATAATGTAACTCCAGTTCTATTCTTCATCCCTGGAATAGATAGGAGTTTTTCATTTGGAAACTTTCTTCTCTATGTGTCCGTGTTCATGCTGTTTAAAATGGCCTCCTCCAAACATGGAAAGGTTTTACTATTAACTGTCCCCTGAAATCTAAAGCAAGGCCCTAGTTTCAACTAGTTTTTATGCATTATATCTTTGTGAAGCTGTTCCTACATTTTTGTGCTTTGTCTACTACTTAGCAGATTTCTTAGATTTCACTACTAGTAACTGAAAGTTGGCTTTCCTTAAAAAACAGCATCAATAAAATCGACTACAACAACTGTTCTCTTTTCCCAAGTCATATTTCTATGAAAAGGTTGAAAAAATCATCTAAATATTTGTCAAGCATATAAAAACCAGAAGATAAAAAAGAATCCAAAATGCAATAAAAAATTTATTGTTGCAAGACAGCATTATGCTATGTAACAGAATGGTTGCATTTTGAATATTATAGATGGGAATACTATTAAACTTCATTCTTCTCTAGACTCTATGACAATTTATTGTTGGGAACTTTTTCAGTGGTAATGGAAGAGCAGTAAAATTCTAAAGAAAAGCACTGATCTTCAAGAGCTAAACAAGGGATTTCCAAAAACCTGGGAATACCATTACAGCCTTTCCTTGAAACTGTCTTAATTATAGACAGGATAATGATCTGTGTTATTCATTGTGATTGCCTTTGTTTTGATGGTGCAAATACACTACATGAAGTATATGGTGATAAGATCTCTAACAGTAGTATAATAATAAGGGCTTGAAAGAGGAAAGAAATGCTTTCACATTGGAGTGTGAAACATTGTAATTTTTCTTCTGATTTATGATCTGTAGTGAATGGCTTGGTCCCATGGACCTTAGTAAAGAGCACCCAAGTGTTTCTTTGCATCTCATTGTACTATTCCTGTAATCCAACCTGGCCTTGATATTTGACATTGTAAGAAAATTACAGAACTCTTTTGCACATACATTAATTTTAGTTTGACACCACATTGGCACTCTGTAGATCTTTAAAATTGCTTTAGGTGCTTATATTTCAATTACAAGAAACTCTGGAATTCACTGATCCAAGGTACTTGGTAAAGGCCCCTAGAAAATGAACACTTATACAGTCAAAAGAAAACCAGTAAATATTGCAATAAAAAGAGGACACACAGTGATTTACTTTTTTTTCAAAGAAGTCAAGAAAAACAGCTCTTACTGAATGTATATTAAATCATAGCACATATTAACAGACAGAATATATGTAACATTATTTGAAACCTGACAGGTATTTAAAGGTTTGTAATTCTTTACTTTTTAGTTTTGTGATTTCAGTGGCAACTGAGGATATGAGCTGCTTTTGTCCTCAACTTTTTTACTTGTAGAAGCACATTTTTACATTATTTATTCTTATAGTAGTCACTTACATGGTTTTAAAAGTGTATGAATAAAAAGGGGCTGGTAAAACTCTTGAGAATTTTGCAGGCATAGAGATAAAGCACAACTTGAAAAAAAGTTGAATTATCATGGAAGCTGAGTCTGGCCCTTGCTTAAGCAATTTCTAAACAAAGATAAGAATTGTCTATACTAGCAATATCTATGTCTTTTCCTTCACTCCTGTCTTCCTTGCTAGAACATATCTGCATTTGTGAAAGCACAAGATTAACTGCAAGTCCTCTCTCCTAGAGGATATACATTAAATTTTTGTTGGTATTTCCACATGAAGTGGAGGGAGTGTTCAGCAAAGCAGTTTTGGACAGTCTCTAGTGAAAGGAAGAATTTCCATTAAGTCCCATGCTTTTTCTCACCTAGCATGAAGGATGTGTTGCAAGGCTTCATTCATGAGCTCTTGGGAAGTGCTTTGAGATCCTTGGATACCATTCTGGCAGTGCAGAGTACTCTTAGGATAGACTGCAAGTCTACCACTGGAACTACTCCCTGGCACAATAAGCCAGTTACACCAGACTAAAATACTATATGATACTGTATTGATTTCTGTGGAACTACATTGATGAATTCTCTGGGACTTAGGAAGATGGTGGGCTGTGTCTAGCAAAAGACAAAGCTGAAAATTCAATAATTTTCCGTTTGTCATTGCTTTTCTTCTTAAATGGATTTTTTTAATCATAATTTCTCTTTCATGCAGAAAAGAATTGCAACTTTTAACTTTTCATGTCCATTTAAGAATACATTACTTAACATGAAAATTTTTACCAATTTTTCCACTATCCCAATACAATACAGTATCATTTTTCTTTCTTGGTCCTTGATTGTGGGGCCGCATATCTAGAGGCCAACAGAACAGTCTGCCAATCACATAGACCAGAATTTTAGGTACATAATTTGAGGGTTTTTTGCCAAAATTTAAACCTAGTTAAATATGGGAATTTGAAATCCATTCCATATATCCACCTCCATGTTGGTATTTGAATGGTACCCCTTTCAAAAATATACATTTTTGTCAAGTTTACATGACAACATAAGTCTTACTTGTTTTCTTCATGTCAATGTGGTTTTTTAACAGAATATGCTGAGGTCTGATACCAATGGGTTGCGTTCCCATCAGGTAATATTTTTGAAACAATCCCTCCAACAGCAATTTTTCAAGGCATTCCCACATTTAACTCTGTTCAGGTTCCCATACATACAGTATGGATCTATGACCTTGATATGCTTGTCTTTCTTGCATCCTCCAAAATTTGAAACCACCAGGGAACTGTGAAAAGCTGCTATATTGAACCTAACTGAATGGGTTTTCCAATTTAGGATCAGTTGTTTCCATATTTTACCTCAACTGCTACTTAAGATACTACAGCAGTATTCTATGGATGTGAAAAAAAAATAAAATAAAAAAAAAATTAAAGAAAAAAGAAAAAGATTTAAAAATATGATCCTGTAGAAGGAAGTGGAAAAGCAAGTTTTAAAGAAATGGATAACCTTCACAGACCAAGTATTTCATTTAATCATGATAGTATAGAGAAGCATATAATGAAGGCTACATAATCAAATGTATAATGAGAAAAGTTCAGGAAGTTAAAGAGTTCACAGCAGAATGTCATGCACAGCAATATGAACAGTAGGTAACTCGCATTGATGTGCACAGTAAAAGACAAAAAGAAGTGATTCAGGAAAAGGAGAGTGGATGAGAATGTGACTCCACTTTTCAAATCCTGACCATACTCATTAGTTGCTTTTGCCTCCTCTTTTTTCATGTGGATGCCTCTATTAAAAGACTGTTTCAGGTGCTCATTGTCAAAAAATACTGCAAATGATAGTAACTCTGAAAATGAGGTCACAGGGATCTGCATTTGAATGTCAAAAGAAGGAAATAGCAAAAGTTAGGGTTGGTTTTGAAAATACATAAGAATCTAAAGCACACAGCGTTGTTCTATTAGAGTGTCAAGAGTGGGATAATTCTACAGGAATACATTTCATGGGGAAAACAAAATAATCATGGCAGCACATAAAGATTCCATGACAGTGTGGGAGGCTCAGTTGTACAGTCACAGCAGATACAGGAAAATGTGCTGATTCCCTGGCTACCTTTCCTAAAGGTATTAAGAAGTCAGCTTGCCCAGAATAGTCTATGGCTGTCTTTCATTCTTCCCGCTTTCCTAAAAACTGAGCTAAATATCCTCTGGTGATTTTACTAAGCTTTCAAGTTTAAATAAATTTCACCAATTTGATCCAACTAACCCAAGCTGGAAATGAAGATTATGTTACAAAACATGCCATACTACTGGAACCTTTTTGACAACCTTTTCATTAAAGTAATTTTGAAGCCCGTCTGAAAATGGTGAAAACTTATCTGCATCTACATCTTCACAGAATTTTCTTTAAAGTGAGAGCGATCTAAGCAATTTAACTTTTGTGAGAAACATTTTATGGGACAGGCCACCAGAGGGAAGTACTGAACAGTCTTAAAAAACAGCATCTGAGCAAGTTTTCACTCTTGAATGAAATGCCATATGGCTGGGGGTTTGGATTTGCCTCTATGAGGAAATTGTGCCAAGTGCCAAAGTTTATTTTTTGCCTTCATCTTTCAATGGATCCCAAGGCAGAGTTTTCTCCTGAAGAGCAAATTTGTATTTTCATTTCCAAAAAGGAGAGCAAATGGTCCTTATGAACAGCTCTACTGGTATTTACATTGTGCTTAGACTTTGCGTAGTTTACACAAGCCTGTCACAAAATTATTTTTTTCATTTATGATCAAAAGATTAAAGAGATTGTACAGATAAGGTAGCCAGGAATATTAAGCAATTGTAGCAATTAAAGCAGAATACAGTATCAAGTATCAAAAATATGAAAAAAAAAGAAATCCCTGCTTTTACCACAGTTTAAAAATTTGCCTTGTCTGCTAGTACAACTTAATAAAAAAATTTATAAAGGGCGCAAAACCTTTATTCACCCTACAAAACTCAAGAGAAACACTCTTTAATCTCATATGACGGCAGATGGCACTCTATAACTATTGGCATGTACACATGTGACTGAACATATGTATTCATACACACACAGACATATTACTTTCCAAATAATGAGACCTCAGAAAAGGCTAGGGTCTAAATCCATGATGCTGTTTTCTCTCAAAATATGTTTGAAATACAAAATGTCCCTATGCCAGATTTTAGAAAGGCTTTCACAATGGAAGATCATACAGGAGATAAATAAAATCTATTTCTTACATACTTTTTTGTCTTTTACTGGCTTTCCATTTCAAAAAAGTCATCTTCCTTGAAAATAAGCATATTGCTCTTTATAGAGGGAAAAAAAAAAAAAAAAGAAGTACATAGGGCTGTTTTTGGAGTATCTGCTCAATATTTACCAGATACCCCAAAATGTACTCAATATTTTAGACTGTACCAAGAAGATGAAAAAGAGGATATATGGCACTACATATTGCAAGCTTATTAGCATACATAAGAAATATGATAATAAGATTATCTGAATGCTGTGTCCTCATCTTCAAATTCTGGCATTTTTTATACTCTGTTATTATAAGGAAAGAAAATTAAAAGGAAATAATAAAGCTGGAGAAAGATGAGAGAAGAATTATTCAAGCAAGAAGCAATTGGTGATAGGGCAACAATATAACTTGAGAAGAGATTGTTGTTGAATGACAAATTACACTGTTATTTTTGAATGTAGTGTCTGGTTTTGGATGAATAAGGACTGTAGCATTAAAATCAAATATGCATATGGTATATATATTTGACCATGCAAAACACTTGAGAGTTTGGAGCACAGATTGTAATTTAAGGATCAGGCCTAGCTTTCTTTGTAATATGAATAGTCCTGCATTTCTATTATCCAAGAGAACTTGCCAGTTCTTACAGTAGCTGTGTTGCTACCAAAAAATAAAGTAATATCAGTAGTGACTAGGAGGAAGTTTGTCCTGGCTATTCATGTTTTCAGGTATCTCCTACTAACCAAACAGATTGGAGCAGCCTTTCTTAAACATCTGAAGGCCAAATTCACTAAGATGGGATTCAGAACAGTTTGGACCCACATCTAGAGGTGTAAGGATGGATGGTTACATTTAGGTAAAAGTTTTGTTTGATCCATGGTTAGGGGAGTACACTTGAGACTGTACTGCTGCTTATTAAAGATCTTGCTGCCTCTTATAGTAAACTCAGATGTCACACCACGAAGGGACTAGATCAGGCCATTATCTATACACCAGATTCTTTTAGGGTGATATTGCAGGACGAGCAGTGGCTATCAGCTGTGTGTAGGTGAGATGGATTTTGACATCAACTTCTAGGTTGGGAACCATCTGCAGTCAGATCTCTGTCTCAGTTCTCATCTTGTTACTATGCAATTGCTTGAATATTCATAACAAAATGGAATTCTTCTTTTTCTGAAGTACAAAAACACACTAGGAAAATATTTTAACCATCATGCTAAATGTAGCCTCCTATAAAAGGGCATGGGTTTGGCTGTGAAGAATTTGAGGAAGAAATAGAGAAAATCTCAACTCTATCCTGATAAAACTAAGCTATAAAGTAAAATGTCAGTATTGGTTGCATTGGAATATGAACCAAAAAAATAAATCAGAATATATGAACCTTCTCCATGGATTAATGCTTAAGACACTGGCAATAAAATATACAGATCCTAATCCTTCTCAGAACAGTTTTAACACGTTTTTTACATCATGATTGTTCCTTAAATCCTTACAAAGCCCCTGCTCAAGAAAAGAAACCTAGATGGCTACCTCCAACCTAGAATACAGAAAAAGCAGTCTTGTTTTGTGTTGTTTCTTACTTTCTTTATAGAACAATAAATCTTGTATTGATTTGCACAGTAACACTGCTTCAACAGGAAGAGTTGGAAATGCTCCCTCTTTCTCCCATAGTGAATTAAAGTGTCTATAATGATTAGGAAACAGTAAAAAACACAGGTGTGCATCCAGTTGGGCAGATGAGAGGATGAAATAAGCCTTTCCCTGCTTCCTGGATGAGTGCTCCAATTGTATCCCCAGGAGAAATTGCTTATCTAACTGTTTAAGAAAGCCAGCTTCATAAATTTTTTTGTCAGGAGTCTGTTCCAATTGCCTGTTGGATGCTCCGTCTGATGGCCTGTGAAAGAGCCACTGAGCTTCTCAGTCCTGTGAAGACAGAGCTACCCAGGGAGGCAGGAGAAGGAACATGCCTGGGCAGTCAGGGATGTGCTCCTACTGTTTGGCAGCCTCTGATCTGGTCAGGACTAGATTTCAAGATGCTGAGAATCTGACAACCTGATCCAAACCTTTGGTGGTCAGAAATCATTGACAGCAATGAGTTTTTGATTCAGCTCAAGCCACGACAACTCTTCTTGGGAAGATTTTCTGAAGTACGTGAAGCATTTGGAAAGGGATTCAGAGGAAACCACAATGGAGAAAACCATGCTTGTTTTCCTCTCCTGCAGTAATTCCCAAGTTCTATTTTCAATCTGCATTCTGCTTATTTTCAGCAATTCCCCCTAGCGAGTAATTCATCTGGCTTGGCAGCTGCTCTGTGTGCAGTACATTTCAAGAAGGAACGGGACAGAAGCACAGGCATGTTTCCAAGAAAACAGATAAAGTGCTTCGGTGTCACTGACTTAGAAAGTGGGTTAGTCATACTCTAAAAGACTGCTTATTTTTCCTTGTGCTGGCCAACACACATCTGTGTCAGCCCACCTCTCAGAGCACAGTTCAGCACAGCTCCTCCTCCCCTGGGAGTACAGCAATGAACTAAGAATATGCTTTGGAGTTTACTATTTAAATGATACAAAGTGTTCCACTGTTATAAGACAGCATGTAAAGTTGATTTAAGGATTATTGTTATGTAGCTTCTCTTTTTTTTATATATACATGAAGTATTTATCAATACATTTGAACATTTACCCAGGCAGAGAATAGGTAGGCAGGTTATAAGATTGTGAACTAACAATTTCCACTGTTCCAAGCAGCTTTATTCAGATGACAGATGGAGAGACAGATAGTAAGCTTGTGTCAGGAAAAGGTTAACTGGAAATTAATTTTTTTGTGATTCACATCTGTTATAAAAAAGCCTAATATCAGATACTCAAAATATATCAGGTTTAGAAGATCATGGTATAACATGTGCATAACTGTGTGTTCCAGAGAAAAGAAGGAACATGAATTGTAATATTGGGTGGGCCTGAAAATAAGTAGCATTTCTTTTTTTGCTAATTAGTCAGACATGTACCTAGCATTTTCCTGATGAAGGCAGGTAAATTCTTTGTCCAAACAAACACTAGAAAATTTTAAAAAGAAAAAAAGAGTAACAAAAATTAATAAAATTTACAGAAATAGAGTCACATGCTTACTAAGTTAAGGTGTCTATAATGCTTCTATTTAACTTCTCTTTTCCTGTCTCTTCCTCCTACTTCTGACTGAGATTGATTGGTACAAGCTTAAACTAAGAAACTAATTACTCAAGGAATTGCAGTAGATCTTGAAGACATCTCATTTGAATTATTTTTATATTGTAACTGCATCAACTTCAGTGAAGATACTTCTAAGTTCCACTGGTGCAATGCAGCTGATGTTTTGGTCCAGGAATCTTCTCATGTGGAAATGCATATTCCATTTTCAAATGCTTAAATAATCTTGATAGACTAAATGTTACTGCAATGATGCAAAAACAAGTCTTGTTTGAAAATGTAAAAAGAAAGTCTAGTAAATTTAAGGACAGAGATTAGAAGAAAAAAGGAAACATCTGCTACAGCAGATAGGTTACTGACTGTGGAATATAAGCTATTCAGCTGTGATGTATTAATGGATACCATAACCAGTCTGAGCTATGCAAAGCCATAGAACTGTTTTAAATCAGTGGATATGCTTAATAAATGCAAAAAGATCAGTAGCTGTAACCATACTGTCCTGCAAGAGTACCTTCAGCTCTCTCCTCAGAGCCACATTCCTGCAGAATCTGTGCTAGCCAACCAGGGGAGCAAATGTCACCAAGTACACCCCCTGAAAGTGCCATGGGATTTTCTGTTTATGTGAGTGCTTTACCAGAAACAAACTCCGGCCTTTGATGAGAACATCCTTGCATCGTCCACTACTCCCTGAAGCAAAACACCCTTGCACCTTATGACTGTGCCCCCAGACAACACTGCAATATTGCTCTGGGCTGCCATGCATGGCATTTTACAGGCACCACTACACTGGCCCAGCTACACAGCAGCCTTGGGTGTCTGCAGCCTGAACGTAGCAGCAGGACGCTCCCTTTCCTATCAAGGTAGGAGGGAATGTACCATACACCATTTTTGAAAGACATCCCATAACCACTTTTTTTTTTTTTTCTTAAATTTCTGTCACAAGAACAGAATGATATTGCCACTCAGGCACCTTCTACCAGATCAAGACTCTTCACTTGCTTTGCAGGATCGTTCAGCTGACAGATAAATCTGCCTGCAATAAGTAGCCCCTTTGTCTATCTAGAAATTCAGTGAAAAGCTGCCACACTTCAAATATATTCATCCAGCAATATGCTTGGGCACCTAAGATTGTGTTCCTGGCTTTGTCAAAAGGTAAGAAGAACTCTTGTGAATCTGGTTTTGGACAGCCTAACTATAAGGAAGGAGGAAGGCACAGTACATCCCTTGTCTGGGATGTAGAGGACATTTCTGGATCTCTGGTTACTGGAGGAGATCAACTGAAACAGTGTGTTCCTGGGATTGCTACTGGTGTTAATTTCATATTAACAGTTTTCCTCTTTTTTTTTGGCCCTGAGATAAGAAACTTCCTTGGGATGGCCTTGAGGATTGCACATATACCTTAGGGAGGGAAGGTGGGTTGGACGGTCAAAGTACATCTGCTCAGCAGGTGCTCATATATGAGGCACATGTGCCACTTAGAGAACACAAGTGACTTCAGGGAAGAGTGACAGCTAAGTACTGATTTTCTCTAAAACTGTCTTTAAAAATTAAAGCCTTAAATCTGCATGGCATATTCGCATCCTGAAAAGTCTATTATAGAGGATCAAGGATTAGAAACCACAAGAAGTCTACAAGGTCCACCACGAGGGATGCCTGGGACACACTTGCAATGTAGGCATATATAGATTACAGAACAGCATGAGATGACACACTAAGGAGTTCTTATCAGTAAGTTTTAAGAATCTTCGTTCCCCAGAACAGCTTGTTGACTTTGATGCATTTAACTATACCACTTATCTATATGAAGGGAAGGATTTCACAGACTGGCTTAGAGACTAGTGCCTTGGGTATTTTGAAGAATAGAAGTAAAAGATAAGACAAGTGATCACATCTCCTGGGATCAAGCTGAGAGTGTGTTTCTGATGCCTTCTGAATTCTCTGTAAGCACTTCTGGTCAATCAGCTCAACTCAACAGTGAGGTGACATCAATCAGAGGCTCCTATTTATCTATGCTTTGGCAAAGAAGGTCCAGTTGAAGATGAGGAGCAACAAATGTGAGACAATAGCAAAAATGAGAGGGCATAACACTACCATTTTATTCATACTTATTTTAAAGGGTTTATTTCTGCACTAACAAACATGTAAGAAAAGAGGATCTGATTAATAAAAACTGCACAGGTCTTGATCTCTGCCCCTTCAATGTGTCCATGAATGAAGCTTATTAATGCATCTGAAGTCTTATTAAAGCTCTGTTAAAGAGGAGTTGGAGAGATACAGCTTTCAGATTAATGGATTATAAATGTAGCTATCCTCATACTACTCTTAAACTAGAATCATATATTTACTTCTGCAATTTCTTATGGGGGTGGCAATTGAAAAATCATGTTGTCTCTGACTATGTTCATAGTTTTACCAGCTACTTTTTCTTAGAAATACTTCCTCTATATATGATGAGTTTACTCTGAAGGGAAAAGTACTAGTAAGATTTTATAGAAGTTAGGAGACAGTACCAACTGCAAAAGTCAGTAGCAGAAGGTCACGACTCTGCATTTATTTTAAATACCTGATCTTGAAACATTCTGGAATTCTGCTAATTGTCCTGAAGAACCTGGCACTATGTAGTTTCAACAGTCAGACATTATGCCTGCCACTGTATTTATTTATTTACATTTCAAATTCTAGCATATTTCCATCCAAACCACAGAGTTTCCCTGTAACTATTCATATCTTCAGCAACAGGAACTTCTCAAAGGGAAACACAACAGATGTTTGAAATCTCCAGGATATTTTCTTAGTCGGTACCATAATCCAAATCCTGAGGACAAAAAGGTGTAAAGTGTGAACAGGAAAACAGAGAGGAAACAATACAGCTCCCCTTGTACCATGGAGATACTGGGCCTAGACAAATGTTGTGGTTAGGAGTCATTTGGATTTGTTTCTAAATTAACAGTATGTATGTTTCTTAAGGAACAAGAATTTCCATCTGTAGCTGAAGTAGCAAAGAACTTTCTGAAGATAGTGGCTATTTTTAACAGTAGTTAATAGCTCATGGCTTTGGTCAAATTTTCTGCAAATTCTTACTGAGAGGCTTTGTTAAGCTAGAGAAAAGAAAAAAAAAAAAAAAAAGGTTATAGCACAGTACCAGGAAATTTGTTTGAAGGCTCTTTTCAAGTGGCTATTTGAACATATCACATATTTATACTTAAAGAGCACATAACCCAATTTTCTTTTCTTTAGCAGGTAATCTTTGTTTCATTATGATAAAGGTACTGTGAAAGAGATTTTGCCTTTCCCTTCTAAAAGTTTTCATTCTCTGCTATTATTAAACCATAAAAATATCAATATGCCCTGCCAGTTCTGTGGAAAGATTAATTAACAACTTTTTAACCCAGATTCACATCTCTTTGCTGATTAAAGCTGAGAGAGAATAAGGAATGTCATCAGAGATGTTCATATACCCTTTCTTCCAAGTATTGATGTGTACATAGGTGCTAAAAAGAAATAATCACCGAAGATTGTTTTCATAGATGCAAAGAAAAGTCACAAATGTCTGTCTTAGATGAACTGACTTTCTGTGGAAGCTCTGGAAAAAATACATATGCAGAAGAAAAATCTGTATTTTTCATTATAGAAAAACCAAACACTTCTCTTTGCCCCCACATTCCCTAAATCTGTTTTGTTGGTGTGAACCAAGGGAACGAGTCCCTCTTTTTCAGCATAATTTTTCTGGCCTCTTCTATGTGTTGTGAAAAAAGCAAAAAAGCTTTTAGACCCCAATATTTTCACTCAGTCTTTTAAGACTGCCTTTACAATTTTTTTACACTGTAGCTCTATAGTATTTTATTACAGTATTTTATTAGAGGGGCCTAAATGCACCAAAACACAGACTAGAAAACAGAAAGGGAAAGAAACACATGACAGAAGAATGACAGAGAAAGCGCTGAACAGCTTTTTGTTGTTTCTCCTAATTCTAGAACTGTAGGGAACTATATGAAATCATGAGACATCAAATTAAAAGCAAAGAGTGGGAGAACTTCACACTCTGTGTAAAGGAGCTGGGGAACTCACTGCCTATGGATGTTTTGCCATCGGTCCAAACGGTGCTGAACAAAATTAAATCAATGTGTATAAGAAATATCCACTGATGGCTAATAAACAAAGTGGTGAATAGGCAGCCTCTGCAAGACTCATGGCAAAGGCTGCACCACAAGGAAAACAACACTCAAAATTTTTCTTTCCTTATACTCTTTCCTAAACTAGCCATGATAATGGATGTCAAAGAAAGGACCTAAGGCTGTAGAAACCCTTTGGTACCAGTTTTCTCATTTTTTAAGAGAAGGAACTCTTCCTGACTTGCCGCTCCTGTGGAGCTGTCAGTGCTCTTGAGTCACACATGAGAACAGAGAGACTCCCACAACTTTTATAATGAGCATGGTAAGAGCAAGCTGCTGGAATTTCTCCCTGTAACCCATGCTACCTTCAAAGTCAGTCCAACATGTAACTTCTCCTCAGTAGGATTTAACGGGAACAAAATGATCACCTGAGAAGCTGAGAGCAGCTGTCAATATGGTACCACAGGTCTTGAACTTTTATATAAAGTACTGAGCAGGTACATTACTATTCATAGAAAATTTGCAGAAAGTTCTCAGCCTTTCAGAGAGTTTTGCCAATAGCTAATTTAAGATCAAGTCTGGGTTTATTGGCAATTTATTTGACTTCAGAAATGTTTTTAGAGACCTTGTGTGCTATAGGTATGTATACCTATAGGTAGATCTTTCTTTACACTATAGGTAGATCTTTCTCATCTTATTTTTTAAGTAACTGTCTTGATTTCAAGCATTTGTTGGAAGGAAAGACTGTTCTCTGCTATTGTAAGGAGGATGTCATTGTCAAGGAATAGGGGTCAGCTCTAGTCATTAATCCATATTTCAAAACTCTCATAATCAAGAAGTACGAGCTCTGAAGACAGAATTATGACGGATTTAGGTCTAACAAAACTGTGTAGATTTGTCTTAGAACACATCAGAAATATTAAAAATGTGAGGTGGTATTTTCTAAGATTTAGAGATGTTTACTTGACCTCATCTGTTCTGTATCATAGTCATAAAAATCACAGCAGAGCAATAGGGAGTTAAAAAAAATCAATGTATGATAAGATCAAGGTACAAGGAAAGAGAACCCAATGATTCAGAAATTATAAGTATAGATATTTAATGGTACCAGTAGAAGATGCCATCTCTTTGTAATTTATTTGAGTACTCCTCTAAATGTTATTGCCAATGCTAGGCACTAATGCACCTGCTAAGATAATATCTGCACTAATGAGTGATATAAAGTAGCTAGGAGGCCAGACAGTATGCCAATAGCTGTAGCCTTTCCCAGTCAGTCAGAACTGATTCCCTCGGCTTCTCTGAGCTCTGCAAACATTGCAGCACAAATTTTCACCTGTGGCTGAAAAAACAGTACTGCATTGGAAAAACAAGCAGAAAGGGTCTGCAAGTTCTTGTTTAAAAAAACCAAAAACTTTTACTTTATCTATTGGAAACATACCCAACTTTCCATTTGAACTTTCTGGAATCAAATAAGTTAATTACCCAGTATTGCTGTTTAGAAATACTGAGCTCTGAGAACCTGGAATCTGGATGCCTGTGAGAACCAGATTTACATTTACCTGCCTTTAGAGTCATCATTTTTATGCCTCTGATGAAATCTGGTTCCAGTTAAATGAGAAACAAGCATCATTTTTTGGCTCAGTAGGACCAGCAGTCTTCAGAGGAAATAAAACTCCCTCAGTCCCCAGGTAGATTTTTTATTAACTGACACTATTTAATGCTTTCATTCCTATGTTTGTTCTCATCTATTTAAAGGAAAAGGAGCACAGTTTTAAAATTTGTTCACACTGAGGCAAATAAATTCAAATCAAATAAATACAGAGCAGCTTACTTGTCATCTCCCTGAAACATATAAAAACTTAACAAAGTTTAAGGGAAGAGAATATATTTATGCATATGATTCTTCCATGTGTGTGTCTATAGCACATACTTCTAGTCCATGCCTGTAGATACTCTGCTAGACATCGTGGGTAGGATTTTTCCTAACTATCTCAAAGTAGTTGGTTGGTCTTAACCATTCTGGAATATGGTTTATAACAGTAGGATTTAAAGTTTACATACCAGTGCTCTAAAAGCTGCTTTAAATGTCATTTCATACAACTGACCATTATCTCTGAGTCAGCATTTTAGACCTTTAAAAAATTACATAGCTTACATTTTTTATAAGCAAAATTACCTGTGGTAATGATTTCAGGGAATCACAGAATAGTGGCTTTCTTCCAGAAAAATAAAAAAATTGAGCCTCTTGAAGTTAGAAGGAGGTATTAGAACTTAAATGGCCAAAAATCTATTGCAAAGGCTCCTTTGAAAATGTTAAGAACCATCTTAAAAGTGGATCCTAGAGGTTTTACAGTAAATCCCCTAGAAGGTGGGTGCCACTTATTATTGCTACAGTAGCAGTTTGTCACTTTTTAGTTAAAGATATAAATTTTACAGTTTTATTGGTACCTTTTTAAATTGCAATGTAAATAATATTAGATTTTGCCACATCAAGTTTATTGCAATGTTGGGTTCACCTTGTATACAAATAGCAGAATTAGGAATAGAGTTTATTGGCAGAAAAGATATGATATGAACAAATAGAAGCTCATAAACAAAATTCTGTAGATAACCACAATATCTTATTTACTTTTTATTTTATTTATTTGTTAATTTTATTTATTAGTCATTCAACTGATAACTGATAAAAACCCTAGGAATTTATAATTTCTAGTAAAGCAAAACTAAAAGTCTCAAAGAAATTCTATATTTAAAATTCTGTGATATAAACAATTTTTGATGCAGCAAAAATAGTGACAAACATTGAAAAAAACAGGGAAATAAGATTGCATTTTGTATTGTACTACAGAGGTATAAATTATATGTACTGGGGACAACAGGTCTTCAGTAACAGTAGATCAGGCATCTTTCACCAGGTATATTTTCATTCAATACCAAATTGCTTTTCTAACCTCTTCACAGAACAACAAACCTACCTCCAGTGAGGTTTTTTTCTTTAGTGTGCATTATTATTTCCCATGACAAAAGAGAACAATTGATTTTGGAAAGATAACACCATGCATGATTTAGCTAAATCAGAATATGGATAAAACCCAGATCTCTGAAACTCAAGTACAATCAGAAATGAGTGTTCAAAACATGTTTCTTCATCTCCCGTTCCTCTCACCAGCCCACAGGATGACTGTAGGATGTAGGTGCTTCACTTTTGAATGCCAATGTTCCCCAGGTGATTAAACACCTAATTGTGGGCATCAACAACTTCCATCACATATGGAGAGTTTATTCCAGTGACTCATTGTCCTTATTGTGAAAAATGTTCCTCTTGTGTTCCTCTTGTGTCCCATTGGGATCTCCCCAGGTGTAGCTCATGCCCATTACTCCTCATCTTTTCCATGGGACTCCTTGTAAAGAGGGAGTCTCCATCTCTGTAGTCACCTCTTAAGTACTAGAACATGGTGATTAGTTTTCCCTAAGCCTTCTTTTTTTCCATGCTGAACAAACTCAGTTCTGTCAGCCTTTCCTCATACTGCAGGCTTCCCAGGCCTTGAATCACATTTGTGGCCTTTCTCTGGATGCTCTCCAGCTTGTCTACATCCTATTTGTATGGTAGGGCTCAAAATTGAATGCAGTGTTTCAGGTGTGATCTGGCAAGTACCAAGTAGGGTGACTTCTTTGTCTCTACTGGTGATGACTTTGTTGATGCAAAAGAGCATCCTGTTGGCTTTCTTTGTCTCTGCAGCACACTGTTCACTCATATTGAGCTTGTTGCCAACCAAGACTCTCAGGTCTTTTCCGGGGATGCTCTCCAGTCAGGTAGATCCCAGCCTGGGCTGCACTCCTGGGTTATGTTTTTCCAGGTACAAGACTTTTCATTTGTATTCATTTAACATCAGAAGGTTCTTTTTAGCCCAAACCTCCAGCCTGTTCAGGTCTTTCTGCAGGGTGTTTTCCCTTTGGAAGCATCCACTTCCCCACTCTGTTATCATCAGCCAGCTTCACCAGGGTACACTTGATCACAGCATCCAGGTAATTTATTAAGAGACTAAACAGTGTTGGACTCAATCCCTGGGGGACCCCATTGGTGACAGGTTGTGGGTTTGAAAGATTTATTTACCACCTCTGCACAGTCTTTTTATTCACCACTCCCTGAACAGACCACTTGTTTAGGCAGCAACCAATCTTCAAGAACTTTCGTGGAGAGCACCACCCAACATCCAGTCTCATCAGAAAGCCTGTGTCTTGGATATATTTCCATGGTTTGGGGTTTGAAGCATCTTGCAGACAAATTCAGACACTCTGAGCTGCAGGAGGATAGAGTTAAGAGCAGCATAAGGCACATTTCTCACCTCTGTGCTAGAGAGCAGTCCTGAGCACACCTAATTCACTGGTCTAGAAGCAGCCACTGTGCAGCACTCACTAATCCACCATAAGTTCCACAGAAGGCTCAGGATGGAGAACTGCAGAGCAGTATTGACCAGACTGCTGTATGTCCAGATATCCAAGCTGTACCCGTGTCTGAGATCTCTGGTTGTGCAGCTACCAGGTGGGAAGCATTAAAGCTGCCAGTGCCAAAAGAGGTCCTTAAATTCCAGGCATGTTCTTCAAAATCCCCATGATCAAGGTTTCTGTTAGAAAGAGGATTCTGTTAGAAATTTAGATCTACAGTAGCCCCATTTTTAAAATCTGTATTAATGACTTATATACTTAAAGTCCACCTTGGTCCTTCTAAAACATTTCAGTCAGTATTTGGCTCTGGCCTCTTGCTTCTCTGTGTGGATGTGTTGGCTCAGAAACATTAACAGGAGTAGAAAGCAATAAAAGTTTGTTTTCGTTTTAAACAGACTAAGCCAATCTGCCCCAGAATATACAAAGAGTTGTTACACTGTTTAACAAGGTGCCACTTTTACATGGTCACTTTTTTAATAATAACTACATTATGCTGCTAGATGTGCCAACTAACATAAGTTTTCTTTCCTCTAACTAAAGATCACACTGTGAGGGGTTTCTCTGCCAGAAAATGGGATTATTTATATCTGGTAAGAACTTCTATGAACTAGTTAGTGTTGCCAAGTGCTTACTCTTTTGCTGCAGATGGCTATTTTAGGGCAGAGTTACTCTTTTTTAAAGTTACTTTTATACTTGAAAATGTACATTGTCAAGAGAATACAAATTAGAAATAAACCACAAATGTAGTTCCAATGATGTGGTCATCCAGTTCATGAGGCTTATTCAGATTTGCCCCAACGATTCCACAACAGAATTAGTGTTCATTTCATTAAAGACAAACCCAAAAACATGCAGAGTACTAATTAAAGGACCATCATTTTAAAACTGTGAGATCTAAGGCTCATGCTAAACAACTGACAGCCTATTAAGTATCTTGGTCACTGGTACTGTCTGATTCATTGCTCAGATAAACGAAGATAATTGTATTCCTGTTTGAACCAGCAAAGAGAAACAAAACATTATCATTGGCAAATGTGCTCCTATTGCAAGGCATCGTGGGCATCCAGTATAAGTCCCTAGACCAGATTTGCCCAAACTATGAAATCTGGGAGATGAGGAGAAAGAATGGATTGAACAGCAACTTGGAGTGTGACACCATGAGGATGCACCTATTACTGGCATTATAGCACTCAAATGTTCCTCCAAGGACAGACAAAACTTGCATGGCTAACAAATCCCAGCATCTGTACCAACAACACATAAGGCAAGAATTGTATTCAAATGCTTTCAATTGCCCAGCTCAAATGACCCAACCCTTATTCACAACAGGGGTAGCATGCATCATGAATCCAGAGCAAGGTTTAATTGAAGACCTCTACTTTTTCATGCAGCAGAAGGTTTTGCCATTCTGCTGTTAGGTTGAAGCCTGACTGCAAGTACTATGTGCCATTTTTATCATAACTCAGGTCATGGTAAAATGGAGGCACACATTGAATATGAAATTAACAGTGTGAGTTGGCATGCTTGTGTGATTCTCCCCATTAAGATGCTGATCAGTTTAGCACTGTTGCTGCTTAATTAACAATAGAAAGAGTAGTAGTGACTGAAACACAGCTGAATGCATGGAACATGTCTTCTAGCATTGAAACTGTCTTTCATAAAGGGATTTTTAAACTCCTGTTACAAATTCTGAAAAAACATTTCTGGAAGAAAATAACCGAGGCTTGAACTGGACATTAGGAAAAACCTATCCTGGGAGGACAGCATAGCCCTGGCAATCGCTGAGGTTGTGGTATCTCCATCCCTAGAGGTTTCTTGAAAATCTCTGGGGACTTCAAAGATTCAGCTAGACAGAGTCAAGGCTCACCTGATCTAGTTATCACAATAACCCCACTGTGAAAAGGCAGTTCACTGACATCCACTTTATCTGGAGACTTTCATAAGTGAAGACCTAATAACTGTAATATTTGCTTTAAGCTGTTTTTCAGAACCCCTGAAGCATGAAGTCCATTGTGGGAAAGTCTCAATAAATAAGTGCCTGATGAGGACTGACTTCTCTCCAAGTGAGCAGCAGCAACAGTTTCTTACTGTTCTTGTCTGTCCATCCAAGAACACTCATCACACTGAGTACAGCTTGTCCAGGCTATCAAACTGAATTTTGAAATCTGAAAAATGTCTTTTCTCCCTATCTGTACTGTTTTGATTCTGTTAATAACTGTATCCCCTCTCTGACTGCTTTCTGTAGCTCTGCCATCTTAACTGGTCTTTTGCATGCTGTACAGTTATCATTTCCTTTTTCAATCCCTTGATCAGCTCTACTTATCCTTTGACATCACATTCAAGCTGCTTATACACGCCCTTACCTACAGTGTACTGCCCATTCTGATCTCTTATTTAGTCCCTTTCTCTTAAATATTCTTCATTATCCCAAACACATTTCTTTCTCTCCCTCCTGCTGCTTTTATCAGTTAAAAATAAGCAGGAATTTTCATCCTTTGTGTTATGCTTCTGCCTTCTTTCCTATTGCATATTTGTTTTATCCTTGTATTTTTTTCTCTCACTGTGTAGGTAAATTCTTTCAAGAAGGTGTTACTTTGAAAAAATGTTTGTTTGGGTCTTTTTTTTCTATTTATAACACAGAGCTAGCACAGTAGAACCTATAAAGACAGCAATAATCATTAGATTGCTCCTTCTTTGTCTTCTATTGTCATTGAAGAATATTCTGTTGTCCACCAGTATCTAGAACTTTTCTTTATACCTGTGTTCCAATATCTCCCCTAAAATATATTTATGTAAATCTGTCCATGAGTTTTATATTTACAATATTGTTTAGTCTGCAGTAATAGTACCAAAACTGTACTATTTTGATATTTCACATTAGTATAACATGTTCAGTGCAAAAGTAGCTGTTTCAAATTTTAAGCATTTTCACAAATGTCTTCTATTTCCACACCTTTTAGACAAACATGAATCCCACTGGTGATACTCTAAAAATTGCAAAAAAAAAAATTAATTCAGTTTTGATTAATTCAGTTTTGTTAGCACCTGTCCTTCAATCTTTTCTATTCTTGGATTTGGAGAGACAGAAGCATACAGTACTCTTAGACTGCTGGGAACAATGCTTGAAAAATAATAAGCTTTTAAGAACAAAATCCACCTCAATTTAAGCAGCATTCCTAAATCTGCCAACTGGTTACCGATTGCTTGACTCGCACCCATTTTTTTTCAACAAGTTCTCTTTTAGCTAAAAGATATTAGTTCTTCAAAGGTCACCATTGCAATGAAAATATTAAATCCTCCAACCAGCTGTCATCCACCAGCTTATTCCACTTTAACAGACTACAGGCTCTATCTTTTGTTTAAGCACTCTTATGCCTCCAGAGTGCTGGGTTAGTCAGAATTTTCTTCCTCTAAACTGACTGCCTCTGGAAGGCCCATTTTTCTGAGGCTTCCCAGTTATGCAGTCAATATGTCTTGAACTACAGGAAGAAGTCTTTTATATGTTCAGTTTCTTCTGGATAGAGTTTATTTGCTGTTAGAATCAGCCATGTATTGTAGATAATTTCTGGCTATTCTTTCAGTTTTATTATGCTTTAATGATTCTTCAAACTGGAGGTTTTCTCCTGAACAAAGCAAAAGCTGATCTGAAGTCACAGTGCAGTCTCAGAAGAACATATCCATCTTTTCCCATTTTTCTTACACTATTCAAATCAAGGAACCTAAATAATTCCTGCATCTTTCCTAAACACTGAGAGGGAAAATGCATTCAGAGACAGATGGGCTTCTCTAACCACATGGACTTTTTGTCTCATCTCAGCTGCAAGCTGTTCAAGCCACTTTCCAGTAAGACCATTAGACCTCTCAGCTGGCACTGCTTTCACTTATCTTCTACATCCTCTAGTCCTGTTCCAGTGTCTCTGGTCTATTATTTAATTTGGCAGACAGACACACTCAACTGGCCCAAATACATTTTCTGGCCTCCTAAGCCTTATTGGCTGCCAGAATGTGAGTTTATCCCTCAGCAAAGGAAATAAGAAGGGCTTGCTGTATTAATGTATCTCATTCATTAATCCACTGAGGAAAGTTTTCTTGTCGCTTTCTTAAATACTGAATTGTGACTCATAACACTCATTTCTTCTTTTAAAAAGCTGACTTAACAGATCATCCAATACTCCTTCATAGCACCTTTGGGAAGTGGCAGCTCCCAAGAAAAAGGAGGCATTTCTAGAATACAGATGCAAAGACTTCATCATTGATTCCCAGAATGACTTGTTGCAGTATTTTTTGTCAACTCAATTTTGCTAAGAGATTTAACTATATAGTATTTTTCAGCCCTGCTTTTCCTATCAGGCTTCCATGCAAAGCTGGTCCAACCTGGCATATCTCAATAAAGGAAATAATTTGTATTGAAAACATTTTACTGAAAACCATCCTCCAACAACCCCAAGTTTCAGTCAGCCCAAGTGATAAGCAATACTGGATATTTGCATCAGACCTTTTTCGTTCCATGTTTATAAGGAGGTAGATAATATAAATACTAAGTTTCTCTGGAAGATTTCAAGGATTGTAAATGCTATACCCACAGCCATGTTCTCACCCTCTCTAGAGCTACAGAGTAACAACAGCTATACATACATTAATTCATTGTGATATTCTGGTCTCACCAGGATACTTTCAATGGAAATTATTCACATATATATATATTAGCTTGAATGTTTAACATTTTAAATCACTTTTTTGAAAAATCATTTTGACAAACGACTCTCTCAACAGTTGCTTCTGTTTGCATAGAGCTGACTTTTGTGTAAAACTAATGCTTAAAAAATTTAAAAATTGTATTCTGCTACTCAAGAAGAGTTGGAGCTTTCTATCAGCTTGGTGGTGCCAAGTGTGGTGCCTGAATATGGAAATATATATCTATTAGAAAAACATCTTTTAACTCTGAACTGTGGGTTATCACTATGCAGCATACTGCTCCATATATATTTTCTGACTAGACAAGAGAATAAAGTATTGTGACACCTGGTAAAATCAAAATACTGGTGAATCTCATTTAGGAAGAGAGGCTCAGTTCTTCTGTCAAGGCAATATCAAAATCTGTTGTGACACTTCTATGGGCAATAGTAAGGGGCATCAACTCAAATGGTTTTATGGAACAAGGAAATTATAAAAACAGAAAATAAAACAAAAATAAAATGCAAAAATAAAACTGATGTGCAAAATGTGGTTTATACTAACTTCTTAGCTCCCTACAGCCCTATTTCCAAACCATAATTGTAGGATTTAACCACAAACTCTGTAAATTAGAACTGAAACTGATTTGGTCACATGGCCTAATAATGCCTGGAGACTGGTTTAGATCAGTGAGGCAGCCTGGGAGCCAGCAACTTGTCCTCACTATTCTGGTTCATTGCAAGCTCCATTCTTCCTGCTTTCACATATGAAGAAGAAAGCAGTTTGCACTGGTTTAATTGCCATTTAATTGTGAAGATTTCCCCTAGAAACTCATTTGCCACTAGATGCCAGTAAAGGTCAAACAGGCAGTACAGGAGGCTGAAAGTCATCCATAGACAGGGTTGTACTAATAGTTGCTTTCCTTGGAGTCCAGAAAATGTATGTCTCTAAAGAGGAGGGAAGGTGAGCAGAAATCATGGTTCTGTTTCACTTGGCTATGAAGTGGATGGAGGTGACCACATCATCAGATGCTTAATAAGAAATGCCACAATGTCAGGAGCTTATTTTGTGCATTACTGAATTCTTCTAAGCTATAAAAAAAATGAATTAATAAGCATATCCTAGAATTCTCATGGGATCAACTTGGGAGGAAAACCATCCCACTGGGATGGGAAGAATCCCAAGAAATGTGTAATTGGGACACCAGCTAACTCCTCTGCAGCTTGTTTTAAATGTAAAGATGTATGTTAAAATGACTCTGTAAAAATTCACAGCATGATAAAGTCAAGGGCAGTTATAAGGAGATGCTTTGAAGTCCTGATTTGTGTCTGCATCTCTGCTGGGAAAACTGCAAGCTTTAAAGTCAGGGTGAGTTAACAGGAAGGAAGAGTGGAGCTGGTCTGTATTCTGAGTTTTCTTTGTCCCTCAAAGCTCCTGCTTCCTCACTCTTTATTTTAATGGGAATAATTTATACTGTCTTAAAATTGGATTGTACCTAGTACTCCTAACCCTCAGGTAGGGAGTGATATCAAACTTTACTGTCTGAGGAGACCTTAGTGGGCCCTTATGTTTGTGAACTAAAATCCCATCAGCAAACTTTTCTTTTATTAAGCTGTAATGTTCCTCAGAAACACATGTTCTCTTGTTTCTGGTGTTTCAGATGCACTGAGAAGGGCTTTGGCTGGGTATGACCAGCTTTCTTCTCACCAGTGATGAGCCACCCCCAGTGAAAGAAATCTGCGGTCCGTGTTTTTTATTATGTACCCAGGCCTTCAGTTTTCATTAAGCCATGCACTGGATGCTATTGTTGAAAGGTTTATTGCTGGAATTAGTATATATGACATTAGGCAATTAATGTTGATGTCATCGAGATTTTTTTATATGTTCAACCTTGTAAACAATTGTGGAGTATTTACATGCAAAGGAAGTAGACAGAGATTGGAAGTCTGGCAAATGTTTATCAAATATTTGGGTGTCCCACCATTTTAAACAATCCTAAGAAATTCTGTGTCCCATGAATTCTCCTCAACTAAGATGGCTTGAAAACAGCCAATTCTTTTTCGGGATATATTATTTATGAAGTATAAAACTCCATTTTTGGTATTGATTCTTTCTATGGACAGTGAAGCACTGCAAAGCTGTATTCATATTAGTAGCTACTGTTTTATTGATTTGCTTACATTTCAGCAGGAAAGACACCATCAAAACAAAATACAGGGAGTGGTGTCAGTTGTCACGCCTTGTGGGTGTCGGCTTGGCAAAAAATTTAAATATGGTGTACATGAGCCAATTCATTTCAGCAATGTGGAAAAAGGGATTCATAGGGATATGCTTTGTGTTATTTGTGTCAGAGACAAATATGCAAGCTATTTCCTCAATTTCCTTGGTAAATGTGCAGTAGTTTTAGGGCATGCTTGAATAAGCTCTCTGTATAAGTCAAACCAGTAACTGATCAAATATGAATGTGACTAGTTTGCAGTAGTGACAGTTAAGTTTTCATTTTATTGGCTAGCATAATCTCCAGTGCTATGACAATCCACTGCACTCATGTTAACTTCTTGTCTGCAAGCTGATTCATGCAGACCATTCTGCCTCCCTGCCCTGGAATTGCTGGTCAGACAGAGCCCAGAAAAACTTTGCTTTGTGGTCTGACAAGACCATTCATTGTGATTTAAAAGGGAAAGATGGGAATAAACTTCTCACGGAGGGATTCAAATATTACTCACCCGACAGCACGTGGAGAAAGAAATAGAAGAAATGGGTACCAAAGATATCCAAATAGTGGTACTAATCACACAGACCAAAGAGGAGGAATGAAGGATTCAGCACATACAGAACTGGAAAGTGAGATGTGGCAGGGAACACCTTCAAGAGACAAATATTTTAAAGAGAAGCTTCACTCCTCACTGTTATATACAGGAAAGAGACATTGTTAATACAGAAATTAACTGTGTTTGTTGAAAAACCATTGTACTCAGCAAACTGGGGAGGGAAAAACCTTAGGAAAATAAAACCAAGAAGTACCAAGTGATCAAGATTTAGTTCCTTTGATTAAGAATTTTCTAACTTTGTTTTGTGTTATTTCCTTTTAGATTTTTAAAGGTTTGGTTTTCATGAGGGGAAATTTTGAAAAATAAGCTAACCTCTTAAAGAACATTCTGGGGGTAAAAGAGGAGAGAAAAGATTTTTTCCTTCTGTCCAAGTGGGACTAAAGATACAAATGGTCTCCATGACCATATCAGTATTTTATTGCAGTGTTTTTGTCATGGGGCATTATATGTAATAAGGATTATTTGTAGCTTTTAAGGCACTTGACCTTGTTGCATATAGCAGAGACGTCATGTTGTTTATGTCTTTCCAACAAATTACTTGGCTTTGGCAAAGAGAAGAGTAAACCCAGCTATGTAAATTTCATATTCAGCACCTGAAAGGTGTCTTTTCCATCCTCATTGGGGAAGACAATATACAATGCTGTTGCTTCTCAACATGGCTCTCCTGTAAGAAGGCACCCAGCATGTCAATCTGTAGTTGAGCAGGGTCTCCTGGCATGTCTAACTAGTTTTTCCAAACCTATCTACAAAGCCTGTCACTGTAGACCCAGACACCATCTGTATCTGTGCCACCTCCAGTGTGCACTGCAGTCGTGTGTGTTCATTATTAGGAATTCTTCAGCTGCGGAACTTGTGATGTTTTGTACTTTTTTAGCCACTGCTCCAGCTGCTTATGTACCACAGAGCCATATCAGGTCAATGTTCTGTTCCTTCTTATATCTGCATTATTATTGCAGCAGGGTGCAGGCAGGGCTTTGGGGACACGTTTCAAGCCATGTGCTTGCTCTCTGAAGTCAGAGTTGGATACCAGGGATGAGATTGAGCACGCTACAGCCTGAGCAGCAGAGTGGAAAAATCTCTTCCATGTTGCAGTCACTGCAGATTCCCCCTCCTGGTGCATGACAATTATCTCAGTCTGATGGGGTGACATCACCACTCAATCAACTAAAAGTGGCTCAAAGAATGTCAAATTAAGGAAGTATGAGAACTGCCACAGCCCTTCGACCCCAGATCATGCAAATAAGGGTTATAAAACAATTTTTCATTTATAGAGCTCTTTCTTACAATGATCTTTTCAAACACAAAGAAATGCATTTGCTTAATCCAAAAATAGTATCAATGGGATATCAATATCTATTACTAGATTAAGGGACTATGTGTTCTTTTCCCAGTGTAATGAGGTCATACTTTCATTGCAGGGTGTTTAGCAGAAATCTATGTAATTTCATCTAAGACAATTACAAGCAAAATAGGGGCTAAGGCAGTACTGCCTTCCAAGCTCCTCAATAATTGTCTCAGGTTAGCACAAGTAAAGGATCTCATTAAAAAATTTAAATATTAGGCTCTTTTACATCTCAGAAAATAAATAACTTTCACCCTCACACTTTCATTTTAGATTCGATGATTATAGCAAAACAATGAGTTTATATTTTTAATGGTTTTCCTTTAACTCTCAGAAAAAGTCCAGGAGGATGCAATGTGCATGATCTGCAGTTTAAGGAAGACCTATAAGGAAAGATCAAAATAATTGTGTGCATTTTGTCTATAAAGGGATGGCTGAGTTTTGAGAGGAAAGATGGGCTGTCTCCACATATTTTAAAGGTAACTGCCAAAGAAGAATAATATATATTATTGTATTCATTCTTTCAGAACAGAGCTAGAGATAATAAGTATGAAATGGAGCAAGGAAGCTTTATATTAGACATTATAAAAAAGCAATACCAACTGTCTGATGGCTATTTACCAGAATGGTTTGCCCTGGGATTGTGCAATTACTATCACTGCTTGGTTTTAGAAACCATCTTTCAGGAATGGTTCAGAGGCAGCTGATCTTCTCTTTGGGAAGAAGAGTAAACTACACAGCTTGTGATGTCGTGTCTGGCTTTACTTTCTGTAATTCTACATTTGGCCTGGTCAGGAGCTGCAGAGCTGGAGTATTGTATGCTGTCAGAAGCTGGCATGGTATGCCTGCCAGTATAGTGTATCCAGTGTAGGGTAGCTGGCATATAATATATCTGGCAAGTACTGCTAGCTCAGTATATCTCTCAGGTCTTATATATACCGTGGAAAAAGTTTAAGATTTAATTCATTTGCAAAACCTTGCACAGGAGGCAGACGGAGAGGAGAAATAGACTCTATGATGACAAGAAAAAGTCTCAATGAAAATGTAGGGTCCTACTAACATTATTTCAAATTGGGGTAACTTTGACAGAAATTATTCTCTAGAGAACTGTGGGAGGACAAGGGAGTAGGTTTTCCAGCTAAAGAGTTTGTTCCTGTCTGAGTGTAGAAAAATTTCCATTGCTTCTCGGCTTGTCAGCAAATCCAGTAGCAGAAAGAATTAACACAGGGCAGCCACTGGCTGCTTGTCCTGTTCAGCAGCCTCCTCAGTGGCCACCTGCAGTATGAGAAACCCTGGCACCTCACATTTCAGTAACGGGGAGGATCATTACTAAACTTCAGCTAGAGTCTGAATGGCAGGCAATGCAGGGGCTTGCTGTCAGCAGAACTGGTTCATCTGCCCCCACCTCGCATACATAAATGCACCGTCTGGTGTGACTGTAATATCCCAGCAGACACACTGCCCCTTCAAAGCAGCCTTTTCTTTTGGTTCTGATACTGGGCTCTGTGACCCAGCCTCAGTGGGCAGTTGCCTTCATGATAATAACTGGGTCACTGTCAAACCTTGAAACAGAGGCTACTGTAAACTGAGGTTTGCACCCATGCGTATTCAGTTGATTAACTGTGTTTCTACTCAGTGTGTGTGTATAAACACACACACACACACAAAAAAAACCCCACACAATAAAAATGAAACATTAATTTAGTATTTTTTTTTCTCACTTTATCACCATCTTGCATTTCATGTCAGTGAAGTAGAAAGAGAAGTCTCTGTGCCAGCAAATGCTGGAGATGCAACAGCACCGTTGCTCCCCAGAGGGGAAATTCAGCCACTGCTGTTAGAGATATTTCTGAAAGCATCTGACAGAAGTCTTCTCCCTTCTCTGTTTTGTTATACAAAAGGCTCACCTGAGTCATAACCTTCAAATGACAGTGCCCTTTTAAACACCACAAATAAACATTACAAAGGTCACTTGAATATGTGTATAACTAGTCTGTACTGATTGTACATACTTTGATATGCATTCAGTGCATATGGTCAAAACTGAAAAATCCATGCTTCTTATGGTATATACATATTTATTTATGTGTGTGTGCATATCTATATATACACATATGTATACATACAAACAGAAAGAGTATATGTGGGACATATGGCAAAATATTTGAGTCATGATTAATATAAAACTATACATATAACAATATATAGTTAGGCATATATCATATACACATACACAAAAGTGTGATAAAATATGGATGCTGGCACCTATCTGAAAAGTATTTTTCTTTCAGATCAGTATTACTTCCAAAAACATACCAATGGATCCAGCGTCACCGAGTGTTTCACATAATTCCATTAGGCTCTTTAGACTACTCACTGCAGTATGCTCTCTGCCTTTCCAAAACACTAAAATCTGCACAAGGGTCTGTTCTGATTTTCTGAGCGCTCTGGGGCCTTCTCCAGTACTATAAAAATGATCTCTACCTTCAATCTAAATATTGGATCATATTGCTCATTAGGCTGTCATATTAGACAGTTAGTGGTACAGGACAGCTGGATTATATTTTTTTCAAGTACCTTTTTCATTCCCACTTCTGGGACAACCAAAAATTACTGTACATTTAGGTCAGTATCTTCCTATAATTTTAGTCAAAAGCAAGACTTCCAAAATCCTTTTTGAATAGAGTTCATGTTGAGTTGAAAGAAATAGTTCAGAAGTATTGAAAGCAACTCTTCCTGCCATTTCCAGCATATTTCATTTCCAGCCACTTGTAATAAAATGAAAGACACAAAGCACAAACTTAATAAAGTATGGGCAGAAAGGAGGACTAGTGCTTTTGAGCAATAGTTCACTGCTTAGAATAGAGGGGGTAGGAGACATATTCAATTCACTTTTTCTTCAAATTCCACTTTCTGGTCCCTGGTAATACCGCACCATGGGCTGTTTGAGAGGAAAGTGTTCTCCAGCTCATCTGTTGGTGCTATTCCAACATGCACAGAAGGCTAAAGTATTAATGGAGAAACATACTGGCATCTCTGGACACTATATCAGCAACAGGCATGGTGTTTATCATTGCATTAGCTTTTTAAGCAGAGGGACATGAGTATGGGAACAAGGAGAGCAAGAGGCAGAACACATGGCACAAGCCCCTGATGAAAAGGATAACTCACACAGACCTACAACCTGGTGGCACTTCAGAACTGACTGGTAGCTTTCTTTGTGTACCCAGTGCACATGCTCTGTGAGTGGATGCTGCCATATTTTTGCAGTCCCTGGCTGCCACGTGTGCCCTTTCTGCCAGAGGTTGTCTGCAAATCTCCTGATGTTCTTCTAAGGCAGTTTCTGGCATTGTCTCCTAAAAGGATCATGGTATCGGGGGGCGAGTTAAGCTCAGACAATTCTGACTGCTTGCAAGGACAGTATTAGCAGCCAAGGCGATTTTTTTGTCTGCCCAGATGTATACATCTGTCATGCAAATGTACACGTCTGAGGTGCTCATTCTAGGTTTCCATTATAACCAAAGGAGATACATAGGCATAGCCAGAGAACAGTTCACCTGATTTATCTCATGCTTGAGTACATGTCTAAAATAATCAGATTAATTCTGCCAATCTAATGTAATTTATCCCTGTTGACCATAAAGGGAATTTAGGTGATTTGTGCAATACAGAAATCTTCTTTGTTACAGGCTGGGGAGATAACTCACATATCAATCTAAATCCAGATTGGTCTGTAGGGTTCTAGCAGCCCTGGGAATAATCTGACTAAGGACCATTTGGAGATCCACTTTTTAAGACTCATCTTGTCCTAATGACCGTGTCCTGAACTCTGAGCACAGAAAACCTGTGGGAAAATCTCAGTTTTTCAAGTTGGTATCATTACTTTTGGCACGGATTCTAACTCGAGAGTGCTTATTTATATCCGTTGCACTTGGCCAGCCACATGGTCCCGAATAATATTAGTTTAATTGAGATATATCGGGGAAAATCATGGTTATTCTAGCTCAACTCTTTCCTGACATAGGTTAGCATGAAGCCTGATAAAATCTGCCCACAGAAGTACTACTTGGGGATGTAGTAGATGCTAAGTTAGAACACTCATGATTTGCTACGGGCTTAATATTGTAAATTAGCACTGTAAATATGGTGTAGGACAAATCCCAAACAGGAATTAATAAACAGCCTTGATGAGCCTGAGCTCTACTTCTTGCTCTGTAGCTATACAGAGATGGTAAAGTGGATGTGGCACATTCGGGTAGGGGGAATCCTACACTTTAAGTATTTAAGAGGAAACAAGTGAACATGAGCTTAAAGCAGAGACATAACTGTGAGAGGCTAATTCAGAGGGGTGATGCAACAAATGGGAAAGAGCCAACTGGGAAAGAGACAACTTTGAAGCTGGATTCAAAACAGTAAGTTAATAATGACTTGGTAAAACTGGTGAAACTGTCAACCTTTAAAGAAAAGGCCTTCAGTTGTACCAAAAGCACACACACAAAAAAACCTCATAAAGTAGGATCTATACTAATATTTTGTAGCTAAATGATCTTGTTGAAGAATCCTAGTGAATTCTGTTTTAACTAAAGACCATTTGGCTTTTCTTTTTTCCCAAATTGATTCTTTATAGGATTTGGGATTTTTTCTTGTTTCCATGGTATTTATTATCCAGCCATTTGCTTTCTATTCTGGGTTAAGAACAGAATGAAAAGCTTGAGTGCTGGAGCTAGATTACTACTTGCTGTAAATCAGGACAGTAGTATAAACTATAGTGAAGTCATTGTTTATTTATATCATCTGACCTTTGAAATTTTATCATGTAGAAAATTATGATGAAACCTTGGAAAGGAAGTCATAGACATCTTTGTGTTAATTTGACTTTCAAAATACTTGGATAGTATAGGGCAAAAAAAAGTAAAAGGAAAATAATAAGGGTCAGGAAAGGAAATAAGGACAAGCTGGACAGCTCCAGGCTCACTGGGCAAATCATAAATTCAACAATGTGATGGTGTTTCCATTTTAAGAGTATTTACGGATATTTTCAGCATTTTTATCCCTTTTTTAATGAAAGTTACAGGTCCTACAAGTTAGATGCTACATGACTGAGCACAGACACTGTATGTCCTGCATCTGCCTGGATGTGTACACCTGTGAAAGACTGTATTTAGTGATTTGCTCTGTTGCAGACAAAATCAATGGGGTCTTTTTTGGTTTGTTTTTTGTAGTTTTTAACATTCCTCACCCCTCAAAAACATAGTATTAGAGATTTCTTCTTCAAGAGATGCTCAAATGGACAACTTGCCCACCAGTGTGCTTATTTACCACTATGTGAACTGCTTCACATTTGTGATATTATAACATCCCTATGGCAACTGCAGCACTTGCTTACATGGGAAAGTAATTTTAGGAAAGTATTGAATTTATTTTTAGCTTTTAGTGAAATCTAGCAGCTGGAAATGAAGTGAACCAGCACCATGTTTCTCGCCAGGGTTTTGTAGAATAAAGAAATACTGGCTTCAAACAAGCTATTTTCACAATTTTTTAATTTCTTTACAAGCAGAATTCCTGAGCCCTCTCTCTGCCTTTCCTCAGCCATTAAAATCAATGTAGATTTTATCAAGCAGGTGATTTAAATTGAAATTAAAATTTCAGATGACATGACATCACTATCTAATTATTTTTATTCTGTTTATTATTAATCTTAATTCCAAGGTGCTTGATAACAATTGAAAATCATAACTGAAAGTGCAATAACAAACATTAATTGTAACAAAAATATAAGATAAGTCAGATGCTTGCCTTGTGAAAATAAGTTTCTCCAGCTTGTGCCTGTTTCACACATTTTTATGTTTGGAATCAGTAACAAGACAGTAAGTAACAAAATGAGTTCAGAGGCCGCATTTCTTCTCCGTGTTTGCTGGCCAAAATAATTTGAGGATATATTCTCTTTTCAGTGTATGTTATAATGGGAGAAGTCATGAAGAAAGTTAACTATAAACTTTGCACCCCATCAGAAGAAGCAAAAGTTATGATACTCAGAAATTCATTATTTACCAATCGTAGAAGACAAGAAATTCCCATTCAACTTTGCCATAACCTGAGGGATTACCATACTAAATGACCAGTTTATAAATCAAAATTTCTAGTTACTTCTCTTTCCTGCCAGCTATATTAAGCCAGTCATTGCACATACTTGTGATTTACCTCTCTTTTCCAATGGCTGTGAGCATATTTGTTCCATTTCACAGAGAAGCTTGCAAATGCTACGTAAACTAAACTGTTTTCCTGGAAAAGAATTTAATGTGCTAGTTTGTGTATCTCCATAGGAAAAAAAAAAGGCAGATACTGAACGAAAACTGGCAGACATGTAACAGGTAGGGCTGTAATGTTTCAAAGCTAAGACCATGGTCTAAGTCACCAAATTCATGTCAAGGTAAAGTTGAAGATACTTTGAAGCAAACAGGCAGAGGAAGGTTAGGCTCCTGCATCAGGTGTCACAAGGGGTCTGAGCACCAAGGTGCTTTAGCCAGTCCACAAGATGGAATGAGGAGGAGAACGTGTCTGAAATCCTTTTTCAGGGATTAAAATAAAAAGCCTCCTGTGGCAGCAAGTTCCTAAAGTTTGATACCTGCTGTGTAAAGAAGTACTTTTAGCTATTTTAAACTCACCTCCTACTAGTGCCACTGAGTGTCCTCTGGTCTCAGTATAGAGGGACTTGGTAAACAACAGTTCTGCATTCCCCTGACTCTGATTTTGCAAATTTTATACCTCAGTCTGTTAACCCTCTGCCTTCTCTGTTTTGAAGAAAAGCCTCAGCCCTTTAGTGCCTCCTCAGACATTGGCAGGTCCATCTCTCAGTCTTGGACATGTGTTGTCTTGACATCTTGTCACTGGCCTTTGGGTTTCCAAGTTCAACAACACATGGAAGTTTTTGTGTCATTTTGGATGTTTAGTGTGTCTCAAACAACCAAGTTAAGGATTTTTTGAGCCTTTTTCCTGCATGTAAGGACCAATGTTCTCCTTAAGCAACACAAATGCTTTGCTGAATGCTTGCCACCATGTTCAGATTCTCACTTATTGTGCATAAAATAACCATAAAATTTTGATATACTTGAATCCTAAGAATAAACTTTTTTTAATTCTTTAAGCCCCTTATCTGTGTATATTTGATGTGTTTCACAATGCTCTCAGCTAGTTTTTTTCTTTTTTTCCTCAGCTGTTCTCCAGAACATTGTTGGCATGAATACATACTTCTTGGCAGTAATACAAACTTTTATTAGACTATATATATTATTTCATCTCAATCGTTGTGGTTTACTATTGAAATGTATGTCTCCCTTCCAGTTGTCTTCCAGCGTGTTAAAGTCAAAATGCTTACATTCTTTCATTAACAGGCAAGGAATTCACATGCACATGTTTTCCATGCATTCAAAGATCTACAAATTCATCTATTCCAAGTGCTTTTTCTTCTAAAGTGTATGACAACCCTATGACAACGGTCTTTTCCTTCTCAACTAAATTATCCCATTAAACATTCTCTCTCCACCTTTGCCAACATACACAATCCTTTTCTGGCAGTATATAGGACTGGTGATTAAATATGGTCTTATTTACATTCGTCCGTTGATGAGCAATTAATTCAGGTTATCAAAAAGTTGTTCTATAGTGTCAGCTCTCCTTATAGAATTGGAGAGGATATCAATAAATATTCAGAAATTAATGAAATCATTAATTCACATACATAAATACACTGTCAGTTTTTAATGTGTTGTACATTCATGTGCCATATTGTCTAAAAGTGGTTGTATTCTGGACACTATTATATCTATGCAGTAACAGAGCACAAATTCAAAACTAGTTGTGCTTCTAATTAAAAATGTGAGAGTAAAAATTTTTACAAATGTGCATTGGGACTTATCTTCATCTTAAATTTTATATGCTTATGCACTCTTTATTCATAGCTTGCTAAATTATTTGCTGCAGTACATTCCATGAATTACAGTTTAGCTGGCTCTATAATTTTCTCAACTTCTCCTTACAGAGAAAATGTGGATCTGTTTGCTTTTTACCTCTCTTCTGGCCCCTTAGTCATGCTCCACAACATCTAAAATATACCCATCTTCAATCCTGGCACCACTCACTCCAGTTCTTAAAGTATAGCTTTGAATTACAGTTAATATTATTTCCTCAATTACCTGTCATCTCTCCTTTACTTGTTTTTGACTTGGACTTTCTCTGAGGGGGATTTTAGTTTCCAGGTCCCCCTAGATTATTGGAATCTCTCTTCTTAAGTCTTCTAGGTTTCCTACAGTTTTTTTGTATTTTTCTTACTACCTGAGTGATTCAAGATTACCATTGCCCAAGCTACATTCAGCCTTAGTCAGATGGTCTCTAGTGAGGAGAAGAAAACAGTCTTCTGATGCATCTTTCACTTTCTTTATTGAATCTCCAGCTCCCTCCATGAGCCTAAACGAATAATTTTAAAATTCTTCTCCCAACACAGGCCCATTTAACACCCATGTAGAACCACTCAGTCCCCTGATTCAGAGAATTTTTTTCCATGTCTATATAAAGTTATAACTCCCTTGGCTCACTTGGCTCCAAGGTTCACCATACTCCTTATTATAATATAATTTTCATCTTTTGCTGTCATGCACCAACTGTCTTCAGAACTATCTACATTCTGGACTCGAGAGCAGATAGGTGTCTTTGAGCTAGGTAGCAACACTTCTTCCCTTTTCAGCTTCAGACTTCTGACCTTTCATCTTACTATAAATATTGATTGTATGCATGGTTTAACATTTTACATTAATACTTGTTAATAAATATGGAAAAATAACGCAATTATATTTATCACTATATTTTATGAAAATAGTTAACATTAATTTAGTACAAATTAGTTCTTATGAACTATGAGTATTGTTTCATGAACTGTGTATTATGTCAAAGAAGTCATAGTGTTCTTTAAATAGTAAGGCTTTCAGATCTGATTATTTAGACATCATATTTCTTGTTTGTAACCATCCAACATAATGAGCAAACTAAGTTTTCTCTTGTTGGAGGGTTTTTTATTATAAGAGACCTTATGCGGTTTTTGCTTAGGTCTGAACCACTGTGAATTTATATGAACTATTAGTCTTATTTGTACAGCCTATTTTATTAATACTGGATGTTTTTTATTCCTGCTTATCAATTTTGTATTCTAAGCTGAATCAAAACCATTTGCATTATGGAACAAATACCTTTTGATTATCCTGATCAACAGGCAGATCAAAGCAGTGGAAATCCAAAGGTAATAAAAAAAAAATAAAAAAAAAGGGGGGGGGTTTCAATAATGATAAAATAAAAAAAATATAATCAATTACATTAGCAGAAACAGAATTTAACTCATGATAAATTAAGCATTAATTCATTTAAAATTCTTAATTTAAGTCTTGAAAACATATTTTATATATTTTATATTCATATATATTTATATTTTATATTTTATACAGAACTCTATGAAATAAGTGTAGAAGATCATAAGGGAAAAAGTTGGGAGTGAAACTACAATGGAATTTATATTAGAAATATTAATTTTAAACATATAAAAGTAATTGTGTAATAAAATATAACTGTGTAAAATCCTCAATATTTAATACAGAAAAGTAAACACCTCTAAAGATGATGTCCTCCCATACTGACATATGTAAGCATCACGAATCAGTCTCTGAAATGGATTTTCTTTCTTAACTTCAGAATAAAAGAAGTAGGATGAACAGCTCAGGTTGCATGCTAGCTTTTAGACAGCTAAAATTAGGTGGGATTAGTCTGGCCTAGTTAACTTAGGGCAGCTTGAAGCAAAGAAAAAAAAAGAATACTCAGGTATTCTACAACAGGAGGAGTGACAAGTAGGGAAAGAAAATGGAGGCTATAGGAAAAAATTGTGGTTTTGTTTTTGTTTTTGTTTTTTTTAAAAAAGTATGATAAAAATACTGTTTCCATAAGGGAAAAGAAGTGCAGATTCAGTGTCAGGTGACAAAATTCAAGTGGGAATTTAAGAACCAAGAAGTGGAGACCTGAAGCAGCTTTTACATGCTTGAAATGAAGAAAGGACATAGCAAGAAGTCTGATTCATCAACATGGGTTGAAGCATGACAGTGGTATGTTTGAAGTTTTAAGAGTTTTATTTGCAAAGGTAGGAAGCAAGGATAGGAAAACTCTGCAGATGGGGATAGAAGTCCATCTACAAAGGGACCAGAATTTGGTTTGGTTTTAGAGAAGGGTAAGAAAAGATGAGAGAAGAAGTAGGAAAGAGTGTTAGGAAAATACCAAGAATAGCCCCCAGTGGTACCTTGCAGCTCCTGTACTCTTGCATGCAGGTTTGCTATCCCATATACTCACATTTCGCCACAGAGAGCTCCATGTCTAATTCTGCCTACCCTGAGCTGGCCTCCTAGGGAAGTGCCTGTTTTGGATAGCTGATACATGAATCCATTCAGGAGAACAACCAGTGTTACTCTCTGTCTCCATCTGGGATGACTTATCATGCAGCTTCTCAAAAGAGTTTTTTAACTCATCAGGTGTGGTTTTGAACTCCCCAGCCATTTTTTCCACAGCTGAGACATAAGCCTGTAAAGGGTTAGAGACACTGTCTTCATACTGCCTTAGCTGGCTAACAAATTCACCAACAGTTGAAGGTGTTTAATCATTTCTCCTAAAGACCCTTCCCCCAAAAATGTGGGAGCACGTAGCAGGGGCGCTCTGTGTAAGCTTTTTAAAATAGAGGCCTCCTGCATGTCATTTCATCAGGATCCTCAGGTGTTTCCCATCATCACAGATGACCTCCCAAACTGCCAGCTCCCTCAGATATCTGATGGCTCTTTCCTCTCTATTCACCCCACCACACACACACACAAAGGGAAGATAAAAGGGGAATAAAGACTAGAGACTTTAAGTTGGAAACTGAAGACAATTGGATACAGATTTTATGAACACAAGGGAAAGGTAATAACATGAAGGGTAAAGTAACAAAAAATACAAATATGTACAAATATATATATATACACAACCCAATAGATAGCACACTGTGAGCTGGCAGTAATGAACAGCAACACAGCCAGCAGGAACTGGGAGGAAAAAGAGGGAGGAGCTGCTGAATTTCTCATCTTTTATAGAGTATGGCAGGAAATGGGTGGGGAATAGATCCCACCCTTTGCATTCTGCCCCTCTCAGAGTCCCAAAAGTTCTCCTTCTTTAGTTCCTCCTGTTCAGACGGTGACACTGGGGTATGGATTTTTGCCCCCATCTCAGGAAGTATTCCAGGCCAGGCTGGATGGTACCTTGAGCAACCTGATCTAGTGGGAGGTGTCCCTGCCAATGTCAGGAGGTTTGGAACAAGATGATCTTTAAGATCCTTTCCAACCCTTTCCAACCCTAGCCATTCTATGATTCTATGCTTCTAAAGTGCAATTCATAGTGATTTACTAATGAAAAATAACAACAAATAGATTGGTTCCTTATACACAATTTTACTTTTATTAATTAATTAACATGAAATCCCTCCCTCTCCTCTTCTAAAAAGTGGTAAGAGAACCATGACCTAATCATCATGTCCATGCCCTGATTTCTCTTGTATTAAATGTTTTGTGTTACTTTAATTAAGACAAAATTATAGGAAGCTGAAAAACATGGACATCTGTGGTAAAGGCATTGTTGTTTTATGTAGAAAAGAGAAAATACAGTGAATGGAACACAATTTTCCTCATTTTTATTTTCTAATAAGGTACAGGAGTTCTGCAATGTAAGTGCTTGAGCAGATTGTAAACCCTTTTTCTTTCTATCAGGGGGTCTACAGGATTCTTCTATTGAATATTAACTCCATAGATGATCTTCATGAAGAAGACTTTTCAAGTTACAAACTGGATTTCAGATGGTCAAATTTTATTGATCCTAAGTAGAATGGAGAAAAACAGTTTATTTGCTTTTTAAAAATCTTTCTATTTTCTCCATCTATGTGTATATGTAAATGTTCTACCTTAAAATAGCTTTAGGAAAATCAATATCTCAGTCAATCTCAAAAATTATTGTTATAATGGAAGTGGAATAGAAGATTCGTATTTTCCTTTTGACCTTGAGTGGAATTAATATGGATCTAAAAGCAAGAACATGGACATTTTGAGCCATGAACATCAAATATTTAATTCATAATAATAAAAGCAATAGGTAAATGACTGCCATCTATCAAGAGCAGAAGATCTATTGTGCTTCCAAGATCATATCCATCTGGAAAGCAACTTGAAACAGTATGAGTCTAGATTATGAGAAATTTAGCCAGACAACTACTTCCACAACTTATTTGGCATGTGGGCTTTTTGTAATTTCATATATACTGAGATTTGATTTTCAGTACTTCTAGGCAATATGCCATTTAAATTTCTATATAGTAACCCTTAATACCTGGAAAGGAAGTAAAGAGAGAGAGAAAATTTTTTTTTAGTTAGTACAATTCTGTTTCTGGGTAAAGTTTTCAGAAATGTCATGAAAATTGTTTCTGTTCAGTAGGATAGGACATGAGGATATTTCCTCTTAACTTCAGCATGTAAGAGTTCTTAACATTTATGTCTTATCTAAAATAACTTTTTTTTTTTTCTGTCTAGCTTGTGGCTTCTATTTTAGCTATCTGGAACTACAGTGATGTGATTTCACAATTAGTGCACTTTAAGAAGCAATCTGTTTAATTAACAGCATGAACCTTTTATACGAACAAGTGACTGCTTTCTAATCCTGAAGATTAAATAAAGAGCAAATAAAAAAAACCACTGGATGCTGGTAGTGGGAAGCAGAGGTTCAGATTGGGTAACATAAGTAACTTTAGGTCCTTTGGCCATTGATCTCTTCAAAATGTACTGAGAGCTCATTCCTGAAAAGGAAAGTGTTTCTATTTTCTGCTGTCCTACTTTTTACACAGCCTAATTGAACAAAATAGTCTAAAATGGAAACCAGCTATTCCTAGAGAGCAGGGGGGAAGCATACTAGATTGTCATCAGGAGATGATTTAATGACTTTGAAAGAACATTTAATGTTACAGGCAGCGATGTGGTTGCAATTAAATGTTCCAGCACCCAGCTTCCAGTGGACAGTCAGATTTACAGATGAGTGATGACTTCAAGTTCCTGAAAAACTACCTATTTCCTGTTTCTTATTGCTCTGACCTACCTAGGAAAGAACAGGTTCAAACTGGATTAATTCAATGAGTTATTTACACTAAAAGAATTTTATTTTATGATATTTGTATGTGTTTTGACTGACAGAATTTTGTGCTGCTCTCTTTGAACTCCGTAACACATTGTAATTCTTGGGAAATTTGTTTCCATCAGAGGCCAGAGAGATTAATCTAGATGGCTTGTGTTGTGTTAAATAAAACTTTGCCAAAGTTGTTCAGATGTTAGTTCTGCTTCAAGTGATCTTCCATGCTGGTATCAGAGCGAAAATTACTGAGGTAACAAAAATGTACTTTTACAGGAGTGCCAAAAGGAATAAAGAAAATATTTTAGTTTTTTTTAATATTTCTGTGACAATGGCATGACAAATTTTGGTTAAAGACACCTCTGTATATACGTACTCTATGCTGCTGAAGACTGCAAATACTTTTTGTTCATAAAAACAGAAGCTTGATATGATCAAGTTGCCATTGTGTAACCTCCCCTTCAAAAATAATCTCTTAGCATTTACGTATTTATGAAGTAACAGGAAATATTTATATAATTTCTGTTTTTAAGAGAGGAATCTGGATATTGAGGATATAAAAGCCATGACATTGCTTCATCCTTATCAGTCCTATTTCAATCAACTATATGAGCAAAGGAGTAGAAAATGCAAGAAAGGGATTATTAGGAATGGAAATGTTTCTAGCTTTGCAGGGCTCAGATCTCAGGCTCATTGATGATCTTTGTTCACGAAATGTTAGTGACATATGAATGCCTGATGTCCATCTTTACAAGCCATTTTACCTCCTAGTATTCCAAAGCATTTTTTTTTTAAACCTAAAGATGCCAGTAGAGATTCTAGAAATGCCTGAGAAATGTAGAGTCGACAAGTAAAAAACGAATGTCATATGATACCTACTTTCCTTTAAGCCAAAACACAGCTCCAACAAGAGAAAAATGTTGTGTGTGAGAGTAATATGTTAGAGAAATAAAACACTGCATTGTGAAAAGTAGAGGACGGAGAAATTGGGAAAGACAAGAGCGTCAGGATTCCCAGCAACCCTAACAGGCTCTTCAGTCTGCACCTCAGGGGCTGGCTGAGCCTGCCCTAAAATGGTGCCTCCAAGCACCCTGAATCACCTACTGGGAGACACGAGGGTGACACCTGGGACGTTGCTGTCCCTGCCACTGCCACCATCCCTTCCCTGCTCACCTTGTAGAGGTGCTTCAGGGCTGCACCTTGTTGCTGGTGACATCCTGGCACTGCCTGCCTTCCAGTCCCCCCAGCCTTGGAGCAGCCTTCTTCTGCCTGACTGTCCCCTGACAGCTTAGGGGTAAGCTGAGAAAAAAGAAAAAAACAAACAAACAATATCCAATTAATAAATTCCCATATTAAAAAATAGATTAAAAAACAGGTATAGGCTGCCTGTCTGTCTTTCTGTCTATACATAATATCTACCATATAATTCAGAGCTGCCTGTGGGGTAAGCACTGTATGCTGTAATAAGACACTTCTGGCAGCACTTTTGCTTTGAAATCTCAATATTTGTTAGACTACATTTTTGCACATAGCCTAATGTATTAGCATGATTCTATTTTTTTCACAAAAAGTATTATTTATTTCTATTCAGTCTTTGTTCCTCCAAATTCACATTCAGGTCTACTGCTAACATTCCTCTTTGCTGCATTATTACATGCTTAATGTACTGTAATGGCAGATATGCAAAGAATTATCAGCCAGTCAGCATGCAGTACATATAATATATTCAAATTCCCTTTAAAGATAAGTTCTGTTCACTAACAGAAAAAAGTGAAGTGCTTTCTACCAATTTATAGACTAAATTATTAAAATGAACTATAGCAACCACATTTGTTACAGTAAGGATCTCTGTGGGAAGTTAATTCAGAGAGAGAATTAGGAATTATAATTTAATTTGTGGAGAAACAAAAAGATATATCATGGAATGAATAAAGTGGGATGGAAAAGGCTTCTGGCAATTGTCGTTTTAAAACAAACACGTAAATTGCAGAGCTGTGGAATCTGATCGAGCACCCTTCTGCTTCACAGAAAAATCAAATTCGAGGGATATCTTGCAACCTCATGCTCCAAAACTAAGAATGTTAAGTAACTTTTTCAGTTGATGTTTGAAACAGAAGGCTATTTGAACTCTTTAACATGCATACCTGTGTGCATGAAAAATATGAAATATGCTTATCTAGAGATGAGATTCCAAAATGAACTTCTTTTATCCCTCCTTCTCATTTTTCTGCATTACTTTTCAGTCAAAGTTGAAGTTTAGTTATTTAGTAAATTGTATTTCTTTAGAAAAACATAATTTAACTCTATGAATCATTAAACTATCACTTTGGTTGACTTATAAACAAAATGCCATTGAAAGCAATATCCCTTTGGAACCTACCATATTAATCTTGTTGCAAAGTATTTATTAAGCACAAAGGACTGTGCTTGGCTTTCTACAGAATAAGGAGACATAAGCACTACTGCTAGGGAATTTATAGATTAAATATAATTTCTGTGAAATAGGTGGGATCTTAAACTTTTTCCCCCTTAGAATTACACTTGTACTTACTCAAATTCTATCATTACTGAAACAGTTAAAGTTAGTTTTTCAAATCAGCAGTTCCTGAACATAGCTTCCAAAACTTCAGATATATCTGTACTTATTGATATTTTTTAAGTTTGCTATAGCATGGCATGTTGTTCTTTCTAAACTGCTCCTTCTTCAAAAGCACTTTTGCCACCTTTTCCCCCTTTGACCTTCTTAGTAACTTTCTTCTTCTTAAAGAAGCTTGGGTAGGGAGTTTTTTTTTGTCTTGTGTTTTTGCCCAGAAGCTGATTTTTTCCTTCAGACTTCTGTAATACTTCCTGCAGAATATGTGTTCTATATTGTCTGATTCCTTCAGCTTTCAGACTCTATCCTGCCCTATGAATTCCTTAATTTTGAGCATCCACATTTATTCTGTCCCTTTCTCTGACTGTTTCGCTTACATTAGTTATTTACAGATTATTCTTGAGGTTTAAATTTGTTTATCTGAGCTGTCTCCCCCAAATCCTGGACTGCCAAAATTGATAATGCTTCCAAAATTACACATATCAAGAATCTGGACATTATTGTTTGTATTACCCCTTGCTTTCTGATAAACAAGGACACTCTTTCAGTTTGGGGTGACAAAATTCAAAGACTTTTTCCACTGTTCTCAGTTTGGGGCTCTATTTCTGTTAATTAGCTCATTTCCTATCACATGAGCCACCTACTTAGACTCTAAGTGCTGGTTTGGTTTGCTGCTAACCACACTTGGTTTTTTGTCATTCTTACTAGCACTAACCTTCCTCCTTGACACCATTTTTCATATATACTGGGTAATGACATGAAAGGGCTAGGTCCTTCTAAAAAACCTAAAAACCCATCTTATAAGGATGTTCTAACTACTGCTAGCAGAGCTCTGAGCAAAAAGCCTGACACTTTCTCTAGGTACTTCATCCAAGCTTTTTTATACAAATTTCTTACAAACTGGTACAAACTGCCAACCCAAAATAGACCTTTGGAGTTTGCTGTATGTGCCTTCCTCCACCAAAGGTTATTTTGATATTGTTTCCTCTGCAGAAGTATGTAGTCTGGGAATAAAATAGACAACACCTACTAACTGTATCATAAAATAAAAAAATACATAGTAAGGTAATTCACCATTTGGACTGCAGTTAAGGACTGCCAAATGTACTGGAGGTATGTGTGCATTATATTTATAAATTATAAATTCTTATTATAAATAATTTAAGTATATATAAGCACGTAAATAATACATAATGCAATTAAAATAATATTTTAATAACTAGAACTTCCGATGTATAGGGACTATCCCACCAGAAACTGGTGTTTTCAAAGGAAATATTCAGGAAGGCAAAGAACAGAATCAAAGGCAGTCGAATGGACCAAACCCTCCCAGGACCCGAGACGTGGGCAAAGAGAGCTTGACTCTCGTGGTCCCTCAAATTTATACGAAGTATAATGCATACAGGATGGAATGCTTCATTTGGTCAATTTGGGTGACATTTCCACTCTGCTCCTCCCCACAGGAGGATTGCAGGTGGGACCCCTTTACTCCCTTTTGTTTCCAGAGCATGAGACATTTTGCAGAACCAAGCAAGGACCTTGCTTCTGTATACCTGTCTCTAGCAGTAACTGTAAACATTGAGCATTGTCAGACCTAGAAGCAGACACTGACTAAAAACATGCTGTTAATTTCAGCAAGTGCAGTTACCTAGAAAACACTTCACAGAAAAGTAAAAACAGAAAGAAAGTCTGTTCTGTCCTGGCTCAAACTAGGACTATCTAATGAGATATAAGCTCATAAGGCAATTTTCTTTTCATTAGGACACATATTCCTACAGTCAGCCAGATTTTAATGTCATACTTAAGAATTTATATAGGAAATTTTCACTTCTGTTTTAAATTAGTCTGAAACCAGCTAACAGGTTCAAAAGTTTTTAGAAGTTCAGGGACAGATGTGGCAGACAAACCTATTATAAGTCAGAATGAATATGAAGGTCTTAAAGAAACACAAATTTAAAAGATAATAAAGGAGCGTTATTCATTTATTAAAATGGGTAATGTTTTGATTTATGATAAAAGTGGGTAATGTTCTATGATACATCAATCAATAAATTTTCCTTGTCAATATCAAATAACTATATTTCTTGTTGTTGTAATCCAAAAATAATCTTTTCACACTAGTTGCTGCTAGAAGTCGTTGTGATTCTGGGAAAGGTCTGTTACTATGGTAAGTATGCCATGCTATGTCATACTGTGTGCAGAAAAATATTTCATTAGAATCCATTTTGAGGTTAGATTGGATGAATTCCCTGATGTCTTCTAAAAATTTAATGAAATTTAGTGCCAAGAACTAATACTTTTGAACTTTCTTTTTTTTACTTTAATTGGATAAATGTTACAATTTTTTTTATACTGATTTGGGAAATAAATTTAATTTCATTCGCTCTAAAAGAAAAAGATAATGCAAGAAAGCTTAAAAAAAGTATAATTTTGTCCATTTATAATCTTATTGTCCAGTACTGAGATATGTACTATGTTACTGATTTTCAGAAAAGAAATTTCTCATGATTTTGTCATGTATAACAAAGGAAGATTTTTCTTGTCAATCACTCTTCTGTTTGTTAGTGTTTATTTGCCTTGAAAGAGAGTCAGATTGCATCACTTGCATTATCATCTCATAGATGCCTAGTTTTTGTTTACTGTTCAATACTTCCTAAAACATTCAGGAAACATGCAAATATTTATCAACATGAAGGGGGAAAGAACAATTGTCCAAGCATGTCTCATACAGCCAAATTGTCCCAAGGTCTTCAGAACTGAGCTCTGGAGACTTCTGAAAGTTTAATGTGCCTGAACCTCGTCTCTTAGATGGTTTGTTCATGTTCACACAGAGAAATAGCTGGCAGATCTGGGAAGTAAATTCAGATTTTCTAAGAGAAAATGAATTAATTCGATTGCTCTAATACTCCTGTGGAAGACGTTAAAGAACAGAAACTAAGAAATAACAATACTTAATGTAAGGTAGGAAATGGAGATTTCAGGGAACTATTCTTTCCTCCATTGCTTACATCTGTTTGGTTGCTGGTCAGTAATCTTTCTTAGTATAAGTGATGGAAGAAACATACATAGAAATATTTTTCTTCTCAGTTCTCCATTAGAAGAATTTTCACATAAAATGCTGAGAAAAACAGATAAACAGAAGCAACAGGACAATTAAACATACTGGCATCTATTATTAAAGTTTTATAAAACAGGCAATCTGCAGCCTTTTTAGTCTTCTGAAAACAAAATAAATGGTGGGAGCCTTTGGTTTTTTTTGTCTTATAACATTTTGTATAATTTAGAGATCTTTTTAAGGTTTACTGTAGGTCTGGTTTTCCATCATCAAATGAAACACAAGATTCCTTCCAGTGCCGAAGTTGTACTGAATGCTGTGAGACATCAAGAGATGATCTTTATGAAGCAACCCTCCAGGGAAGAGTGCTGCTGACTTAATTTTTGCCTGTTAGAAATTAGACACATAAACTAACATAGTCATCTAGGCTTCCTCAGGAGGGAGTAGAAAAATAATGACATTTCTAGAGAGCAATTGATCCCACTTGTCTTAGGTATTTAACTCAGGATGAACTGAGTCACCTTTGGAGACACCATCACATTAGTTTTGCTTTGATTAAATAATTAATCTCATTGTTTAAAAATATTATTTGTTGTTTTCTGAGGTTGGTTGGTTGGTTTGTTTGTTTGTTTTTCCAAGACACAATAGTTCTGTAAGATCTCTAGTTCATTGAATATTACTGCAGTAGCCAAAGAAGAACTTGGAAAGAGAGAGGAAAACAGAGTGAAATGCCTTCCCACCATTTCCCCACATTTAAACATGAAACTGGACATAGTTTTATTGAGCTCTCTGTTTTAGTCAATTACAGGGAAAATTTCTACACACTGAAGTTCACAGTCAAATTTCATACTTCAGGTTTTTAAGAAACTGTCCAAGGACACTAAATAAGACCTGATTCATTACACAGAGGTCTGTCCACTTTGCCCAGGACTTTGCGAGTGATGTGATTAAGGTGAGCCTGTATCTGCTGCGTAGTCAGTGATGTACAAAGGAGCGACAGGGCAGTGGTCTTTCCAGCTACCCTGAATTACCTAATCCAGATTATCTCTTTTCCACGCTGGTTCACTTGAGGACAGCCCTCACTGCTGCCCTCAACTACAGGACAGGTGGCTCAAACCTGAGCTTCTGGATTCATAGCAAGAGGCAGTACCCACTCTGCTTTTTCCACTGCTTCTCTCTACGAGCTGCGTAGCTTTTTCCAGTAACATCATTTCCTCATCAAACTATTACAGACCAGTTAATGAGATGAGTCAAATGTCTGCATCAGATTCCATGGAAAAACTGAGGGCAAAAGATTACTATTGCAGTAATAAGAGCAGATGATACAAGTGATAAAGGTGGTTGTCTCATTTCTTCACAGAATACAAGGGGAAACTGTAGAACTCCCCAAAGTTTCATTAATAATGTTATACGGTTCCTGTCTTTGAAGGCCTTGATAGCAAAAAGTCTACTTGGCAATTTGGCTGTTTTTAGGTATTCCATATACTAGTCAATAAATGCAGGTGTGGGATTTCTTATTGAATAATTCTATAATGATCTTCGGAAACATTACCCTTTGGGTAATGGCAGTAGCTTATGACAACTATTCATATTGAAGACAACAGTTTAATTAAAAAGAAAATTCTAAGTTTTTTTTCTTTAAGGAGGATGCCTGGCGACCACAAGTTTGTGAATACTAACCTAAGACGTTTTAATATAATACATCAACAATAATGAAGGTACATCCTGTAATTGAAGAAATGAGCCACTGGCAGAGAGAGAATTAGCCTGCATGAATAGCAAGAGGCAGTGAAATGAGAAACATATTTCTTGCTGCTTTCATTAAATTGAACAGTCAAACATAAGCACTTTGTTTGTAAAATTCCTATTAAAGATTAGCTAGCAATCTCTAACTTTCATTCCTTAAATTTTGCATAATTTTCTTGGTGCCACAGTTTTATGCATGTTACATTGTTCATGATTTTCTTAACTGTATGATCCCAGCTTCTACAATTTATCTGCAGCCTTCATCTATTTGATGCATTTACTTAAACCTCAGCTCTTGGAGATGAAAATGAAAAACATAATTCCAGTTTGCAGTTAAAAACTAAAAAAAAAATTACTCTTGTCTGAAGAGTTTGAAAGTGTTCTCTGAGCATATATACAGCCCCAAAACCCAAGAGGAAAATAATATATTATAAATATGTATATATTTATATTCATATATACGCTGGCATCTTTTAGTTAGCATTTTGGGTGTGTTGAGATTGATCATAACTCACTAATTTTGAGTGTCTGGAGTTGGGAAAGTGTTTTGAAGTTCTGGGATTTTACAAGGGTGATATTTGTTATAGAGTCCACTTTCCACAGAATACAAAGTGTCTACATAGATACATAGATACAGCAAACTTAGGCAGGTAGGATTCACCTCACTAAGTTCAGCCACCTAAAATATGAGTCCAATCTAAGTTAATCATGTATTCATCTCTGTATTTTATACACATTCTTGGACACCTGCTGCGAGAGATACTCTTCTGGTCCTGCAGAGAGATGTCTGGAGACATCTGCAAAAATAGATTGTAATGCCCCCATTTTTTGCCACTTTGATTATGGAACTTTGGTAGAATAAAGAAGCAATAACTGATGGACCTCTGCAGTTTATCAGGTAAAACAATGACACGATGGCACCTCAAGCAAGGTGGTGTAACAAGTGCTCCTTATATCATAACCTCAACTATAGCCTTGGGTGAAACCATTTTCTTGGTACTACCTTCCCACACGACCACCACCCTTTTATATCTCTCAAATGTCAAAGATGTTGTTCTCTATCATTGCTGCTAAGGCTCTGTCTTGACTGTAATTATCTTAAACATTTGCTGGAGACCCAAACTTATGATCATACCAGGGAAGTACCTTTAAGAGAAAGTAAATCTTCCATCAAAAAAAATCTAGGTAAATCATTTGAACGAAAGGAAAACAGTAATAATCATCATCAGAAATTTTCACATCAAAGTTAAAGGGAAGTTCACAGACAAAATTCCCATGTGGTTTTGAAGACTGGCATTCTGGCATAGCAATTCTGCTGAATTCCGTAGAATTGCTTCTATTTAGAAGATTTATAGTTTTAATGATTGTACTATTGCTTTATATATTTGCAGGGCCTTTTCCCCTCTCTCTTCCCCTTACATTTTTTAAGCATCATTATTTAGCAAAAATAAACTTATGTCCATATTAATGAGTAGTGATTCTCTGGGTCGTTCATTGACATGGGTGGAACTACCTATCAGAATGACACGAAGTTCCTGCCCATGTAGCCATAGTTCATTACACATAACAAATGAAATGGAAAAGCTTAAAGCTTGCTTTTCAGCAAGTGCTCACAGGGTTAACTCTTTTAACAAAATATGACTGTTCAAGGCAGCTAATTCAGTAATGTCAGTTTTATTGTGTAAAGTGCAAATAATACAGAGGTTACCATTATTTATAATGATGGATCTATTAAACAAAATGATTGGCTTTGAAATGTATGCTTTTTACTCAGCATTGCTTACATTAGATTTTTCATACCAGTTTTCTGGATTATCTCAGTTATAAAGGTGACGAGCTATAAAATGTTTCCTCCAGAGGCCAGTGGAAGCTGAGTACAGGACACCAGTAAAGATCTGACCATGTGACTAATTACATAAGTTATTAGAAATTTTAACTTTAGTTGTTTGTATCTGACCACTATGGTCTAAGATTCCAACAACAAAAAATGGTTTCTCACCAAAAATTCTTCTGATTATTAGTCAACACAGATAACTCAATGCATTAAGGTGTTAAGAATTTATATTTTGCTTAGCACCTTCCATTAAGAGGATCTGATTCACACCCAGATGTGCGTCCCACTGCTAGATGGTAGTTTTATGAAAGACTTTTCTTAGTTTTCTGGACAAAATTAGTAACACAAAGTCCCCAGAGTGTAACAATTTTATATTTAAAATATTAAAATATTTTATTTTAAACAACAAACCAAACAGCTCATTTTTCTATTTATTGCCCTTCATGATTTGCTTTATGAAATTATCTCATTAAGGTTAGAGATTAAATATGCCTCTACAGTTTTGTTTGCAAAGCTATTTGCACAGAGTGGCTACAGTGGTAATCAAAACAAAATTAAGAGCAGTTAATGAATGAGATCTACCCTTGTTCTGCAACGGCTACCAAACTAATAGCACACACTTTGATTTTGTTCCTGTGATGTGGTCTTTGAAATTACCAATGCATACGTCAACTAAAAAATTTAGTGTGCTAATATGCTGTGGGGGGAAAAAAAAAAAAAAAGCACCTTGTAAAATAATTTCCAAGCAGAAGGCAAGAGATCATATTTTCCAGAACTAGAAATAACACATATTGCCTGATTTAATCTGAAATCTGGGAGCCAGAGTACTGATTTTTTTTCTGTGAATGGTGCTTATCCAGAAAAAAAGGAAACAAGCTGCAGTTGTGAGACATCACAGGAACTTCTGCTAAAAATCAGAATTCAAATCTTCTTTAGGTAATAGCAGAGAGTGACCCAGCTGGTTTCATCTTATTCTTTCTAAGGAAATGGCTTAAGAAAGTTATTTCAGCACTCTCTGCAGAGGAGTTTTGTGTAGAGTCCTTCTGGGGATACTGCAGTAGAGGGAAAGAAGCAAACGCTGTAATTGTTTGCATTTTACATGGTTAATTCTTCTGAGGTAAATGCAAAAACCCAGCTCTTCTATGACCAGTATATCCTGAGTATATTTTAAACAGATATCTCACCTAAATAATAGGCAGCAGAGAAAAAGGACAATAAACTGAAACATGATGAAACATCATGACTCATGATGATGAGGTAAGTTTTAAAGAGTGCCAATTTACTGTGTCTGCTTAGAGCTGATGGTGGGTGAGACCGTGGGTACAGAGAAGAAGAGAATGAGATTTGTGTCTCTCTGCCCCCAGACATATAAAACTAATGAACTGCTGTGTATTGCATGAGTTTATGCATAGGTACCTGAAGCGTCTGCCACTTCTATAGGGCTCCATATAAGTGCTGTAGTCCTTTCATGTGTAGCAGATCGCAGCCAGACCAGTCATCATCAGAAGCAGAAAATGTACTAATAAATACACAACGCCCACTTAAAGCTTATGTTACTTCACATGCCACTTTGAAGAAGAATTAGCCATGGGTAGTATGTGCTCTGTCTTGTTAAGCAGCTAGTGCCACACTGCAGTTGTTGGAAAGCCTGCAAAACATAGAAGAAACACCTGATGTGCATATTGTGCAGTCGGCTGTAATTTTAGTAATAGAAGGAACATATTGTGAAACATAAATATCAATTAATTAATTTCTGGAGAAAAAGTATACTTAATGCAGAAAGAAAGGAGCAATTGGGATTTTCTACAGGAAAAACGCGTCATTTTGCAAACTTCCTTGACATTGTGATCTGAACAGATATGTGTTTCAGCTCACTTTCCTTGACCCTCTCTGAAATTCACTTATTCCAGACAGGTAATCAACTGCTGTTAAAAGGAATTTGCCCTTGAGTGAGTCAAATGGATGGTTAGGGACTGGAAAGAGTCTTCTTTTCCCATCTCACCATCTAGGTCAAACATTATAAGCTCAGCAGTGTGCATCCCATATTGAACACATCTCCTGATGATCATAGAATCATAGAATTGTCTGGGTTGGAAGGGACCTCAGAGATCATCAAGTCCAACCCTTGATCCAGTACCGCTGTATTTACTAGACCATGGCACTGAGTGCCACATCCAATCTCTTTTTAAATATCTCTAGGGACGGAGAATCCACTACTTCCCTGGGCAGCCCATTCCAATGCCTGATCACCCTCTCCGTAAAGAAATTCTTTCTAATATCCAACCTAAATCTCCCCTGGCACAAGAAGACCGTGTCCTCTTCTCTTGCTGATAGTTGCCTGGGAAAAGAGACGAAACTCCCCCTGGCTACACCCTCCTTTCAGGGAGTTGTAGAGAGTGATGAGGTCTCCCCTGAGCCTCCTCTTCTCCAGGCTGAACAGCCCCAGCTCCCTCAGCCTCTCCTCATAGGATCTGTGCTCGAGTCCCTTCACCAGCCTGGTTGCCCTCCTTTGGACCTGCTCCAGCACCTCAATCTCCTTCCTGAACTGCGGGGCCCAGAACTGGACACAGTACTCGAGGTGTGGCCTCACCAGGGCTGAGTACAGGGGCAGAATCACTTCCTTGGACCTGCTGGCCACGCTGTTCCTGATACAGGCCAGGATGCCATTGGCCTTCTTGGCCACCTGGGCACACTGCTGGCTCATGTTCAGCTTCCTGTCAATCCAAACCCTCAGGTCCCTCTCTGTCCGGCTGCTCTCCAGCCACTCTGTGCCCAGCCTGTAGCGGTGCATGGGGGTGTTGATGCTGATATTCAAAGTCTGTTGTCTTTACTCAGGAAGATGAAATCCCCAGGAAGATATGAGAAATGCCATGATAATGGTTTTAGTAATTTTGGTTGCCGGATCATTGCTTATTTCCACACTGCTCTTCAGACAGTACAGACAGCTTGCAGGTGCAAACAATGCATTTTTCTGAATTCAAGAGAATACACACACACACACACACACAAAAAAAAAAAAAAAAAAAAAATTAAAATGTCAATTTCAGGCAGAAGGCGAGCCAGGACTCTTACTTTCTAGGCAAAGATGCTACACTGAGCTAAAACAGCTGTGTTACCTCTGTCTCTTATACACTCTTCATCAGCTCTCCTGTTTCAAGCAGCAGAAAAATCTTGGTACACTTTACTCAAGGCTGTAGGATTCACCATAGAATGAGATAACCCATTTTTCAGACATAAACATCAGAATGAAAACAGATTGGATTTAAGATAAGATCCAGCTTTGAAACATGAGTTGTCTGCTGCCCTAGGGATATTTCTGTCCCTGCCTTGTGCTGCCATGTGACTGTCTGTGGTACATCCTATAGTACTGATAATACAGTATTCCGGTAAGTCTTAGGAATCTGGCATCAGGAATACACTTTCCACAGATCAGCCATTAGGGACAGTTATAGTCTATCACCTATATATGAGAATGCAAAGTTCTATGCTCTATTTTTTAGATGAAGTCCTGAACTAATAATGAAAGGGAATTAATCAAAATATCTTTCCCAGCCAATCCATCTGCACACTTGTATCAAATCATCAAAGTGTACTCTTTTGAAGATTTGGGCAAGAAAGAAACCAAGACATGAAAATTATATTTATGAACTATATCAAAGATTTTAAAAGCAGTATTGTGAATAATTTTTACAGCAATTCTAAGTGAAAGCACTTTACAAAGAAAAGTATGGATTGTTATTTATTCATTCTAAAATGCCCCCTAAAGAGCTGACCTCAGGTCCAGGAAGAGTACATATACATCAGGCACACAAAGCTACATTGACAAGAAGATTGCAATATCTGCTTCCTACTTTTGCTGCTTACATTCAGATTTTTGATTTTCAAAGACCTCAAGAACTGCTGTCAAAGCGCATAGCTGTCTAGATTTTGTAAATATATATACTTTTAAGAGATAGGCTTCTTGAATATTTAATAGTAGGATTACTATCAATTATTCTAAAGTTAGTACAATCAAAGCTCTATGCTTAGATTCCTACTGCAAAGAGACATAGACACCTTCAAAGCACCACTCAGCCTGTAAAAAGGTGTGAGCCTAAGGCATGTAGGATGAATAACTCTCTGACAGTGCCTTCAGTGGCACAGAGAATTAACTAAGATCAACCTTGATTTGACCTCAAACATCTGCTTGCTGGTATGTGCAGGATCATCCAAATCTTGTCTGTATGAACTAAACATCTACCAAACTAAACATCCACTTAGGTTTGGGGAATTCTCAGAATATGTCTACTGGACAGTTATAATACAGAGAAAAATTAGTGGAATTAATTAGCTGGAATTAATGCTGGTACTGGCTTTGCTGTTGTCTCTTAAAGCACTTAGAAGGGTCTTGAAAGCTTCAAACTCACATTCCTCATCTTCTTCAGAGGTCTTGAACTCACACTTTCTGCAAACATGTTCTAATATTTGAATGTGACATATTTTGGACCAGAGGCTCTGCTCTACCTCTTTGACTCAAACTGTTCTACTTCACATGCACTCATTTATATTTTAATTGAGGTAAACATGTCTTTTAGCTTAAGCACTTGTCTGAATACAGAGATGTATATTAAGCCTTTTCATCTAATTTGTACTGGTTTATTCAAAATGAAATAGCTTCATCAAAAGTGGTCAAGAATCTCCTTCCTACTTCCAGACTGCTGAAGTGCAATGATTAGGGTAGTCTTTGGGGATGTAAACGACTGCTGCTCATGTCTCCTCAGGCAAAAGAATATACTTATGCATTTTACAAGGAAAGGTTTAGACTTAATAACTAACTAAAAGAAAGTTCCATCCAATACCCAAAGTACTTTTTCTTTCACAGAAAACTTGACAATTAATCTATGCATATTGAACGGTCCTTTTTAAAACCATTGACCTGAGACACATCCTCAGACAGCAATTAGAGGTGAAGGCCCTCATGTTTTACAATTGGGGTTTAAAATAAAAACACAGTACTTACAAATTAAGCCCCCCCACAGGCTTCAAGAAAGAAACACAAAAGAAGCCATAGTCCATATTTAGACCTGAACTTACACTGAACCCTTCATGAACAGAAGTACATTGGCACCTCTGATTCCCACCAGGGACTAGAGCTGGAAATAGCTGCTCTCTAACAGAAAGGCTTTTCTTCTGGTATTTCCAGCTGACATGCCAAAAGGAATTGCTGGAATCTGATAAGAAAGCTTGCTTTCATAGATGTTTATCCAAACTTGACCCAAACTGTAAAATTTGGGATATCTGGCTATCTTTACAAAATGACACTCAAGAGAGTTAGCAGAACAGTCTTCATTATTTGTACTCAAACTTACGTTTGCTGTTTTAATAGAAAACTTCCTTCTTTTCTTAGAAACCAAAACAATCAAAGTGTCAGTAGTACAGATTAATACAATGGTGAAAGATGATACCTGACTAGCAGATGCTAAAAATATAGCCACTGACTACTGACTACAAGTTCTTGCAACCAAAAGAAATACATTTGAAATTACTGTCTTGCTTCCTCAGTTTCTTCAACTACAATAAGAAAACAATTTACAGTGAAGGCCTGGTGTAAAATTGCAGAAATCACTGTGGAATCACTGAGAAGTGTACTATTGAATTGACTCATCTTTGGAAAAGCCTTCTACATTAAAACTTGGCTTAATTTATACTGTCTTCCACTCAGTTAAGCTCTTAAGATCTTGTCCAAAATTGACACTGGAAGTGAGGATTTGGACAATTTCTCAATGAAAGAGAACTTGTTCAGTTCTCATCCTGCCCTAACAGCACCGGACAATAATAGTCTGTAAAAACTGAGAGGCTGTGGTGCCTGTTCACTGAAGGAATTGCTAAATGAAATGCATTTGCCACTGATATGTATTTAATTCAGGAGAACTAATACAGAGATTATAATGTACCCTTAACAGTGAACTAAAAAGAAAAATACACTATGACCCGGTAAACCAGCTGTGTATCATTCTGTAAGAGTGAAGGACGTAACCCAATAAATTATTACAGCTAATTGCTTGTGTTTGCCTCAACTTGTGAAATAGCTTCATTTCCCTGTACAGAAGAATGAAGTAATATTTTCTTCTCTAATTGCACAAATTATTAAAGTGAGACTTTCAGATGGCTGTGCTTGATAAACCACACTCATACCTTAGTTTCTCAGTGAACATATGGACATTTTTCAGAAAACTCTTGCAGATGTGTATAAGTACAACAGTTATGCAATGTATGTGGTTATTTGATCATTTTATATGGTACACCTGTCCCAAATATCCTGGATGAATTTGTATGTTATACATGTAAGAGTCTGCTGATCTCACTGATTGGAATTTGTCTCAAAAAGACAATTTTAAAGTTAATAGCCCTGGCTAGGGTGGAGGAAGATGCTAATGTACCTGGCCTGGCCTGACCTGAGCAGGGGTTGACACCTGGAAAGAGAGAAGAACTAATGGCTGGGTGGAGACTACTCCCCATTTCTGAGGGACAACCTGCAATGCTGGGATGCCCCTTCAGACAAGATTACCCTGGCCAGGGTGGAGGAAGCCTCCTTGATTGTACTCATGCTAATGTATCTGGCTAAGGTGTCTGGAACAGAGCAGGGAGTGATGCCTGGAAAGAGGTAAGACCTGATGGCTGTGTGAAGATGACACACTCCTGATGGAAGTTCCCTCCAGAAGAACCTGTCTGCAATGGCTCTGCCTGGGGTGGGGAGACACCTTGGTTGTTCTGGTGCTGATGAACCTGTCTTCGGCGGCAGCTGACTGACAGCTGAACAAAAGGAACTCGGGGGCACATATGGCTGTCCAGGCTGTGGCTGTTCCGTCATCTCTGGACCCACCGCCATCTCACATCAGACCCTGTCCAGGATCAGCACCATCCTGAAGAAACTCGCTGGACAGCTGGACCCCTGGTGGTGACTCTGAATCTCTCTCTCTCTCTCTCATTCTTCTTCCTACTTTCTTATTCTTTTTCTCTCCCACTTCTCTCTGTCTCTGTCTCTGTCTCTGTCTTTCTCTCTCTCTCCCTTATATCTTCTCCTTTTCCTCTCTCCCTCTTTTGCCTGGCAACATATCCCCCATACTTCCACAGGGTTTTATCATTTTGCTTGTGTCAATTGTCAAATAAAATTCTGTGCGTGCACCTGACCCTTTGATGGCTGGACTTTGTATTTGTGGATTCAAAACCAAAATAAATTTTAATGTTACTCCAGACTGTGACAATACAAACTCTCACTGTATTGATAAAAAGAAACTGACACAATATCAAATAAATACCTCCCAGCCAGCAAGAACCAGATATTTTTTCTCTAAATAAAATGTGATATTATGACTTATATCAGTAGTATTAACTGATAATCAGCACACTAGACCAAGAACTGAAGATCACACCAGGGTAGAAACTCACCTATTCAGAACTCCAAATGGGAGGACCATGAGTAGGTATTCCGCTGGTGATCTTGCCTGTTGTCTTGTCACTGTATCTTTCAGATATAAAGCCTGTAATTAGCATGCATCCAGAATGGAAGTGGAAGTCACAATAGCTACTACACAGCAGTGCAATAAAAGACATGGAGTAGAAGGCAAACCATATTTCACTGTCGCTGAGGTTTCAATTTATTTTCACACTTGGACTCTACAACTTCTTACACTGAATAAGCAAAACAGTGGAAAGTCTGCATTTGGACATAAGTTTGTTAATAAGAAAACAAAACAAAATATAGTTCCCTGGTTACTATTGCTGACAACATGTCAAAATGCACCTCTGGGTCCTGTATAATACTCTCAGCTCACAAGCTTGACTAAGCTTGTCTAAAGGGAAGAAAATTTTTTCTTTCAGTCTCAGGCAATACGTCTCTCAGTCTGCCAGCTTCTCTCAGATGTGATTCAGTCAATTAGCTCTCATGCAAGCAATGATCTCAACCCAGCATGAGGAAAAATGAGGAACTGTGTCATCTGGATAATATGAAGCAAAGTGGAGCTAAGTGACATAGCTGTATTGACAGTGGCAGTCAAAGTGGTCAAAGTGTTCCCTTTAGTGACTACATAGGTGACTTTAAATAAGATGCATGACATAAAAGAGTAACTTGCAACAAACTGTTTTCTTCTTTGGTGAAAGATTCATTCTGAAGTCCATCCTCTCAGACAGAAAAGAGTGACCCTCTTGGGCATGTCTTTGTCTGATTTTGCCAAGAACTTTAAATGTCAGATAAATGATGCTTCACGTGAAAAGTCACATGTGACAGTTCTGAAAGGATCTGCTTGGACACAAAACGCATCTTAGCAGCCAGAAGGTACTGATTCAAATATCAAAAAAAGGCAAATACAGTGCTGATGACATTTTTTAAAGGGCCACATGTGAAATATGTCTCTTGGAATCGGGGAAAATTTCTAAAATAAATTTCTGATTTCCATCTTTGTTTGTGTGAAAGACTATAAGAAGCCTAGGGATACCCTAGCAGTGGTTTCCACCACCTTGTTTTACATAGACTGTCTACCTGAATTTTCAAAAGGTCTGCTTTAAACCAAATCCGTTTGGTTGGTTCATACCCTGAAGCTCAGGGGTTTCCCAAAAGTGCCATTCCAAACAGGCAGAGACAGACTGTTGGGGATGAGAAATATCCAGGACCTGCTATTCTTTTGCTTTGGTGTAAACCCACAGGAACTTTGATGGATTTAGAGCACGTATAACCTGTATATACAAGAGACATTTCTAGACTTCACAAAGTAGATTTGAAGTAGATACGCCTATTGAGTTGTTCCAGAGGGCAATTGCTTTTGAACTAGAGAATGCATTTGGGTCATCTCTACTGTGAAGTGATAAGCTGTGTAAGTTTAAAGTACAGTGGGCAGCCTTAACATTATCCATGTTTATTAGTACACAGTGATTGCATAAACACTATGGGAAATACCATTATTATTGTGACACAAACCAACTCTGACTGTAAGACTGGATACACTTGTTATTCTTTTAGGTGTTACTATTGAGTCTGCATGTGACACATTCTTTCAACCTGCTCTGAAGTCCAGTAACGTTTTATATCATTTTATTCAGTGAACAAAGATATATCAGGTTTCTCTAAAATTCCCTATAATGTTAATAATCCGTAACTGTGAGTTAAACTGTATGCAGTGTTAACCTGAAAGTTTTCTAGAATACAAGTTAGCTGCCTTCAGTTTTATGCTGAAAGTATTATGAAGCTCCTCAACAGAGTGAACAGAGACTGGGAGCCAAAACTGCTTTTAAATTCTCTTTGAAGCCTACTTCATGCCTGAAAGAGGGAAGTGGTTTGCAACTCATGCTTCTATGTGCAGATGGTATATGTGATCAAGGTCTGTGCTAAAAGTTGATATGAGCCCAGTTTGCACCAAAAAAAAATCCAGTAATATATTCCAGTATATGTCACAACTGGCACAGTTTAAAGGCAGTTCTACTCAGATACACTTATATTATTTTATACTTTCACAGAGTTTGGACTTAGATATAATGCAAGTAATCATCTGAGGAATAAGAGAAAAGGCAAAATAGCAAATCAGTAATAATACGGACCTACCATACACTTATTGTATGTTTCACTAGAGAATGAAATTCATCTATGGATGAAAAGGACATTCTTCAAAGTGCACCCAGCTTGAATTTAAGTAGATTCATTAAAAAAAAGAGACAAGGGAGCTATGCTAGTTCACTGTTGACTAATATAAAGTATAATAATATATCATTGTTGTTATATTCATGCTTGTGAATAATCCCTATCTAACTGGGTTACACATTTACCTTTATATTACCAAAGCCCCTCATGAGTTTTAAAATTCTGAGCATTGACTTTGAACTGCATAGCTTGCATAAAATATTTTCTGTATTTCTCTGACTGTATTTTCTACTTAGATTCTCGCATGCAAACAGGCTTTTTGAGAGTTCATCAATTCCAGCTGGCTGTGTTCCACTTGATGTAAATAGTTCTTTATTCAGCCATTTGTCAGAATTCTTTTCACTGCATCCAGTGGGTGATGTCATCAGGAAAGAGTTCTAATTGCAGGTGGGAAATGAAAAGGAGATCAAAAAGCTTTCAAGTATCAAAAATTCTCTATTTATGCAAGTGTTTTAAGAGACAAAGAAGACAATAAGAAACCAGCAGACAACAAAGTCAGATTCAAATGGGAGCAAAATTATGGCTAAACATACTAATCTCCAAAGTTTAACATTGGTTGTCAGCACTTCTTTCAGAAAATTATGTTTCTGAAATTCCAGCTGTAGAACAATTAGTCTGTTATATATAAATGAATATTTGCCTTATACAAATCAGATTTATGGGATATTTTCCTTCTGACAGACTAAAACATATTTGCATTTAACAGTTTTAATTTAGAATATTTGAGTTATAAATAGATGGCATGAATTAACATTCATACGAAAGACATATATGTCTTCCTTATAAGCTGTAAACCTCTTTCATGTCAAAGGAAAGTTACACTTGAGGTCTCCTGAGGTAAGAATATGTTGGTGTTTTAAAGCAGTCATGGTGCTCTTGAACTGCAAAATGTGTTGTCCAAATTCCTCTCCATGTTAACTATTACTGACCTTCAGCCATGGAAAGCAGCTAGTAGGGTGACAATTTGGCACCTGTTCTGGGGATTTCTGAATAGCTGAAGCCAAATGCAGTCCATATTTAGGTGACCCAGCATGTTCTCAGCACATACGGTATTTTACAGTGGATTTCCTTAGGAGATGGTAAGGGAATTCCTAAGTGTTACCTTTCACTTCTTCAAGTGGGGCTGTTTTACCTACATCTTTTCTATGGTAAGAATAGAATCCAAAGGAGAGATTTTCCAGTGCACTAATTGTCACATATTTTCCAAAAATTCTTCATGGCAATAGACATTTGGGGGGATCTGGAAAGGAAACTATTAATCAAATGGAACTAAGCTTGAACTGGAAATATGATGTTACTGGGTATGCACATTGTATGGAATTTTCTTCCCATTTCTTGAGGATAATCACAGAAAGAGTGTAGGTGGATTGGCTCACATATGAAAAGACATCTCTCAGCTAACGGAAAAACAACATTTTAAAGCACAGAGTTCCAACACAACCCTAAATGGGGACAAAAATAAAGAAATAAACTGGAGTCTACTTTCCCACTAATCCATGCTGAGATTATTGTTCCATTTCCAGTAACAAAGGTAAAAAAAAAAATTCAGTTTTTACTCCTGGAATTCTGCTACTCTATGTATGTTGTTTTGTTTTGATTTGTTTTGTTTTTCTGATTATTTATAAATTATTATTATAAATACCTGCAAAGGCATTTAATTGTTCAGAGTTAAAGAATAATCACCAAGAGCTGAACAACTGTATTGCATTCCAACATTTGTTATAAAAGATAAAAAAGTGACATACCAGTACTTCAGATTGAATTCCTCCATGAACAGTGTTTAGCAAAGTGTAACATATTCTTTCATGAGGTCACAGTCTGCTGTCTTTAATGAACATAACACATAAAAGTACAAAGAAAATACCTTTATTTCTTTTCAGTTTCACAGCTATATGTGGGCCATAACAATGTGTATAACAGAAAAGACAGGCATGATCTTCAGAGGAATGGAAGAGGACAGTTTTAAAGCTTATTTTCCACCTCTCCTGAAGCATTTTTATGCTAGTGCGAAATATTCTTGAGCCAGCTGGTTGTTTTGTTCACACTGGCTTTCATTGCCTAATCTAGTGAATTCATTATAGCTCCCTGCCTGAGGGCTCAATTTTCAGCTGAGCTGAGCATGACCCATATCAGCTGTGGGAAAAGGAAGGCAAAGGCTCTTTGGGCACCTCACACCTCCCTCCAACCTTGGAAAGCTTTGGTGGGACCCGGCCTCCATGCCAGCCCAAGCAGCCCTGGCTACACGGCGTGGCTTTGCGTGGGCCTTGGGGATTACTCTGCTAGCAGGAGTTTGCTTGTCCCACCATGAATCCTGTGACAGGGCATTGCAGGGTAGGACAAGCTGCAGTAAAATAATGCTGGCTCAGAGTCAGGACAGGACTCTTCCATACCAGGGATTTTTCAGTGCATTCTTTTTGAAAAATGTTATAGAGCTCTATCTTGCGGTATAAAGAGGACTTTCTAGAATCAGAATCTGGAAGCTGGTGTGTCATCTGGTGTGTTACTCAGTTACATGTTGGAGACGCAATATTACTGAGAAGCTCTGTGGCAAAGGAGTTTTATTTGCTCGTGTGCTGCAGAAGGACAAACAGTTCTCTGTTTTTAAAGCATTTTGGATGAGATTAGTGGTTGCAGAGGCAGAGCTGTGTCCATTTTGTCCCCACTAGCAAGTGGGTGGTTGCCTCCCACGCTCAGGTCACTGCCACGTTTGGCAACAATTACAATTTGGCAGCAATAATTTAGCTAAGGTCCCAGAACCATTATGTAGTCTCGCTACTCCCTAAAAATTTTCCAAGTGGAGTAGATTACCTCTTCCAGTTCACTGAGCTATGGTCACTACTTACACTCACACACAAACACGTAAGTGCATCCGTCTCCTAAACACTGCGAGGAACCTAAAACTTACAAATCAACAAGACAGAATGGTCTCAGGCAAGGAAGAAGAACAAGTTAGATGAAAACATCATAAAGACCCCATGCTGGCACAGCACACTATGACTCATACTTTCCAGTTATAAATGTCATCCATTAGGTTAAAAAAATAGTAATAAAAATCAGTCTCCATTCTGGGTTGCATTTTTTTTTTTTTTATTGCTTGCTTTAATAGCTGTGCTCTTCATCAGCTCCAGTGTTCAGCAGCTGATCTCCCTTTCCTTGGCTAAGGACATGTGATAGTTTTGCTGAATAGCTGTAAACATGCTCTCTGCTGGGTACTAATAGCTGGCACATTAGGCTGCTTGGCGAACTGTGGCTGCCGAAAAGAAATGCTTTCAACAGACTGATTTCAGCAAAGAAGTGGAGGGTTGGAATTTTTTTTTTCTCTCTCTCTCTCTCTTTTATTTTTTTTTTTCCTCCCCTTTCTCCATTCTGCTTGGTGCCAGCGTTCTTAAAATAGTTCTCTCAGAGTTTTCTTGTTACCCATTTCAGAGCCCAGATGTAGGAAGCAAGCCAGCACAGCTGGTGGAGCCTAAGCGTCTCACAGATAGGGAAGGCTTACATGGCCTTCATTTTATTCTTGGATGACATTTTTTCACTTTATTCTTAACTGATTTGAATGTGAAGAAAAATATGCCTCGTCTTGAAAAGATTAAATATCTACCAGATGAAGACCTTTTTCTCTCCTCTGTCTTCATCACCAGGCCACTGTAGTTTGCTATCTTCAATACTTTCCCCATTTTTTTTTCTTCATCTGGAATGTAAATTCAAGTTGTTGTTCCATTCTGAGCTTACAGTGATACCTGTGCTGAGCTAGTACAAGGGATGTGTAGCGATGCTGTGATGTGAACTCATTCTCACAGCAGGCTCAATAAAAAATCAGCAGGTTCCTTGTACTTAGGAGTACATGCTAGATTTCTGGAATATTTCTGAGAAGAAAAGAGTATATGGAGTGGTACCTGTCTTCCTGACAGCAGGCTAAAGTGTACACACCTTGAAAACAGGTGATACACCAATAATGCTATTTCCTTATAGTTATTTAGCAAGTAATGAGCTGGCCAGTCTCAGAGACACAGTAACTTCCATCCCTTAAGGATACAAATCAGACTGCTGGAAGCCTATTTGCTTCTGTGATTTTTTTTTGATTTTTTTTTTTCCCCTGCTAAAGATTTTCAATCACCTGAGCACTCCCGTGGGATCTTTCTTCATGCACCATGTGCTAACTCCTACCAGCCTTGAGTTACTTATAATTGCATAGTTTCTACAGGGTGGTTTTTGAAAGCGGCCCAGTCTGAGGTATTACTGTTACAGAACGCAGTACTCCGTGTTCCTAGTACATCTGTGAAAGCATTTGGGGGAACAGCAATACGGATGGAAGTAACACTGATTCATTCTATCTTCATGTGAAGACAGAGGGAACAGTTGGCCTCTCCAAACTGGAATGAGGCAGATATAGCGAGCTGAATATGCAAAAATAGCACATCAATTTCTAGAAAACTAAACGTGTCTCAGAAATATATTGAAAAAACATCTAATTGAGGCCCACAGGGAAACATTTGAAAGGCACAAAGTGCAACAATTGGCTAACCTAAACATTAGGTTGTACTGAAAGTCAACAGGAGTCAGCTATTTAATCTTTGTTTATGCCTTTAGACCTTTGGACCTTTTTTCTCTTCAGCAGCTTGCTCCAGCAGGAAGGGCCTCCCCTACCATAATCAAACCTCTGAATCCAGCACTTGCAAATGAGTGACAGAGGCTTTTGGAGGAGATGAACAATCAGATTCTGCACCAATTTGGGACTTTGATGAAACATCTCTGGTGCATGTTGGGCTGATAAATTACAGCCTTCCTATGGTCACCATTCCCACTGCCTTCTCATGACAGACTCAGAATAATGCAGTTAGTGCCCACATCTCCCTGATGTGAATATCAGGTCCAGCATCTTAGCTGATGCCAGGATTAAAATTGGTCTTGCAGGAAGATGCAGGTCTGTGAGTGGGAGCAGATGATGCATATATGTACCCTTCTACAAGCACAGTTACAGGAACAGTAACCTCCAGTAAGCAAACAGTTGAGAAGGTATTTCTTCAAATAGCTTCTGTTTGCACAGGGAATATGAATACAAATGTCTGCAGTCTGCATTAACTCACTCATGTGACTGTGCTTAAGCTTATGCCTAGCCCCATCACCTCCTCTTGTGTCAGCAGCTCACTGCTTATATTAGTTCTGAAGTTCACAGTAATGATATCTAAGCAACACATGACTCAAGTGCTTTGGATGAGGTCAGATTTTTTTGCACATAGGCTTTTGTTACCATATGACTCCCTTTCTAGGCAAGAGGGACAGCCTAAAGCCTGAGACTGGAGATTTATAGGTACCTGACAAGGTATGTACTCAGCTTCCTCTAGCTGTGTGCACAGCCTTTATGTTTCTCTATCCTTAGAGTGCTTCTCAGAGGAATCAACCTAGCAGAACAATTTTTTTTTTTTTTTTTTTTTTTTATTCCTAAGGTGAGATTTATGCTATCAGCCATTTGGAAGTGTCTCATCTGAGCTGCTGTTTAAGTTCTCTGTAGTTATTGGAGAGCACCTTCATATACAAGTTTTCTACAGCAAAAGATAGATGTATAACATAACAGATGAATTTCTATTCAGCATTACCAGAGATGATCCTGATATCCATCTGAAATTGTATGCTCAGGGTCTTATGACTATATTTGTATGACGTAAACCCTATTTTTCTGTAATTATTCAGTCATAACTGAGCCTACTGCAGAAGCACCATGTTGAAGACTCTATGTACCTTTTTTCCTCATGGTTTTCTACAAAGGTCCTCACTAGCTCAATTATTTGTAAATTTACCCATAAGAGAAATGATCTTGAAATAGATAACAGATGCACTTAAGAGCTACATCTTGTGATGAATGAACACAAAATTCCAGCTTCATTATAGCCAGCCCACACAGTCACATTTTTTATTGCTCATATGTAATGATCAACAATCATTTGGGACCAAAAAAACCCAAACCCCAAAACAACAAAAAAAACCCTCTAGCCAGAATTTTAACACAATCTCTAAAAATAATAATTTTTTTTTAAAATGACATTATTTACAGTTTAATAAGCACCTGGGAGAAACACTACAGCTTCATCCTAACTACTTGCTTATTTCTTTCCTTCTGATGCTCTAAGCAAGACCTCTGGTATTTTCAGTTTTACTCTTTCTTATCACCTCTGATATCTGCTCCGAATGCCACACATTAGCCTTAGCAATCTACTTTTTCCCTTCATGCCTTCATGATATATTTAACTAGAACAAGATTTTTCTTCACCCATGAATTTATCTTCCAGTTCATTTCTAATTTTGTGTACAAATTCATAACCCTCGAGCTCATTTGATACTATTTTTGTTCTGTCTGTTTTGATGTGTTCATTTTTACAGCAAATATTTCTTTTCCTGTTGGCAAGTTACCTTTAAATATTCATTATTGTTCTATAAATCCTTATGTGTCCTTTGTATGACAATCCTTCATTTTCTCAAAATGGTACTTCCTGCACAAAGACATTTATCTGAGCCTTGAAAATTCTCTGATACCTACATCTCTCTTGTTCTCATGTCTGCAAGTAAACAAATTTAGTACACATCTACAAAGATGGGTACGGACAGTTATATATCCACTCTAACTGAACTCCAATCTGGCAGAAAACCATTTAGATAAAATTATGTTGTCCTGGTAAGATTATAAAGTTTCTTGCATTTTAGACTCTGGGAGTAAAATGGAGGTGCAACTGTTTGGACCCATTCATCTGATCTCTTGATTTGCATGGCCAAAATCAATAGTGAACTGCAGTTAATGCAGATGCATTCACAAAATTTATAGGGATTTTATATGATGAAGATTTATACTTCTCAGGATTTGTAGAATATTTTTTTCTGGTTCTCTGATTGATTTTGCAAATGCTGAAGTAATCTAAAGTGAATTCTTCCTCTATGAGAAAGTTCAAGGCTTGCAAGACCTGAACTTTGTTGTTCTAATGGCATAATTTTGTTTTCTTGCAGAAATAGCCTACAATCTATGCAAGCAATACCCAGTCAGGTGATGGGAAACAAATCTTTGTGCAGTTCTTCTCAGTCTTACAAAGAACTGTAATGAAAGACTGATAGTAAGTAGTTCTTAGTACTTTTTTAGTCAGATAAATTGGCAAAATTTCTTCAACAGTACTGTTGGCTTCCCATAATGTTAAAAATTATGTAAGTGTAAAATCAATGCATTATAATAAAGATTTTATCTTCTTTTTTTCACCTTCTCTTTTTCCAATTCAGTATTTCTTGTGACTTCTATATCTTGACAAAAAGTTGCTGGGGCAGTTCAAGTCAACCTTACCACATGTCAAACTTTGATGGTAATTATAAGAGACTTAGGTATTTTAGCTTTCGTCTTTTCAATAGGTAACATTGTACAGCAGAGACAAGTTCTTAAGTTACACTGGTAAAAAAGGTCTATTTCATTTCCACTGATTAAAAGCAATACTTTAAATGCCACATTGAAATGAAGGCGTGACAATACTGATCACGGAGCACTAAGGGAAAACTCTCTGCTGTTCAATAAAAGGCCAGACATACACTCCACTAACACATTTCCCAGAATCTCATCGCAGATGGTCCCCATGCAGCCTATTACATTAGATTAATTTAAAGGTAGAAAAGGCATGAAAAACTATAACAAGATCTGCATCCAGGAAAGCAATAAGGGACACAGGATTCCAGGGAACAGTAAAGAGAAAAATAATTGGAAGATGCAGCACTCAGCTCTAATGGTTACTTACTCAATCAGCAATATCCCTGATCTAATAAAATCATCATACTTTGAACCATCTTCTCCCAGTTCATTCAGCAGGGGTGTCAATTATACAATCAGTGGACCTTTGTGCATTTTTTTCTCCTGTCTACTCACATTTATTTTTTTTTCCTTCTGCCTGGGCAACCACACTTACAATGACAAGCTCTCAGTCAATTCTTTGTCTCACATGGCTTAGAATAGAGGATCTTCTTGGCTCCCCATCAGTGGCATTGTTTTCATCTAATAAAAATCATCAGTGACTCAAATCACCACTACACAAAAAGCAAATAACTTCAAGCACTTCAGTGACTATGTGTTAGTGCTGGCATGCTTCAAAAATAACTGCTGATCATTTCTAGGAGGACTATATAATTATTTATGACAGGCTTTCAGCCTTTTTTCCTTCTCCTAAGTGGTTAGTGCTAGTTGCAGGCCAAAGGAATACTGTGAAAATGAAGAAAGTAGTGGGATGGTTTTTTATAATGCAACTGCCCTCCATCTTCACTTACCCATGAGCAACAATACTAAGCATCCCCTGGGAGGACCACTCTTAAAGGTGTTTAGACTTAAGGTTTAATAATCTGAAATTCATTGCTCTATATATAAAGAATGAAGAACCACTAGCAGGAATTAGTAGGAAATCATTTATTCCCATTCCAGTAATACATTCAAAAAAAAAAAAAAAAAAAAAAAAAAAAAGGCTATTGAAAGATGAAAGATTTACTTATTTACTTTCCTCCCTCATCCTTCTTCTGCCCTTCATGTCCTTCAGAAGAGCCAAGTAATTGGGGTGCCAGCCTTCAAAGTAAAGAAACCGTATCTGAATCCCAGATCCACTATCCTGATGCATTCACATGCCTATTCCAGTACTTGGCAAACCTGTCATGCATTGCAGAAGAGTGTCCAACATGTAGCCTAATTCTGAGATCAGATACAATTCATTCTTCATACTTAAAATAGCCTTCCCTAGAGCTCAGATGCATTTTCAGCCACCACTTTCTAATGCTGACGTATTCCCAGTAAATCTCTCAGAGTACATTGACTCAGATTTTGTAGGCAACCCCAGCCTTTCTCTGCTGCAGGGCTGACCAGAACTCATTTGTTTGAGCACCTGCTGCAACTAGCAGGACCTTGGTTCACTCCCAACACACACACAACATGCAAACAAATATGGAAGTGAGAGTGTAGAAAAAAGGGAGGCCTATGTATCTCACAGAAACACATATTAAACCTCTACTGTGGGATTTTTTTCAGAAACTGCATGAAACATGATAAGCTTCTGAAGTATGGCTAGGAAACATGCTTTTATATCAGCAATGTCATTACTAACCCACATCCCTGACTAACAGCACAGAGCATAGTGTTTGCTTGTCTTTTTTCTCTCAGTAGATCAGCATCATGTTTTCCTGGCATGTTAATATCCCTGTTGAATTTCACTGGACTACCTGTATGTTTAAAATACAGCATCTCTGTAAGTATTTCCAGCACTCTGGATGTTGTTTATAATGTCTTATTCATGCAAATGAAGGACTGTTTGTGAGTCAGGGGGTAAAAATCTGGTCAGTGTTATCACACATAAAAATGTGAAAAAATGATACCAATAATACTAAAAAGATACTTCAAAAACATTTGAAAGATGATTACCCTACATAATCATTAACGTTCTGTCATTTCCTGTATCTTTTGGACTCAAAGTCATTAACACCAGCAGCTGCTACCACGCTGCATGCCAGGGAAGGAAAAGGTTGGAAAAAATTCCATCCTAGGTTTTAACTTCTCAGACTGGACCTAGGGATGTAAACAGCTCTGATCTTGGTATGCAGGTTTATCTGGATCTTAACTTTTCAACTGGACCCATCATAAGAATTTAAACAATAAAAACAGAAGCTTACAATGGCACAGCATCAGCTGTACCTGAACATATTTGGGCACTGCTGGGAAAAGTTAAACTATTTCAATGCTTGGTAAAATAAGTTTTGAACACAAGTAAGTGAAAAATCACTTTATCCCTATTGCACTTCAGAAACATTTTAATCCTGGCAATAGCTACAACTATATGAGTGTGAATTCATAAACTATTTTGCCCTGCTGAGAAGACTGGAGTATTTACAATGCCTGGGAAATGGGACAAAACCAAACTGCTGCCTTTCTTCTACACCTTGCATATGGAAAAGGAAAGGGGTGAAGTTCAGAACCTGAGAAATGTCTCAGGTGCCCAGATCCAAATTTCTACCAAAAAGGATCTGTAGGTTTGCCCTGGAGCCTGATTCCTACCACTTTTTCTCAAGAGTGCCTCTACAAATCTGTTCTGTGAGCTAGGATTTCATATTTTGTTGCAAGACACAGCCTGCTATGAGGAAAGCTTTTCACATCTTTGTGTTGCCTGCTGCTAAGACGTGTTTGGAAGAGAATGGTAGTGGGAGGTTTGTAGTGCAAATGTGAAGGTCTCGCTTTCAGCTGCAGTGAGTTTTGCCTCTGGGAGAGTAAGGTCAGAAATGGTGAATGGTTCTTTTGTGTTTAAGGCATTTGGTTTATATCTCACTTGGCAGTCAACAAGGATCCAGAAAAGAGCATGAACATCAAGTTCTTGGTGGCCTCTGGCATGTGAATGGTACGAGGTGTCCTTTTTTGACTGTTGGATTCCCCTATGGCTGTGATAGTCAGGCACAGTGTGCAAAGGTATCTCAGCCACTAGGAAAAAAAGGCTTGCAACCCTTTCTCCTCATATAAATAAAAATGCAAATACATCTAGTCACAACAGCAATCTGGAACAGAGATGCCACCAAAAGCCTTAGAAGTCCCTTGAGGCTTGCAGCAGATGCCCATAGTGAGCAAGAACAATTAGAATCATAGAATTTTCAGTGTTGGAAGGGACCTTTAAGATAATCTAGTTCCAACCTCCTTGCCATGGGCAGGGACACCTCCCACTAGATGAGGCTGCTCAGAGCCCTGTCCAGCCTGACTTTAAAAACTTCCAGGGATGGGGCTTCCACCACTTCTCTGGTCAACCTGATCCAGTGTCTCACCGCTCATGGTGAAGAACTTCTTCCTAACTTCCAATCTCAACCTACCCTCCTCTAGTTTGAATCCACTCCCCCTCGTCCCATCACTACCTGACATCCTAAAAAGTCCCTCACCAGCTTTCTTGTAGTTCCCTTACAGATCCTGGAAGGCTCCTTGGAGCCTTCTCCTCTCCAGACTGAATAACCTCAACTCTCTCAGTGTGTCTTCATAGGAGAAGAACTCTGCTCCAGCCCTCTGATCATCTTCATGGCCCTTCTCTGGACACTCTCCAGCACATCCATGTCCCTCCTGTAAGGGTGTCTTCAGAACTGGATGCAGTACTCCAGGTGGGGTCTCACAAGAGCAGAGTAGAGGGGGAGAATCACCTCCTTGGACCTGCTGGCTTCTCTTCTCTTGATGCAGCCAAGGATCTGGTTGGCTTTCTGGGCTGCAAGTGCGCACTGACATGTTGAACTTCTCAACCACCAACACCACCATCCCAAGTCCTTTTCTTCAGGGCTGCTCTCAAGCCAGTCACTGCCCAGCCTATATCAGTGTTTGGGATTGCCTCGACCCAGATGAAGAACCTTGTACTTGATCTTGTTGAACTTCATGAGGCTGGCATGGGCCCACCACTCCAGTCTGTCAAGGTCCCTCTGGATGGCATCCCTTCCCTCTAGCATGTCAGCCACACCACACAGCTTGGTATCATCAGCAAATTTGCTGAGGGTGCACTCAACGCCACAATCCATATTGCCAACAAAATGTTAAACAGGACCAGTCCCAGCACTGATCCTTGAGGGACTCTACTTGCCACTGGCCTCCACTTGGACATGGACCCATTGACAGTCATTCTCTGGGTGCAGCCATCAATCCAGTTCTTAATCCACTGAGTGGTCCATCCATCCAACTCGTGTTTTACCATGTTTGGAGACCAGGATGACGCGCACAACTGTGCCAAAGGCTTTGCTCAGATCCAAGTGGATGCTGTCAGTTGATCTTCCCTTGTCTATTGATGGTGTGACCTTTTCACAGAAGGCCACAAGATTTGTCAGGCATGATTTGCCCTTGGTGAATCCGTGTTGATTATACCCAGTTACCTCCTCATTATTCTTCTGCTCCAGCAGTGCCTCCAGCAGGATCTGCTCCATGATCTTAACGGGCACAGAGGTGAGACTGACTGGCCTATAGTTCCATGGATCTTCCTTCTTTGCCTTTTGAAAATGGGGGTTATGTTTTCCCTTTTCCAGTCAGTGGGGACTTCACTGGACTGCCATGACTTTTGGAATATAATAGACAGGGGGTTAGCAACCACATCTTCTAATTCCCTTTGTGCCCATGGGTGTATCCCATCCAGTTCCATGGGCTTGTACACTTTCAGGTTCTTCAGGTGGTTGCGAACCTGATGTTCACTTACAATTAGCAGTTCTTCCTTCCAGCCCTTGCCACTGTCTTCTGTGACTTCAGGAGTGTTACTGGAGCCCTTGACAATGAAGACTGGGGGAAAGAAGTCATTAAGGACCTCAGGCTTCTCCATATCTCTTGTCACTGGTTCACCTGTTTCCTTTCTGAGGGGTCCCACACCTTCCCTAGTCTTCCTTTTGCTGTTAACATACCTACAGAATTTTTGCTACTCCACTTGATCTCCCTGGCTAGATTTAGTTCTAACTGACCTTTAGCTAACCAGGTCTCTTCCTGCTTGGACAGCTTCCTTATATGCCTTATATTCTTGATGTCCTTTCTCCAATTCCTTGTAAAGTCTCTTTTTGTGTGACAGTGTGTTCAGGAGCTCCTTGTTCATCCAGGCAGGCCTCCTATCATTCTTTCTTGCCTTCCTCTTTGCCAGTGTAACCTTGCTCCTGGACATGGCAAAGGTGATCCTTGAATACTGAACACCTGTCTGTGGCCCCCCTTCCCTCTAGGGAAGTCCCACACTACTCTGTCCAGCAGATCCCTGAAGAGATCAAAGTCTGCACGCCGAAACTCCAGGGTTGTAAGCTTGGAATACATCTTCCTATCTGCCCTGAGGATCTGAAATTCAAGCACTTCGTGATCACCTCAGCCAAGGTTGTCCCTGAGCCTCATGTTGGTCACCAGCCCTTCCCTTTTGGTGAGAATAAAGTCCAGCATAGCATCTTTTCTTCTTGGTTCCTCCACCATTTGGAGGAATAGCATTTGCCATTGAGGTCACCAACTTTACAAAGCCATTGCTATATCTGGTCAGACCAGAAGGTGTAGCAGGAATAAGGAGCAAAGGAATGTTATCCAACTGTGCCTTCAAAGAGATCTGAACCACAGAGGACTGGGATCAGCAAAGACATCACTGATGAGAGTTTCTAGGAATGGAGAGCTTCCAGTCTTGCTCCTGGAGTTTCTCACACTGTGACAGTAAGTAGAAGAAATGTCAGAGCACATGGCCATTCAAGTAGTCTAGTGAATCACATAATCCCAAGATGCTTCAGATTTTACATCAAGACCTTTAAAATTTTACCCAGACCTTTAAAATCCAAGTTATGTTCTAGCACAGTGACACTAGTAAGGCAGTAAGTGCAGGCTGAAACTGAAAACTGTCAGTCCTCAGTCATGTTGAGGACATCTGTGTAAATTTGGGAGCTAGTTTCTGTTCCACAAAATATGTAGAGGAACAGCCATTGCACTATGTTGTCACTGAGTTTAGCATCTCATTTCCATGAGCAGGTAATGTTCTTTACTTCCTAAGGGGTCAAAGGGTGATTATTTAACTCAGGTCAAATCAGAGCTGCCCTGAGTTCCCCAGGTGCCATTTTGTGGTAACTTTCTGTGCATAAGCATCTCTCCAGTCAACTTTTATTTCCTTGCACAGTAACAGAGAAGGACAAAATGTGGTTATGGTTGGCAAGCATTCTGCACAGCAGAGTACAGAAAGGCAGTGAGGGCTGTGCTTGCTTCTCCCTTCCCCTTGCTGGCCAGCTGGGTATGCAGATAACACTGAATTTCCTAAAAAGGCATCTCAACCATCACAGTTGGCATGTGGGGGCACTTAGGGAATAACCCCTCTCAGATCCTCCCATGGGACAATAGCTTTCCACAGCATTCCTCTCTGTGCATTTGCCTAACATCCATAATAGTCTAGTGTGAATAACCAGTGTTTCCAAACAATACCAAATATTGCTTTAAGCCTGTGGACTGTAGATTCCACTGTTGAACAGTGGTTTTGTTTTGTTTTTTTGTTTTAAGGACAACATCTTAACTTCTTCCTTTTTTTTTTTTTTTTTTTTTTAATGAGATTGATTGAAGTATAAACTGGAGCTTATTTGTTTTTTTTTTTCTCCCAAATACAGCAGCTTCCTAAAAAAGAAAAATTCTCCACATAGAACAGGCTGATTCACTACATTTCTCCTGAGTAAAGATTGTTGTCTTCTCCCACACAGTCTTAATAAACTAGGAAGAAAACTTGAAAACCACTGCAATACATGGTTTTTGTTGTTCCTGGCTTACAGTAGCTGAGTTAAACATGAAGTACCCAGTCTATATCTAAAAAATAAGGGTTAATAAAATTTAAAAGAGGAATAAAAAGCTACATTCTTAGATGCTCCAGAGTAACTGTGGAGCCATGGCATGATCTCAACAGGAGTTGCAGTGAGTTCAGTATCTGAGAATCACTTTCCCTGTGTAAAGCCTGAGAACCCTGAGTACCTTCACATCTTGGGACATGTTCCTCAGCTCTTACATAAAGGTATGGGCAGGTAGGACTGTGTCAGACCCCCGAGTTCAAATGGACTAAATTCTAATCTGATTTAACTTGCTACACCAAGTTCACTCAAACAAGAGTTTGTCTATGAAATTGAAAGCAGTCGCCCACAAAAACATCCAGTGCTCTATGTGTAATTACCAATCTACAAGAACAAGAAAGAACAGCAGAAGTCTAGGCATCCACCCCAGTAGTAGGACTCATTATGCCTTCCAAATCTTTGATTTTTCTATGCAATATGTATACAGTGCAAGAAACTACCTAGTAAAAGTTGCCTGAAATGAGGTTTGGTTCCATGTTTCAGCTTAGAAAAGTCAGAAGTAATTGATTAAGGAGATGGCAGGCCCCCTCCAGGGTGGTTCGGCCCTCAGAATAATAAATAAATAACCCAATAAGGCTTGCTTTTTTTTTTTTTTTTTTTTTTTTTTTTAAAGGTTGTGTTTTTTTTTAAGTAGTATTTTTGCCAATATTTAAAGTAGAATTGAATGCAGTGTTATATTTGTGCACATAACGTAGTATTGGCATTTAAAATTGAAGAAGGTTATAAAAGTTAGCTCGTTATCAATTTTGTTTATTTTTAGACTCTTCTGTGGATTGTGTCCTGGTACGGAATCTGACCACCACTCAGGAGTTGTGAATACACTTAAAGTGACAAAATGGTTACAGGGTTTATCAACTAGTAAAACTGTTTTACAGCTTAGCTGAGACCTGAACTTGCATTTTTATCACTACCTTGTCAACCTTTATCTGTTACATATTTTTGATAAAAAGTGAGAGTGCTTTTCATAATATGACCACAGAAGAATCACTACAAACTATGTATTTCAGAAAGGGAATATGGTTTTCTGTAGTGCCTAATGTCTGCAGCCTATTTTAGCTTTAGCTGGTAGTGGGAACGATTTGCCTCTGAACACAGAGTTTTAAGACAAGACTTCCTACAATTCCATATAGATACCTGTAAGTTGGATAATCAGTAAACATCCACCTTATATAAAGCAGCTGAGTCTCACCTTACTGTACCTCTGTGTCTAACATGAACGTAAAGTGAGTCTGGGGTGACCACCCCAGTTACTGGCATCTACACTGGAGCAATCTAAAGTTAGAAGAGATTAATCTCGCTCTTTGTTCCAATTTAGCACTGAAAAATGAAAATCTATAGACCATTTCCAGAGCCACAGGCTGCAGGAAGTTGGGGTAAGAGTCACGATTTTTTGTCCAATCACAGGTAACCCATTGTCCACTCTTCCACCTCTTTTATTATGTGAAGATTCCAGTTTGAATTCATCTCTTGTCCATAACTGCTGACTTCTGTAACCCTTTTATAAGCATACCCTATTTACCGTACTGGTGCTGTAGATCTGTATTGTCCTGTGTGGCAAAGGGATGTTCTTTTCAAGGTCAAACTGATGAGACCCACAGCCATTAGTTATGAGACCAAAAATAAAGGTGAGCTGAATATAGCAAATAGGATTTATTTGGGTATCAACTATCAACTCAAAATAGCAGAAGGCATGGTTGCTGAGAGAAAGAGATACAAATATAGTTTAGAAACCTTATATAGTTTTATAAATAACAAGGTAAATTTTTATATAGACAGCTATTAAATAGGCTTGTCACTATAAGGTCCTCTCTCTGTTTCTCTTTATATAGAGACAAATGTTTGTGGGATAGCACACTAGTGTGAGGTACTCATAAAATTTTAATGGCATATATCTGAAGCCTGCTTATTGCTCATTAGAGTCCTGGGCATCAGTGATTTAAGTGGCCTTGCCAAATGGGGCCTATCACCTCTCTACGTTTTCACTGTCCCAGTGTGGTTAAGGAGTGCTTTCCATAGATTATTTGTAGTCTGTGGTGACAATGTGCACTATCCTTATTTAGCAGGGATGAAAAGTCTGATGGGTATTCACATTTTGTAAACACCTATGGAATGATATGATTTCTAAAATAAAATTAATTTTGTCTTTCTAGGTCAATGCTTTTTAAATGTAGGATTCAGCTACAGAAGATACACCCCGGACAGCTAGTTGGATATAATGACAAACCTGGAATTGTAAAGTTAGCATCAATGGCTGTATTGATACATGTAGTGTAGACTAAAAGGAATGAAAGAGTGATAAAAATTAAAATATTATTTAGCAAAATGTTGAAGGAAAATATCTTACGTGGCATTGGGACTCAAAGAAGTTGGCTTAAAAAAAAAAACTATCATATAAAACATAATATATTTTTCATAAAAATACCTTTAATTGCCCAGCAGGATTGAAAGTGCTTTTGTCTTTTTTATTATAGCATTCCCTTATTGTAACCATAACTACGGTAGCTGAATGTTCCAAACCAAATTTACACACATAGAAACCAATTATTCACATCCATTCTTTCCATATTTTATTATTTGATTTTTTTTTTACTTTGTCGTTTTTGTTTACTCTCTGTGTTTGAGTAATGGTTGCTATTTGCACTGAAACAAGTAAATACACACACCACAGTATTTGTAAGTGAATAAAAAAATTCAGTCGTCTAAGCTGAATCAATAAAAATGTGTAACCCCCACTAAAGTGAATCAGACTATACTCCATACAAATTCCTTATTTGAGGTGCATTAACAGAAACAATGAGATGTTTATGAGATTAAAGAGCAACTAAAAAACATAGATAGATTAACAATAGAGTATAAAAAGTGACCAACCTTATATTTCAGAGGACAAAAAAAACCTTCAGAAGACAGAAAAAAAACATTCACTGAAAAGCAAAAAATAATGAAAATTTATAAAGCATCTCAAGAACAGAGAGTGATAAACCATCTGATAATCAAACGTGAACATTAACGCCTTTCTTTTTTTTTTAATGTTCACAATGTACTTTCTTTTATTAAAATTATAACCAGAAAAACACTCTAAGAAATTTTAATTTGGCTGAAGGCTGATACCAAGGATGGATGTACTTCTCATATAAATTTTTAGAAACTTTCTAATAATAAACAAAATGTGGAAAGAATGAAACTTAATTATTGATTTTCATCTTTGTAAACAACTGCTAACAAGTTAAACAACAAAAATCATAGCTTACTTGTAGTGAAAATTGCAGGTCTACTTTGGGGACTGGTATTGATGCTTCTGACTATGGATGTCTCTTTCTTCAGTCTGACTGTAAACAAAACTCACCACCTTTTGTACACCGTAGTACAGCTAGTATCCTACATGCAGTAATGTTCTTAATATTGCTAAAACTTGTGAGAGTACATATTTGGAAATTTTCCAGGAGCTGCTTTAAGAAAAGCAGACTGTTCTGACAGGTGAATCTTATTCCTCACAGAGAGAAGCTGTATTATGAAATCTTTCCCTATTTGGAGAATATGAGCAATTAAACATTAAAAGATCTGAGCTACACTTTATGCTTTATTGTTGTTCACTTGCATGTCACAGAAACAGAGAAATCAGTAACAGAAACTGTGTATGTAACCTGTGTCAGGAGCCCTGTATGTATTATAAAGCAAGAAAAGAAGGGGAGGTGATAGCGATCTTAAATCATAGAATCATAGAATCTTCATTCTCTCCAACCTGTTGAGGTCTCTCTGCAGTGTCTGTCTGCCCTTGAGTCAACCGCTCCTCCAAATTTCCGGTAATCCACAAGCTTGATTAAAATTCCTTCCATTCCTGCATCTAAGTCATGACAAAAATGTTGAAGAAGACTGGGCCAAAGACAGAGCCCTGTGGGACCCCATTAGCGACCAGTTACCAGACTGATGCTACCCCCATTCACTGTCACATTTTGTTTGCAAGATGTGAGGCAGTTGCTCACCCATTGTATAGCACACTTGTCCAGCTGTATGCTGGACATTTTACTCATGAGGATACTATGAGAGACAGCATCAAAAGTGTTCCTGAAGTCCACAAATATTATATCCACTGTCTTCCCTTGGTCGGTTAGGTGCGTTACCCTGTCATAAAAAGATATTAAGTTTGACAAGCAGGACTTTCACCTCATGAAGCTGCGCTGGTTGTGACCAATGACTGCATTGTCTTCCAGGTGTTTTTCAATAGGTCTCAGAATAATCTTTTCCATAATTTTACCAGGCACCGAAGTTAGATTAACTAGCCTGTAGTTTCCAGGCTCTTCCTCCTTGCCTTTCTTTCTGGTATGATGTTAGCCAGCTTCCAATCAACAGAGATCTCTCCAGATTGTCAGAACCTCCCAAAAGTAATGGAGAGAGGCCTACTGATGACATCAGCCATCGCTTTGAGGATTCTTGGATGAATGCCATCAGGCCCCATGGACTTGTAGGGATCTAACTGTAGCAGCAGATCCCTTACAAGTTGAGAGTCAGCTAAGGTTTGATCCCCGTTGCAATCACGGTCCTCCAGTTCTGGGCATTGAAGCCTCCTTGATCCATCACTGATGTTGAAAACAGAAGCAAAGAATGCATTAAATACCGCTGCTTTTTCTATGTCCCTGTTGGTGAGGTGACCATCCTTATCCTGTAAGGGACCAATGATGTTTCTACACTGCTTTTTGCCTTTAGTGTATTTGAAAAAACTTTTTTATTATCCCCTGGAGATCTGGCCAGCTTCAGTTTCAGGTGAGCTTTGGACACTTGAATTTTCTCCCTGCAGTAGTTAGCAGCATCTCTGTTTTCTTCCCATGTCACCTGACTTAATTTCCACTGGGCATACACCTGCCTCTTCCTCTTCCTACACAGATCCATGTTCAGCCAAGCTGGTCTTCTATCTCATCTGCTTGACCTCCAATATTTTGGAATTGCAGGTTCCTGTGCCCTTAGGAGGCAATATTTGAAAAGTAACCAGCACTCATGAACTCCAGCACCTGCAAAAATATTTTATTTTTAATAAATTTTTAATAAAAATGGTTAATGTCACAGTAGAACCAACTAGCAACAAAATAGAACTTTCAGACCTCACTCCTGCATATCACTGGACCTAAGAAGACATGAGAAGAAAATGTTCATTGTTCACTATTTTTCTCCTTTTTTAGTCAAAATATAGTCAAATGCTTTCAAATCCAATAATTGCTTTAGATAACTCAATCCATATTATCCTGTAGGAAAAAACACAAATTCACAGACATGAGCAGACATCTTAGAAGGTTGCCAGACTGGAGGCATCTTTTAAGCTAACCCTGACCACTACTCTTTTTTTCTAGAATAGTGTCAAACAACAGCCCTGAATCTTTTCCAGGAGAGTAATCCTGATCTATCTGTTTGGTATTTTTAAATTGAAAGACTCAAATTTTTTTTTTTTGTAAAAGCATGGTGAAGATGCTGTCATTGGTGGTGATGAAACCAAAACTGTCATCTGGGACTGAGTGGGCTCCTGTAGAAAAAGTGGCTTTTATTGCCTCTGGTGAAGAACAGAGCCAAGAAAAACCAAACTAAACAAACAAAACCAAACATACAAACAAAAAAAACCACACCAAACCAACAACAAACAAACAAAACCCCTGAAATTTAATTATGTTAATTTGGTATTTTTCACTTCATGAACTCATGTGTACTGGTTTTGTAAGTCATATGCTATCTTGTTCATTCTCTTGCTCCAGGAAATGTTTAGGAATTAACATGCTATTTTTTAACTACTGCTATAGAAATCACAGCTTGGTGTGGCCTTCAGGCTAAATAGAAAGGAGACAGGGAATTTTGGCTTCTAAATGCTACAGATTTATTCTTGTTTTTGGAACACCCCATCTTTCTGAATCAGGGGTATACAAGAAAAAAATAAAAAACAAGATTATATGGGAACACTAAGTTTGTCAGACCTGATTCCTCATAATCACTGGCAATTGCAGCAGATACCAGATCCAAGGAGCTTCTACCCACCCTCTATGCCACCCTCTCCCTGTAGCAGATGACCAAATGCCCAATTTAACCTGACTCTCTGAAAAAGTTCAAGAAAGTACCCTGACCACCCAGTCACCTAAGGTCCTGAAAATAACCCAGATATTGTTACATAGGTCTCCAAATGATCCTAGAAAGGAGATTTCAGATGAGAATAAAACAAATAAATGTCTGCCTTTCTGGACTGGTCTGTCTCTAGGGATAGTGGCAGGGGGAGTATTTTGTATCTTTAAATCATACTAACCTGACACAAGGGGATGTAACACCAATTGGAAGAAGTGAAATACATTTTTTCTCCAGATAAAATTTCCCAACCATAAATGAAGTGAGGTGGGAGTGGAGTACAAGTGGTTTCTCAAACCTACAGGCAACACCAGAAGTCCTGGAGTCCTGGGTAATTCATTTGTAAATGCAGTAGTGGCAAACTGGGATTTCAATTATTTCCTCATATCCTTAGGGAAATCAGGCAGTATCTAAAGATTGATATTTCAAATTTGATTTCCTTTTCCCAGGAATTATTTAATCATACAATGCTTTCCATTAAACTTAACAGAAGGAAGAGAGGGGGGGGAACGGAAAAAACTACATACTCTCAGTCCCTGTCCTGGCCCTATGACAGCTGCAGCTGTGAATCATTCCCTTTGCAATAATTTAGGAAATAGAAAAGTCAGGAAAGAATATCCTGACATTTTAAAATCTTAAAATATACTTTCATTTCACTTTCAAAGAGTTATGAGGTATTTCCATGTGCAGCATATGCTATTTAAAAATGAGGCTACAGTCTGAAAGTCAAAGGAATATTATTATGTGGGAAACCATGCAGCTAATTTGTTTAGCAAATCTCCATACCCAAAATGCTACTTGCCTCATTTTTGCTTCTAGAAAAAGAACATGTTATAAACACAATGCATTAGAACTTGATACCATCCACAGAATGTTAAAAGGAAGTTCAAGAAATAAGTTAATTAAGTGGATTATGTTCTTTCCTAGTAAGAATAGATTAATCTTTCTTAAGTTATTTATGTAGCATAGGATCACATTAAATATTTTATAATATTGAGTACATTATTAGAGAAGGACATAACTCCTTTCATTGCATATCACTGAAAAAATAATCAAAGTTTTGTTGTGAACAGCCACTAAAAAAGGTCAAGCTCATGGTTGATTTAAGAGTTTTACTTTCATTATGATGACTTAATTATTTTGGGCTCTGGTTTCCAAAAACCTAGAGAAACATTATACATCTCATGTTTGGGAAACTATGTTTCTGGACGAATTCCTAAAAATCTCTGAGGTGTCTGATACATGCCAGTGTTTCTTTTTTTGTGCAATGATTATTCTTTCTCTCTTTCACCTGTGAAAAGAAAGAGTTTTAGCTAGGGTTCTGAAAACTGAAGTGATTCTTCTAGGTTGCTCTAGGAAAAGCTCAGTTACATAAGCTTTCTGTCTTGTAAGGCAGGAATCTCAGATTTGGAAGCATGGATGGCACATAGGGAAAATGCTACTTCTTTCACAGAGTAGTAAGAAAACAGGAGCAAAAAGGGATTTCTTTTGCTAAATGGTACAATTTGTGAAGTTATTGTTTTTCTTGTTTAACTGTTCTCCAGTGGGACAAGGCACAATCTTTTGGGCTTTTTCACTCTTTTATTTTAGTGATTACAATTCAGGTACAGGTGACAGAGGAAACGTTAGGTTCAACAAGAGTCTAACAGATGAAAAAGCAAAGTAAATAACTGAAAGGTTAGTTTGTGGTGGGCCTTGTACTGCTGTCATCCCAATGATGGCAGTTTGTATATCTTAAAAACAACTTTGCTGTATCTGTAATATATTAGCTTTATAGCATAAGGCAGCACAGACAACTGCTGTTTAGAATTGCATTCTGGGACAAGGAAAAGTAAATGAATTTGTTTAACAGGGAGTATGGTATCACCATATATTCAGAGTAGATAATGCACACCACTACCAATTTTTGTTTTCTGTTGTCAAAGCAAGAATAAGAAATTGTAAAGGGTAGTTTTTGTTCAGAACTGATTTTATAAGCTATCCCATTAAATGGCATTACATTGACATGACACGACTCTACATAATAGAGTTATCATAGCACATCTGACAACACAGAACCTGTGTGCATTTTGCAGTATTGGACAATGTTTAGACCAACTCATTAACTACTTTGTTAAGATTTTGTTTTCCTGTTATTCAGTAGATTATTGAAGTAGCCAGAGCTCTGCAAACTTTGCACCAGCTGATGCCAGTCACAGAAAATCTCTTAATGCCCATGAGAGTTGCATTAGACCAAGTTGCACTAGACCAGCCTTGCATTCTTTCCATGCGTTTTTCTGATGTTTTTCAGATTTCCCTGGTCTAAAATATTGAATCACTCTGCAAATCTTTATTCTGTTAGCATAGGAAGTAAATACATGTGACTATTTAAAATTAGGGTAAATACAAAAAGAATTTTCCCTACCCCACATCTTCTAGGCAATGGCGAGGAAAAGATTTAATTTTAAATGAATGATGCATGATACATGCAGTAGGTTGGACAGTATCAAGTCCTTATCACTGAAGCATAACATTATTAATATGTGCTGAACATGATGGCTGACAAAGAGTGCTAGCCACAGCCAGGGAGTATGAGAGTCCGTTCAGAGAGAAAACAATTTAGCAAATGCCCTTACTCAACATGAAAGAATACCCAAGTGAAATAGGGTCTGTGCTGTGGAGTCAGTGGGAAAGGGGTATTTCAGTGCAAAACAAGAGTAGATCTACTGTCTTCCTCACGTGGAATGCCTAAACACATATCAGTTGGAAATTTTGTTTATTCACAATATTGACATCAGTTACCAAATAGCTACCTGGATCAAGTAAAATGCTTTTTTGTCTCATAGTTTGCCTTGGATTAACATCCACTGCCAATAATAACTTCACCTAAAGCCTTGGAAAGAGCAGGTTAGAAAAAGGATTGCATTCATGTGCATCTGAAGTACTTCTCATTGCTGAAAAAGCCCTACTAGGCAACAAATTCAAAAACAAACAAAGCAAACCAAACCAAAAAACCACAAAACAAAAGAAAGAACAAACAAACAAATAAAAAAAACCAGAATTATGAAGAAGCTATTGTAAGAGCTGGTCAGGTCACTTGATACTGTGTACTACAGTTTCTTTTCTGGTCATGCATGAATAGCTTGTGAATTTGGAGTTTAGATAGCACAAGTTGTCTCACAAAAGTGCAGTTACTCTTGAATAATTTGGCTTTAAATGTAGATGTGAAGAAAATGCCTCAACACAAGGCTTTTTGTATTAAAGCCATCTGTAACTCACAGTATCATCATGCATGATATGGGGTCATTGAGCAAAGGCAGTAGTGCATGAAGGGCCATGGAAACAGCATATGAAAAGCCACTTCAGGATGCCATGCACAGTTCCTGGAAATGGTAATGATATGCAGTTTGAGGAACAGTGATGTGCTTACAAATCCTGCTGGTGCTGAAATCAGCTGTCTTTTCCACGCTTAATATAGTTGTACGTGAGGTTTTGGTGCATTGTAATGACGTTATTAGCACAAGTTTTTTTCTTGGGAATGAGAAAGATGTGAGTCATGCAGCTTCTCCAAAAGAGAGCAGATGAAACGTTGATAGCACACTAAAGCGCATTTTGTATGTGTGATAAGTATTCCAGAAAAAAAATTGCTTCAAGGTATGGTAGAGTGTCCCTAGGAATTATGTTGTACAGTTTTTTCTTATCTGTGTCTGCCCATCGATTTTTGTAGATGAATTCTGGAGTCCATTAAAAGCACATATAAAACCCATTGATTTCTGCAGCTCCTGTAAATTCCCAGGCATTGCAAAGAGGAGATATAAACGCATTTGAAACCTGAAATAGATTTTCTGCACAAAAAGAAAAATTTACATATAAATAAATATTGTTTTCTCTCCCATAGCCTTTCACACATGAATTTGAAGAACTCTGCTTCTGCAAGTCTGCATAAATATATTCATGAAAGTTTGACTGCAGATTATATAAAGATTCCTCCATTTTGACATAAATCAAATTAATCCTCTTTGAATCTTCACTGAAATTATGATGCTAGGCTAAATAAATCTTTTTGAATTCTCATTAACTGTTAGTACAGCTGACTCTTTGACTGATTCATCAGCATGCTTGGTGGCATATGCTCAAAAAGAAGAAAAAAAAAAGAACCCTACAATTTAATGCAAAATAGAGCAAAGCTGTAGATTTCAGCCTTTGTCTTGCACACACTGTAAGGTACATGGAACAATGCTTTAACTTAAGCATTGTATGAGATTCTTCCGAATTGCCATTCAAATGTTTCCTAACTATGACAAAGTATAAATTAATTACTCAGCTGCATGTAGATTTTCATCTGTCTAACAGTTAAAACTATGGAGAAAAGCACTGTTGAAATACCCACAGTAAGAAATAGGTATCAGCAACAAAACTTGCTACTTTGCAATAGCAAAACATGCTAATTCAGTGGTTGGTTGGTTGGTTTGGTTTTTTGTTGTTTTTTTTTTTTTTTTGTAAGAAAGGAAAAATTCATGTCTTTAGCTCATGAATAAAGGAAATAACTTTACACTACAACATTCAAGATGGGGAAATTCTCATGTAATTCCCTTTCAGTCATACACATATGTTAAAGGTATTATCCGCTAAAGAAGATATATAATCTTGATTAAAACTATTTGAATTAATAATCAATAACCCAGAGAGAAGCTATATAAAGTGGATGATATACCACTGGATTTAGCTGAACTCAGAAGAAAGAAATGTACAAGACATGGAACAACCAGCAGCAATTTTCCACAGTAAAGATTTTCCTTTCCATTTCCATGATGCGATATTGCTCCACAGAATGAGTTATGTTTCCTGCCTCGTGGTAAAGTTGGGTGAATTTCCAAGAGGTCTCCATTTACATAAAGGCCCTGCACAGGTGAACTGAGTATCTGTGTTCAAATGTAAATGGGTGTACTGCATCAGGCATAGCCACAGACATCAAACTGACTGACTGTTCTTTTAGGTGAACAGGATACTATATTATTTAATATATCATTAATATGTTCCACATTAAGCACAATGCCTGCTGTCATGTTTCTTGACTTTCACAAGCTAATCCAAGATGCTATTTCTTATTGCATAACTGTACTGCAATGGAAAACCACTCCAAAGACACATCTAGAGGTAGAGAAGAGCTAACATTTATTGGCTCCTCACAGCCCAAACAGAGGAAAGCTGCACGTGGTAAGGACATCTCAAAGACATCTTGACTGTAAAGGTTAATCTGTAAAATCCACATGGCAAATAAACTTGTGTTATTCCCACTAATGGTATCTTGGAGAACACCTACAGCTTCATGTTATTTTCCTTTTGTGAGGACTCCTTGTCCTCCCAGTTCACAGAGCAATGCCTGGAGTGATCTCTGACAGGGAAGGAGTCCAGATCCCTTTCCTTCTTGGGTGCTCACCTTCTTGCCCAGCTACTTCTTGTCTGCTCAGATCAGTGCTCACACTTCAAAGACTTTTCCTGCTAGCTGCATTGCTAGCTGTGACAAAAAGCTTAGAATAACTGAATGCAAGTTTTATTTCACAGACTTTTCCAATCCAAACACATTCTGAAAGTTTTCTGTAGCGGAGTTGACTTTCTTTTTCTCTTTCCTTTTTATCCTTACCTCAGGGAGAAGTGAGGAACAGCAGCCACACTGAAGGGAAGTGAGAGCAGTGTACCAAGCCCTGTGGAAACAGAAAGGAAGCAGTAGATCCTTTCAGCACAAGCAGTATGTCTTGGCATCATTCCTTGACACTACCCCCGCCATTCCAGCCTCCTCTGCCCCTCCCACACTCACACATCAAAAAAGCAGATGGAAAATATTCTGCCAGAAGACATCGAAATACAGTGTTAGAAAGTTACTCTCTTAAGACTGGAGAAAGTGATGGAGAACTCTGTCAGGCAAGTTAAATTATTCATAGTGGCATTTTGGAAAAAAATCAGGAAGGGAATAGGAGACTGAAAGAAGTTACAAGGACTGTATGAGAACCATCTGGGACATTGAAAACAGATGCACTTTGGCTTGCTAAACTTTGAAGAGAGACCTGTGTGGCTAATACTGGGTTAAGGAGGCAATACCAGTCCTTCCGGTTTGTTTTCAGAGCTAAGTATTCCTTAACATAACTGTGATATTACGGTTGTAAAAATCAGTGTTGCCAGATCTGGCTCTCCCAGATGGATTTTTTTCTCTCAAATGATGCTGGGCAGTGATGCTCAGACCCTAAAGGCACTGTAATTTACTATTCTACTGTGCCACTTTACACATCCTAGTCTCATTTGGATTTTAAAGGTGTGACATGGAAAAGAGACTCTGATCGGTGTTCTTAGAACTTCATTGATGAGACTTTTGTTACAAACTGGTTTTTGCTCAATTTCATGCTTCAGAAATACTTGCGGGCCATGTTCTCAGAAGAATTAAGCTACTCTACATTAAAAATAAGAGGTGCTTTTTCTTGATATGACTCACTAAGAGAACTGCATTTGCCTACTAACATTTAGAAATTAATCCCGTTCCAACCTCTAACTCTTCCATGGGAACAGAAGGGAGGAAAGGAAAAAAAGAAATGTGAGAGAGAGCAGATACTGCATGTTGAGATACCATGGTGATGAGCACAGAAGGTCAACCTGGAAAGAGTGCTTTCCTTTCTGTTATTTCTTCTGACTTTTAGGCGTATGATGTTGGAAAATATCTAATATGTTTTCCATTAACAGATCTAACCTATCATGTATGGCTTTGTACCAAGGGTAATAGAAAGCAGATGGAATTCATAAACATGAATATATAGATATACATAGTACATACATGTACACATACAAACAAATACTAAAGAGCAATTTGGTGAAAGCATCTCTTCTTCCTCTCTCATCATCGGCATTCTGAGTTTAACCCCAATAGCAATGATCTTCTTAACAGAAGTACATTAAGATAGCACTGTTTATATTTGACTACATATGAAATCAACTCTATTCCAAATACTTTAGAAGCATTTGCACATACTTTATCCTCTCTCTTCTCCAAAACAGTGGAGTACCGTCTTCTATGGCATCTTCACTTCCTTGCCCAGCCCTCGGAAATTAAGAAGCTTTCATATGTTGCAGAAATATTCCAGGCATTTTAATTTTCTTATCCTCACTGTAATCCCATCTTCACAGTAATTTTCCTCATCATTTTATATTACAGGAAACTAAATTTTTGCTGGGATTTTCAGGTAAAACAACACCTGCCACTCCAGTCTAATGAGCTGGAGGAACAGTTACACAATTAGTGCTTTTGAATTTTATTGTAGAAATCAGTGAAGTGCTTCAGTATCCTATGGCATATTAGTCTAATGTTGTTTTCATCATGCAAATTATTTAGGTAAGTGATCATGGTTTTCGTTATAAATCACTTAGTAAATTTCAGTTATAAATGGGAAAATTATAATGAATACAACAATAATCAAGAGGAAGCACCAGAAATCCATCAGTGGGGAAATGATAAATTGTTGTCAGTAGGAATGTTAGGCACGTGTCCCCATAGCTAGATAAACACCAAGCACACTACTTGTTTAATTTTTATTTTTTTTTGCCTGAGGGGCACCAAATTTCTCTCAACACTGGTTTTAATGAATGTATTTGGCATAGCTGTGCTTGATAGTTTGGGTAGTTCTTCCAGAGGAAAGCCATTCAAATTCTCATTCCAAAATGGTATTCCATTAAAACAAATATTGAATAATTTTTTTCAATGTGAGTTTGCACAAATATTTGCCAAAAGAACTCTGAGAAGAATCTCTAAAAAATAAAAACTATGTATTTCACAGGAATAGTTTTATAAAAACAGATTTATTTCTCTTAATAATGAATTGACACTTAGAGGACCACAAGAATTTCAATTTTGTGATGTGAATCCAGTTAGAAATTAATATCGACATAAATTTGTCAATAATCTTTTAGGATGAGTAGTTGGGAAATCAGAATTAGACTTCTTAATTCTTTACCAAAATATTAAATGCTTTCCTTTCCATTCTACTGAAGCAGTTCTAGCACTTATAAACAAGAATACAAGCCATATTTACAGATCGAGTTAAAGTTAACATTGTTTGACTGGCAGGATATATTTATAAACTTTATTCATTCTTAATCTGTGTGCACATCTAGTGTTCTTACTTCAAGGCATGCTCAGGACCTGGAAAGCAGTCTGGCCATTGTATCTTATGCCAGGACAGAGCTGACATTCTCTGGTGCAGAAAACATTGCAGAGCCAGTCTTTCAACATGCTAATTTTATTCTCTTGCCCTCCAAATGTAATTTTCAGCTAAATAATATAAATTGCTTACTATGTTTGTAGTAGGACTATCTTGAAGAGAGGTAAACAGAAGCTCCCAAGTAGACTGCCTATCTGGATTTCTCCCACAGAAGTTAAAAATGTCCTTAAAAAGGGCAAAGCTGGTCTTCTGCTTTCTCCTTGCCAAATCTATCTCTCTGCCAAATCTTCCCCATAAGAAGAGGAAATTCTGCCACGGTGTGACAGAGGGATGAACCTCCAAAAAGGACCCTGGGAGCTGATGGTCAAGACAAAACAAGACATAAAAATCTGGCAGGGATTGAAGGAAAAATCTTACTTGGGAAAAAGCAACAGGATAAGCAGATGGTCTTCTTGCTTAGGATGCCCACAGCAGGTGCTTGTAGTAGAAACTGAGAGAGTATATTTTTTTGAGCACCTCTTTTGATCTCTCTCCAAGTGGTCTCATGTCCACAAGACATGGGAGCAACCTCACAGGGCTTTGTGTCCCTCATGTCATTTGGCTCCATCAGAACAGCACTATGGGCAAGCCCAGCATCTCTGGTGGATTATACTGCCAAGAGAATAGTTCTGGAACTGTCCTGGAACCCTTCACTTTGAATATAGTATATGTGCTAGCGTGGCAATCCAAAGAATGGCAAAAGAGTAAGCAGGTCAGGCTTGTCTGGATGCCACTGTGCCTTCTAGGAGTGGAGTGTAAGAAAAAACACTTTTCAAGTTTTAAACAAAGAACCATTTTTGTTGCTAAAGACCTTCAGGAACATCAGTCCTTTTGACTGACTCCTCTCTTGTCCAAATGTGCCCTCCACTGAAGGAGCTGGCAGAAAAGAGAGATCTGAAACCACAGCAGGGTGTGATACTAGATGCAGTGCTGATGTTGCTTCTTCTGGTAAAGGTTCTCTTGTGGCATTTGGATGATATTGTGGCTTAATGGCTGCAGCAGGATTTGGACTTTTCCAGATTGAGTACACAGGGTGAAGTTGATAGGGATTCGTGTTGTTTGAGTGGGGCTCAGCAGCTTCCTAATGAATGACTGTAAATCTTCTGTTGCTAGGGTCAGAGGAAAGTAATCATACGGTGTCAGTGCTGAAGAAGAAGGCAAGGACCCCAAGTATAGGAACACGATTGCAAAAACAGCTCTCAAACTACTATTGTCATGTGTAGTTCTGAGATTCATACAGCCACAAAACTCATCTCTCACCTTTTTCCAGATTAATAGATATAAATGTACGTATTTTGAAGTAGTTTATATTTGCTAAAAAAAATTTAAAAATTAAAAAATATAGATAAATCTTTAAATATTTCCTCCTATGTATAATGAAAATAAATTCTAGTTCTTATCTTGGGTTTGATTAGGCATTTCTGCCTAAGCCCAGCAGTGCTTCATGCCCTCTATGGATAAAAATTAAAATCACAAAATAATTCAGTCTGGAGAGGACCTCTGGATATGTCTAGTCTAACATCTTGCTCAGAGCAGGATCAGTTCTGAGATCACAACTGGGTTGGAAGTGCCAGTGCAGAGCTTCTCTGGTCCCCTGTCCCAGTGCTTGATTTCCCAGGTGTTATGGGAAAACAGCTACTCCTTGAATCCAGCCTGAAACTCTTCTGTTCATGTTTATATTCCTTCTCCTCCTGCCTTGCAACTCTGTGAAGAGACTTGCTTCATCTTCTTGATGGCCTCCTCATAGGCAATGGAGGCATATTCTCCTCTAGTTTTTGGTGTTGGATTCTTTTTGTTGTTGTTGCTGTTGTTTTCTTTTGAGTAAGCTAATATTTCTGAGACTTCTGTGCCCTGACAAGCTGGGTTGGAATTGACTGGTGTGCTCAGAAGTCACTTAAGGGAACTAATGAACAAACCTTCAGAGGAACCGAGTAAGACAGATCCTTTTAGAAACCTAATTTGCAGATTAAAAGAGGGAATAAAAAGGATCCTCTCTGGTTGACATTGCAAGGCTATTCAAACTGCATGAATCGAATCAGATCTGAAGCTTCTGGAAATTCTGAGGAGTGCTTTAGCAGCACTGTGCAGCAAGAAATAAAGCAAAACAGCATGTGAAAATGCAACTGTGGGAATATAATCTGCTAAACCCTGAAGCAGTCATTTTTATAAAAATCTGGCTAAAGGAGTTTTTATGGAAGCTAACTTTAGCTTAGTGGAGTTAATCACCCCTGAAGTAATTGGAGAGAAACAGAATCCCATCATGGTCCTCCATGCTCCACTGCCTCTGCCCTGGCTATGGAGGCAATCTGGTGATACCAGCCTGAGTGGGCTAAATCAGCCTTTATGAACACCCTGCAAAAGCCTGTCTACACAGCTATGGTGTTAGGAAAGCTGTATCTACTACTGTCAGACTTTCCGGCCAGCCCAGTAGGCTGAAAATCATTGTCAGCAGAAGATTTAGTTCTTGTTCAGCTGCTTCCTTTCACAAGTGTTATGTGCGGATGCCTGCAACTGCCTGATTTCTTCTTCCCATCTAAAACACATGTGAGGTGGGTTGTGGGCAGGAAAAGCTGTATTGCAGGTATCTCCTCCCACATGCAGCTATTTGGAGGAGACTGTGGAGAGAGCACAGGCATCATTTTGTGAAGGAAAAGAAAGTGAGTGAAAAGCAGGTTGTTCAGACCTGTTAATACCACACGACAGGCAAATGAGGCAATGTCCAGGTATCATCTGAGAAATCCCTGGTTCCTTGCCAGGTACGGTTTTCTTCATGGTACTACAGCTTCATATACAAGCTGTGACAGTGCAGGCAAAGCCACTTGGTGTCAAATAAAAACTAAATGGACTTGCAGCAGCACCAGCAGAAGGTCTTTCATCAGTGTCAGTGTACAAACCCTGCTTTAATGAGTTCAGACATGCTTGGCATTGCTACACCAATATTGACTGAGCCTCTCTTTTAATTAAATAAATGCAATATACAGAGAGAATTAGCTTCATGTAAGCCCTTGAGCAAACACCGAAAAAATCCTCCTGCCCTGGCCCCCATAATCACTCTGATAAACTGGCTGTGCCTTTGTTATTAAATAGACAAAATTGTGTAAACAGTGCACAGTCATTCATTAGAGGCAAAAGATTTCAGGTGCCACCTTTACCTCAATGCTTATAATACAGTACAATCACAGGCTTATTAAAACTTATTCACATGCTTTGATATTTAGTTGCCTTTTTTAGCTGTGTTAGGAAGATCTATGTGTACTCCTACGTAGATAAACATGTATAGGAAAGCAGATACATACCAACAGAAAAAGAGATTAGGCTAAGGATTTCAGGATTTTTTACAATTAAAAGGAGTAATAGCTATCACAAACATAAATACATATGTATATACCCAGTAGATTTGAATCATATGATGTCCTATTCTTTCAATGTTCCCTTTCCAATGGGCCACTTACAGCTCTTTACTTGCCTAAACCACTCTTTTTGCCATTTGCTTATAGTCTTAACAAGTGCACCTTAGGGCATGTTTGGATTTTTTCATGGCAGCACTGGTATAGCATCTGTCAGCTGAATCAGTGCATACCCGTGGAGGTCTTTGCTGGTTCGCTCATGCACGGTGCTCTTCCTGAGCTGCTCACTTGTGTGACGTCAGCTCCCTGGAGGCTGACAATGTCATTATCATTACCAGACAAAGACAGTTAGGTAATTTTGTCTGATGGGAGTGTAGATATTGACCTGAACTAATGTATTCTTATTTCCCAGAGAGATGCTGATTGTAGCAATGTGACATAGTAGGGTTTGCTAATATTAATCTAAAGGCTGTGTTCTCTTTTAGCAGAGAAAAGCTTTTTTATTCACATTCAATTTTATCACTTGACATGTCTCTAGTCTATTTGGTTAGACTTGAGATTCTTTGTCTGTTTAAAGATATGTACAAGGTTTTGGTCTGTGTGTGCAAGTGAAATATTTTTGGCAACCTCTAATTTGCACATCTTCTGACCCTGTAGAGAAAATCACCAAGCCCATTTATAGAATCATAGAATCATAGAATTGGCTGGGTTAGAAGGGACCTCAGAGATCATCAAGTCCAACCCTTGATCCACTGCCGCTGCAGTTACTAGACCATGGCACTGAGTGCCACATCCACTATTGAAAAGGTTTTCTTTCTTCAGGACAGCCTAACAAGAAATACCTTTAAGGAAAGAAGCCTTGTAGCAGTGATCACATCTGCCGTGTCTTGTGACAACAGCTTATACGTCTCCAACTATGTTTGTTCATTGCTAACTCCTGGAAATATGCTTGAAATAAAAAGTCCTGGCCCTGTAGAGATTACAGTTTCCTCAAAAAATAGATATATGCTGTGCATATAATAAGCATTATATAAACAGATTGTGGAAACATCTTCTGATTATAAGAACAAATACATATATATGCCAGAAGTACACCTCCTCCTTATGAATGTATGATAAAATTGTTCTCAGAAGAAAACTGGTTAATAAATATTATAGTCTAACTTTTTAATGCTGCAGTGTTTTAGGCAATATCCTAAAATCTAAATTTTAGTATATAAATGCAAATTACAATATGCACACTGCAATAATCTGATTTATTCTGAAGCTGGAATCCTATAACAGTCCCTCCACATGCTAAGAAAGTGCAAACTAGCTGTCTCTGGAAAGGCAATCAGGCTTCACTGAGACATGTAGCTTAGGCAGTGCTATCATTCTCTACCAGCTATGCTGGAAAAAAATAACCATGGAGACTGTTCAGCTGAGAAATCTGGACAAGCAGCCATTGCCATCAGTGGAATACACTAGTTTCCAAACACTGATAAACTTGTTGTGATTCTATGACAGCCTTCCATAGCAAAACCTTTTTGTTATAATGTCATGTTCTCCATTTGCAGTGTAAAGGCTTAAAAAAAACTCCAAGGTTTTAAGTAAAAGCTCAAAACATTTGTTTTCTCTTTCAGCCACCACCAATATGTATAAGTGCATAGAGAATGTAGTCTGACAGTAGACACTACAGGCAGAATATAATTAAAAATAAACTATCTGCAAATAGCATATTGCCTCAAGTCATTGAGCTCTATTTCTTTTATTGAAATGCTCTGTAATGAAAGGTACATGAAAAGTACATTTTCAAAAGAAGGGATACTGGATTTACTTCTCTTTGTCCAGAAAACTGAAGAAGTGAAGCTATAAACCAATGAGTGACATAAGATTTACAAGGAACTTGGAATATTCCCCAGAGGCTAGTCCACAAATGTCTTTTCACCTCAAATATAGCAATAAAAATCACAAAGCCCTGGTCACTTGTGACTTTGCCTGAACCTCCCTGCCTGCCCAAAAGTAAGACTAATATTAGCAAAAAGACAGCTAGACAACTACTACCATGCTGAATAACACTCGTTCCTCGCTGCTATGCTACCTCTGCTTCAGAGCCCCAGTCTCATTTTTGCACACAAGATTTCTGAATAAAAAGATGCAATGTCTTCTTCATTGTTCTCAAGGGTACTGAGGATTTTTTCTTTTCTAGCTGCTTTCTGCAGCTTATCAGAAAGGATATTTAATGTAGCAAAGGGGACTCCCTTGTTTTTTGTCAGATAAAGTAATGGCTGTTGTAGCTGCTTACATATATGTTACAATAAGTATTCATCTCTAAATCGATGAGTCTTCAGATCAAGTGATCTGTTATGCTCAATAATCAAATCTAGGATCAGAGCATTATTCCAGTTTTGGAATATTTTTTAAAAGTTTTATTGTCATTGTGGTTTTGTGTTGTTTTCTTAGTGCACAACTCCAGTTTCCTGAAAAACTATACATTTGAACACTGGTGTAAAGTTTAATACAGCATTTTATGCTATTACATTCCATAATGTTTTACCTTATTTTTTCCCAGATGTAACAACACTGACCTTACTATAACCAGCAACATTACTTCTGTATGGGAAATGGTGCCAACAGCAATGAATCTTCAGTACATTTATCAGCCTTGTGCAGGCTTAACTTGACATTTGAAACTAGGAAAGATTTTACTGAATTTTTTTCTTTGTAGTTAATAGAGAAACCATAATTAATGATTATGAAAGTGATCCTCTGTACCATCTTACAATTGATCCTCTATTACACTGGCAAAATAAGAGGATAATGTCGCCAGCATTTGCCGAGTTGGCAGTAAAATACTTGGCACTTCATCCCATTTGGATTTCATCTGACAGAATTTGCTAAAATGGCCTTGTTTAGGTCATTAGCTGGTAGAGTGCTTTGGTTTAATTAAAACAAATTCACACTCTTTTCCTTAGCTTTAATATGGTTAAAGATTATAATATTGTTCCTTTTCCGTTGCTCTCAGATTTAAGGAAACCCCACAAGCTAATATTTGCAAATAGCTGAAGAACAATGCAGCAAAGTAACGTGCTGTAGCTAGGTTTCCAGTCTTATTAATCAACAGGACAAAATTGTCATGGAGCAAAAGGAAACTCTTTCAATGCCATGACATTTTTATGCTTTTTTTTTTTTTTTTAATTGGGGTAAAATAATAGGAGAAGGGGATGTCAGCATGTCATACTTTCTTCGGGGATTTTTTTTTTAGCAATTTTCAACCTAGAATTATCAAACAGATCTATACATGTATGTGCATACATACTCATTCAGTAAAACCCACTGGACTGCAGCAGTTTCAGCCCAGACAGTATCAACCAGGCCTCTGCTCACTCACCCTGCAGACCCTTTATGGGACAGGGAGTAGAAAATCCACCCAAAGTCTCAGTAATTGAGACAGGGATAGGGAGGTTTTCACCTCCCAGTTATGATAACAGGAAGAACCAGACAGACTCAACTTGGGAAAGAAAAAAAAATTCGTTCCATCTATCAGGATAAAGAGAAAACATAACCAGACATTAATACCATCCCCCCACCCCTCCTTTCTTCCTGGGCCAGAATTGCTTCCCTCACAGGGGAGGGACAGTGAGGCTTTAGGCTCAGTTCACCACACGGTGTTTCTGCAGCTTTTCCTCCTCAGGGGGAGGACTCCTCACAGCCTTCCCCTGCTACAACGTGGAGTTCCTCGTATGGGAGAGTCCTTCAGGAACCCCTGTGCCATGAGTCCTCCCATGAGGTGCAGTCCCTGAGGCACAGACTGCTCCATCCTGGGCTGCCCACAGAGTCACGGCTGCTTGGGGAACAGTCACCTCCCGTGGCACGGGGTCCTCCATGGCTGCAGATACACATCTGACCCTCTCCATTATTCTGCACAGGCTGCAGCTCCTCACCCACCCACCTGTGACACTCCCAGACTGCAGCACCACATCTGCCAACCATAATCCTTCAGGGCTACAAACACACGTCTACCCCATCATATTATATTATATATTTCAGGTTCCCACGAGTGGAGCTAGAATTGGAACCAGGGGAGCTTCCAGTAGTTTCTAACAGGAGCCACCCCTGTGCCCCACCCCCACTTCCAAAACACCCCTGAACAAAACCAAAACATGCACTTTGACCAAAAATGCTATTCATGTAGAATTAGAGTCTCTCAAAATATCATGTGTGGATCAGATTAAACCAGGTAATAGATACTGGAGTTAGTTAACTTGCATTTTTTAAGAAATCTGTGCATACTAATACTTCCCTAAAGATCAAAATTAGCACCAAAATCTGTAGTTTGGTAGTTATAAAACCTCTTACAGTGCTTTGCTGGAGAGGCAGACCCTTTCTTAAGGAGATGGTTCGAGCTCTCTCAATCTGTTATCTTTCATTACCATTTGTGTCTGTGGACCCCAGCTGACAACCACAATTTGAGGTGTATACACTTAGATAAAGGAAGCTGCACAACAGAAGGAGTCACAGAAGCAATTTTGCAGGGCTGTAAGTATGATAAGAGGAAATGGGAGTATAGCTACAGGACCTTCCAGAGGCTGAAGCTTACTGCTGGCTGGGTACCAGCTGTTTTCCAGAGCCACACATCCACAGTTACTTAATGGAGCTACTGTAGTTGAGGAGACCAGCACTTTTGTGGGATCTTAGTACAAGCACAGGACACTACAGATACTTCTACACATCATGTGGGCTTTCCTTTAGGCATGGCTAAAAATGTGGTCCTTGTGAGTGACCAGGTTTGTCATGGCCAGTGCTGTGCTCTGCAGGCTGCGTTGCAAGCCGAGAGCGAGGCAGTGAGAGTCCCCAGATGCAGAAGAGCATCAGTAGGAGTGCAGGGTGTGAGCAGCTTGGGGCAAGTTAAATGGTGACCTGTGAACTAGCTGGAAAAAGTGATCCTTGACTTCCTGTTCTTGTGGAGTAGCTGGATGACCAGCTACTTTAGGGAGAGTGGAGGCTTTGCTTTTTGAGAGAACTCACATAAATGCAGGTTGTGCCTCAGCGATATAAATGTTGTGATTCTATTTTGCTGTGGGCATAAGCTTTCTTTCTACTGCAGCAAAGCACTAGTACATATTTTATGGGTGCCATGGCTCATAGTGCAGAGAGAAAAGCCACGGCTGTGTTAGCATGCAGACTGCAGCTCTCCTGAGGGCCTCGGGGCTTCAATGTGCACTTTCTGGACAGGCATGAGCAATCCCTCTGCAACAGCAAGTCAGTTCCAAGGCAGCCCTGGGGCACTTAATTTCCTCTTATTTATAAACAAAACATTTTTGACACCTACTGGTTATCCACGTTCACTGCTTCTGATTCCCTGATAGTGCCTGCCAGAGCCACAGAATGCCCTGCCTGCTTGTGTTCCCAGCTTACCTCACTGACCATCTCTGCTCAGCTTTCAGCTTCTTTCCCTAAATTCTCTCCCCCAGATGCTCCTCTTGTTGACGAACAGGTACCAATGTGGCACCTACAAATGAAAGAAGTAGCAAGATCAAAGCAGCGGCTAGGTGAACTTAGTGGAAAGCTTTCTTGAGGATAAGAAGAATAAGGGGAGCCAACATAGGGAATAATGAAAAAAAAACAGTGGTCTGTGATGCAGGATTTGAACACCACTGTATTAGCTTCCTGCTTAGCTACAGAGTTTCTGAGTGATTTAAACAAATTTTTCAATCACTTGGGGCATCATAGTTGTTTGCTCTCTATTTTAAAGAGTGTTGAAAAAAGAATTGTATTAAAGACTCTGAGGTGCTCAAATAAATAGAACAGTAATAGGACCCACCTAAGAGTTTACTGTGGGTATTTAAGAAGAAGGATGAACATTTAACAGATATGTCCCCAGATCCTCCTCTGCTGAGGTCTGATCCCCTTTCTCCTGCCTTGTATCCTCTTCTACTCTTGAAAACAACCTTTTTGCTATTATCCAACTCCTGTTTTGTTTTTTGATTTTGGTTTGGGTTTTTTGAAGCTGAGAAAGTTGAGGTTTTCAATCTGAAGAAAAGGCCTCAGGGAGACCTTAAAGCAACCTTCCCATACCTGAAAGGTACCTAAAAGAAAGCTGGGAAGGTGACTTTTTAGAAGGGTGTGTAGTGGCAGGATGAGGGGGAATGGCTTTAAACTGGAAGAGAGTAGATTTAGGTTAGACATTAGGGAGAAAATATTAGGATGGTGAGACACTGGAACAGGTTGTACAGGACAACCTGTGAATGCCCCATCCCATGAAGTGTATAAGGCCAGGTTGAATGGGGCTTTGAGCAACCTGATCTAGTGGGATGTGGCCCTACCCATGGCAGGGGGTTGGAATGAGATGATCTTTAAGGTCCCTTCCAACCCAAATTGTTCTGTGATTCTGATTTCCCTGCCAGACCTCCATTCTGGCTCCATGTCCCAGTATAGGCACACCCTCCTCCATGGTCTGGGACCTTATCTCCCAGTTACAGTCACACATACTGTGTCTCACCTTATTATTTCTGATGTTCTGGTCTTATGATCTTCTGAACATGGAAAGTGCCATACCCAGTGATCAAACCTGTAGAGTTGCTTCTAAATCAGGAAACACCTTTTTTTCAACAGCAAAAACTACATAAGCTCTTAGTAGAGGTTGACAGGAGAGGACTCTGGACCATTCAGATCTCTAGCACAGTTTGTTTCAGAGTGTCTGTGGCCATAAAGCATCAGTCTCAAGGATGCATCTTCTTCATCCACCAAATTCCTGTAATTAAAATTTCCATTACTATTTCCTCACATGGCAGACTTTACATCACTGGGGCTCCTTGAAAGAGTGTGTTTACTTCAATGACTTTTTGATATTAGCTCCCTCTCAGCTGTTGGTACCAGGATTTTTGTGGATCAACTTCAAAAAGTTCATATTGAGGCTCTGCCGTGACCTTAGCTCAGGCAGCCCTTCAGACCAAGCATTGTGGCAGCTGAAGGACAGGCAGGAGAAAACTTACAAGAAGTCTCTCCAGCACTAGAGGAAAAAACAGACGGAAAGAGAACATCTGAGGAAGGTGAGGTCTTTAACCAGCAGAGAAAGATATGTCAGTTGTAATCAAAGTCCTGGTAACCAGTGATCCTGGAATGTGCTCAAACTGATCAAGAACCTTCTTCCCAAATTCTCATCCTCATCCTTGCTTTTCATTCTTAATTTACACTACAAAATTTGTTTACTGTTCCTATCTCCCAAAAGAACACATTTCAATTTACATTCATATTTTTATTCTTTGATTAGTTCCTTGTCTCCCTAGATATTGCACTTTGTTTATTTCTATGCAGTGTGATTGCACAGAGATTTCTTTAATACATTTTTATTTGCTTTTCTTTTCTGTTTTTTGGATTCTCTGTTTTGCTGCTTCACTGCACTTTTCATCTTTGAGTCTTCTAATATTCTTCCACTCCTATATTTTGCTGTACTTCTCCATTCATTTTCACTGTTATTACTTTTTTATTATTATTCCTCCTTACTCTGTTCCTTTACATTCATGTTTGTCTTCTGTTTTCTTGCCTTCCCTGTCGTTTTTCATGCTAGCAACAGGAATTGTTTATTTATAGCATACTTCCATTGAAATGCTGTAGAACATCATCTGCAGTATTTTGTCTGATCAAAGTGTTGAAATATGAAAAAAAACCACTCCAGACTGCATTGGGTGCTGAAGTAAGATCCACTCCTTTTATACTTGAAGGTTGATTTTCTAAAGGCAAAACATTCTTTTCCTAACTGCTAGCATTAGCTGCGTGGGGAAGATCTTGGAAAAGCCTGTTTGCTTTTATTTTATACGTTTCAGGACAACTGTTGATTATTGCTTCATATTTAATTTTTGGTTTGTTGCAAGAAGCTGATACAGAAGAGAGGTGGAGTTTGCCAGGAATGTGAGAAGTGGATGAATGAAGTGGATTTAGTACATTTAGTACATGGAACCAGGAACACTAAATTTCAGCTCTGTCTTAAAATCCTTCTACAGAGTCACAGAGGAGTCCAATAAGAAGAGGTCAGACAACCTCACTATTTGTAAGAAACTTTTCCATTTTATGTTGAAATGGCATATTATATGTGCTTGAGCTTAGGATGCAGGTTAGATTGCTGTTCCTCTAGGATATAATCTTATTTTTGTGCATATGGAAAGTCAATATTCACTCTGAGTAAATCAACTGCAATATTAACAACAGTGAAGCCCTCTGACCAGCTCTAATTAAGACACATGAGGTTTTCAGTTACTGAATCTGATTCTTATATTATTTTGTTGGCTTTAGCACATTGTTATGCAATGAACTGAAGTTATAAATGAGTTATAAAAAGTTTTCTGATTCCTAGGATACTCATTCTGTCAATATTGGATTATAACCTACCAGAAAGAAATCAGACAATTTCAAATTGTCTTGAAAGTGTTATTTATTCTTTTTCCTTGATTTATGACAATGACAACATTTTATCTCACAATTGAATTTTTTCCTGCAGTTTTTACACTGTAATCTAGTCTGAGTATGATGTTGACTCTATTACAAGCAGGAGACTGGATTGAGTTCCTTCCAGCCTGAATTTTTCTGTAATTCTTTGACACTATCGATTTTTAAAATTCAAAACCAATTTCATAATGAAAAATCAAAATATTGCATACTGGAAAGGGAATATGTTGCATGTATGAAGTGGGTTTTATGCAAAAACCCTTTTCCCTTTCCCTCTCCTCCCAGGTTTCAGTGAAATCAGCAAATTTATGTAACCATTTTTGCTTCCATTAAAATTGCATTTTCCAATTAGAAGATATACCTAGAAGCAAGCACATGTACTCTTACCCATAGCACTTCAGATTTATCACAGCATAGATGATCTGAGAAACTGGGAGCATTGCTTCTACTTAGAGATCAGGAATTGTAATTCTTCCTAGAATGTATGCTGTCTTCTCATATTCATAGCTCTCAGCAATTTTACCTGTCCCTGGCACATCTGCCAAGTAAGGGAATGTGTGTGCAGAGCCTAATACTCATGAATAAATACTCATTTCAAGACTTACTCTACATCTAATGATTTCACTGGAAGCAAAATCAGACTCTTCCGTTAACATTTCATATAAAATGTCAGCTGCATATTATGTATGCAAGGTTTGCTCTAAATGCAGCTCCCATGGGATTTACCTAACTAGAACAGGGGCTAGCTAAGAAGTAGCAATATAATAAACCATACTGTGAAAAAGAGCAGCAAAACCAATGAAGCACATTTATAGAAATTTATTTTTATGCATATTGTTAAAAAGCCTTAGCCAATCAGTGGTGGGAAAACTTGAAAAATTAGAAGCCTATTGTAAGCCGAAGGCCAGCTGAGTGTGTCATATAAAGGACTTTGTAAACATCTCATTCTGGTTTTCTTGAGAATTTACCATATTTCTGCAGAACAGAGGTTTAGTATGCCTAAGGACTATTTTCTTAACATTGTAATTAATTCTGTTCCTGTTTGGGTGAAAGTTCAGCTCAGTGTTTATCTTATTGAAAATTCCTCATATCCTGATAAACAAATTAAAATGATTGTACATGAAAAAAATCTCTGCTGCAAGGAGAAAGTAATAAGAAAGAGATGCTGCTAAGCATTTGCACAATATCTAAGCTTATAATTTATCTGAGTGACATAGAGAGCTATATGAATATTAGCAAAGTCATGACAGGTTCGAAGAAAGCTGAATGTATTTCAGCATGTGGTTGATGTGCACATCTCTGATGAGGAGACCTTGGGTCAAAATGATTTATGATGAATACTTGTTCCACTGGCAAATCTTAAATGGAAAACCATGAAAGAATTATACCATCTCTGAAGAGATTTGAGCAAAGAGTCCCTTGCAATAAAAAATTTAAAAAAATAAAAAAAGGAGAAACTAATATTGAAGATTAAGTGATAAACCCACATTGCCTTTCAATTACTAGTGCATATAAGCTTTGTAATCGGTTTAATGGAAAGATATTCTGGAGGACATGGAATTATGGCAGAAAAGGGTCTGTGATATTATGTGAAATTTCTCTCCAATATTATCCTTTTTTTTTTTTTTTTTTTTTTTTTAAGGAACTAAACCAAACTGAAATTACTGCACATCTAAATCATTAGTGTTCTGATGTGGTGTCGTGCTGATGTTCAAGATCACAAGCATGTCAGACTGGACTGCCATGACAGTAAGTGAAGCCACAGGTCTCCACAGAGGACAAACTGAACCATCCAGAGTGCTGCTAATGAAGACAGAAGTAAAGAAAAAATTCTCCTTCTTTACTTAGGGTTCAGAGGACAGAAGAACTCCAAGTTTAAATTTTCAGGGCTTCAAAGACTCGGGTAAGTGCCTCTCTATTAAGCCACTAGTAACTACAGGAGTTGAAACTTCCAATCCCAAATTGGAAGGCAGCAGATTCACCTCTGCTCATGTCTCCTAAACTCTAAGGCATCTAAACTTCATTGGATACCTCCTAATTAGGAGGTTTTTTAGGTAGCTCTGCCTTCTGCATATGCCCATTTTTTGTATTTCACACCTGCTGAATATCCCACTCCAGCAGAGTTATTCTGCACTCTTCCAAAGTAATGAAAGGATTCATTTTGCTACACCTGAGGCAGCAGAAGTGGATGTGTCTCAGTGGCAGAGCAGTTGGGAAACACAGGCCTGAATTCTCCCTATTCTGCAACTTGAGCAGAGTCCAAACCACATATCCTGGACACAAGCATAACCCTGGTGAGATGAGCAGCCTGGGGACTTTCCAGTCTTTCCAGCACTGCACAGCAAAAACTTGAGTGACATTGTTTACAGAAAAGAACATCCAGCAGGGACTAGCAGGGGGTTTTGGTTTTTGAGAATCCTGGGCAGTTATTCTCAATTTTTCACAGTCTTTTTACTCAGTGGATTGAAAACTCTAGAAGCAGCAGGAACTTCAATCAGCAATGTGCTTTTCAACTTGAATACCTTATTTCCAGCTATCAAAACCATTTCTTCACATACTATTTCTCTCTAGTTTGTGTTATCCTGTATTTATTAGTACAGAATGACTTCACTGTAGCTTAAAGCTTGGACTTGCCCTAGAATCATGTCTGCTGATGCTCAGGAGCATTGCCTGAGAAGGAAGCTGAGGTCAGAGAAGGCTCTGACTGTCTGGGCATTTAAAAAAAGCTAATACAAGGAAGCTGCTACCAGGTACAGCTCTTACAGCAAGCTCTGTGAGCAAGCTCTGCTTCTTTTAAAAGAAAGGCTAGATAAATCTTTGTTTTGTTTTGTTTTGTTTTTGGGGGGAGGGGGTGGAGTGGGAGGGAGGAAAAAAAAAAAAAAAGGAAAAAAGTCCATCTTGTCTGTGGATTCAGAACTCTGGAAAACATCCTGAAGCTATGAATCTGAGGCCTGAACCACAAGGATAATCATTATTTCAGACATTTCTCTTAAAAATTGATTGAGATAATTCACAGATGCACCTGAGTGTCCCATGATGTTTGAAGAGACTCTACACTCCTCCATCAAGCTTCAGAACCTTTTAAAAGGGATTTTAGGGTTAACACATGAAACTTTAACTCATTTTTAGACATCCAGTCATCTTGTGTATCACACTCATTTAGGATTTCTGCCAAAGCAATAGAAATTTGGTACCTACATTCCTTAGGTGCTTTGCCAATCCCACTAGGGTCATCGATCAGCACCAAAGGTACCTTTGTAACTCTAATGGTTGATCTGTACCATGAGATGAAAACTTTGCTAATGTCCAGACCCAAAGAAATACCTTAAGGATCAAAATTGCTCATACTAAGTCCCAGTCAGATTCACTAAAGAAGATTAACGGTTGTTTGTTATTATTGTATTGAAAACACAAAGTATCTCTTCACCCAGAAAAATGCAGAAGAATCTCCATAGAAATAAACACAGCATCTTGTAATGCTGACTTTCAGCCGTGTTTTTATACCTCCCTGGAGCTAGCATTGGCCTGAGAAAAAAGGATTCCTGGGACTTCATTTTCAGGTAACTCTGCTTGGTTTTTGCATCTCCTCACTAGCAGTTACCTTAATTTAGAGAAACCTTCAGGTTTTTAAGACTGCTCTATTTTCTCACCAACACAACACCTTCCTGAGAGAAGATCTAAGGCACCTCAAGAAGGGCAAATGACTTAGAATCATTCCAGCAGCTTGCAGTATGAGGGCAACAGGGTATTCTCTCAGGGTACTTATGGTCTGAATTGATGGGCTGCTTCATGCCATACAGTGGCATAAAGAGGAAGAGAGATGTGTCCCCTAGGAGCTGTAAACACTGATTTGTGAGCCTGAAAATTCCTGTCTGTGAATGTTTGTGTCAATAAAGGAGATCTCAGAAAAATCTACAGAGAGTGAATTTCAAGGAGATGTAAACAGGACCAGATAAACATTTACATGAAGGTAACCAGGAATATCCAATGATTCTTTTGTCATCACTTTACATCGATAATTTCTACAACTGAAAGGGGAGATTTATCCTAACTCACAGAAAATACAGCTACATTCTGTGATCTTGTTTTATCCATGCTAGTTATGAAATCCTGTGTGTTCCAACCAGCTGGGTTATAGCAGAGTTTTGAGGCTGGCTGCTTGGGGTTTTTTGTTTGGTGGCTCTAGGGGAGTCAAAGGGGAAGGTTGTGGGTTGGATTTTTGTGCTTTAATGACAAGTTTTACCTCTTAACCTTCTGTGCTATCCTCTGGAGGTTTGCTGTTTGAGTAATTTCTCTCTTTTTTCAATTTGCAGGTTCGCCAGTGCAAGCATTGATGTCATAAAATTTAAGGGCACTAGTTCACTTGCTCAGCTGAAGCATGGATTTTAGAGGAAGAGAAAAGCTAGTACAGATATCTAAGAGCTGAATAATAAACTGTCCCTTCATCTGTGTATTTAATTAGCTGCTTTCCTCATGATTACAAAGATCAGTACCCAGGAAGAGAGGAGCTTTTAGGTCTCAGCAGGTTAACTCCACACCAGAGGATTAGACAGGACCCAGACTGTGATGCTTAGTGTTCTCATTTCCAGGACAGTGTTTGCATCCAGTACTTGTCTATTCTGCTCTGCAGTGAGCTGAAACATTCATGGGACTGAATGTTCTGAGTTAATCCCAAATAAAATAGCAATTTTGGATAGATTTTGGCAGGTTGCTGGGTTTAAAAAAAAAAAAAAAAAAAAGGCAAATATGAATATGTAATAAGTGGTAAATTCTTTCCTCCTCCTGTGTTATCAGTGGCGACTATATTGCTTTGTCATACAACTGCTGCAAAGGCTAATCCTCCACACTTGCAAAATCTTCTTATTCTAACTGCCACGGCCCTGCTGAAGCCAGGGCTTATGTCCCTAAAAATAGGAGCAGGATTACTTAGGTTGCAGTCTACTGAAGTAGTTTAAAGGTTTTCAGATGTGGAGTGAGGAGAGAAAAAAAAATTATTATGCTAAATTATCAGAGCTCAAAATTACCATTTTAATAAACTTCATTTCAAGACTTCACACATTGCCAGTACAAAGGCTTCTAGCATGAATGAATGCTCGCTCTCTTATGAAAATGAACCACCAATAAGGCACTTTTTAAAATTCCTTACCTCATACTTCATATCTGTCTCTAAACCTCCTGCCTTTAGTTTATTGATTTCGACCTTACAGCAGCTGAGGACTTGCAGCCATGACTGCAATTCTGACAATCCCTGCTCAAATATGGTCTAACCCAGGGCCTTTTGTGGAAAATCAGGCCAGGGTGAGCGTAAGTGCAGCCAAAGCTGAAGGCTCACCTTTCTGAGCTGGCAGTCAGGAATCTGGGTCTCAGTTGAGTTCAGGGGGCAAATAAAGAACAGAGGAAAAGGTGAGAGAAAAGGCTCAATAGAAGGTATCTTGACATGAAAACAGAGCAAAGACTCCCTGACAGTGGTCCCTAGCATTTGGAAATGTTTAAGATATTAAAATCTGTTACTGAGAAGTGAAGGAGGAAGAGAATAGAATTTGTGCAGGTCTAAAATGCTCTCAGACTTGGCTGGTCTCTACAGTGCATACCTAAGCCCAGCTTAGGTTCAGAAATTGTGCCTTCCTCTACTTAGCATATTTCCTCCACTTTATATTCACAATTTAACATGAAGTGTATTCCGGGGGGATCAGTTGGTGTGTTCCTCAAACAATCTAAAGGTAAACAACTCCAAGAAATAGTGGAAGCCACTCTTTCTTGTGCAAGATGCAGGAGAACCTTTGTTTAATAGCCTTATTCTAGGAGGCCTGCACCCAGACAGAAGGACTGGTGGTTCAGTTCAGTCCTCAGATCAAGGAAAGATGTTCCAGATGATAATGTTTAAACTGTGGGAGCACAGTCTGCTGCAGAGAGGAATTTATAATCTTTGGCTCTGACCCTTTTTCTCCATCTTGTCTCACTCATTTCTCTCCATCCAGGCTGTGCCATTGTATAGAATGGGGTTGCTGAGTCAAAACAAGAAAAGAGAAAACAATAAAAATAAGTGTTCTTGCCTAATATTAAGACAGTTGCATCAGTTGTGGAAATCTAGTTTTGCTGTCTCTGACTCTAGGACAGTTTTTCTTTAATATAAGGCCCAGAAATTGTTCTTTGGCACAGAATGTTGTATCCCAGAACACTACCAGAGACCGAAACCTGTGTGCTCATATCATGCTCTGCAGGACTATCTTCATCTCCTCTTTTTACCACAAATAAACCTTGAATTTGCTTTCTCTCACCAATGTGTTTCAGCTAAGGATATGAAGGGTGCCTCTTCCCCTTCATACTTCAGTCCTAAGGAAACTTACTTCTGATATGGAAAATATGATTTTGAGTCAAAGAAAAAGCAATAAAAACTTCTCTTTCCTCAGTGAGTGCCTCAACCTTGAACTTCTTACATGAAAGATTTTTCCAGATCTTCAGTGCTTTAGATGTGGATGAGGACAAGGGTAGCACCCAACTTCTGGGCTCTTGAAGCAGAGTCAGGAAACCCACACGTTCAACCTCATGCTTCCTCCACAGTTATGTGCATCTAGGATCTAAAAACAAGATAGAGACATGCTTTCTCCTCCCCAGATGTCCCAGCTGCCCTGAGAGGATTTGCTGGCATGATCAATGCCCTCTGCTCAGCTGGTGAGCCTCCTCACTCTTCTACTCTTTTCTCTCTTCTGTCGCATCTCAGATATTGGTTATTATATAATTGCACATCAGTGGGAATGACGTAAAATGCCATTCCCTGTCTCTAGCCTCGTGGTATAAGCACTCTTTCTGCAGCAAAAAAAAAAATTTATTTGCTGTTCCCTCATGTTGAGGGAGGCCGGATAAGGAATTACACCTTTCTACTATGTCATGATGTTATTACACAGCAATAGTAGCTCCCCTGCCACCTTCGCTGCTCAAAGCATACAACACTCCCTTCTCTGGAAGGTAAATTTCAGTTTCTCTCCCTTCAAGGAGGTTACAGGCCCTGCACATCAAGGGGACAGAACTCCTTGGTTCTCTGCCCTATGTAGAAACCAGTGTAATCTCAGATTCACTTGACAACTTGTTTCTCTGCTATATAGCCTGGGGTGTTCCTCAGTTGCAATGAAATTTTCTATGCCAAGACTCACAACCCTCTATACACACTGCACAAATAGGTGAGTTACAAAACCCTGTGCCTCTGTCAGGTGGATGCCTGAAGTCTAGGCTAAATTACTAAATTTCAGGTGGAAGGTATTTTATAGTTTGGTTTTTTGGTGGTTTTTTTTTTGTTGTTGTTCTGTCATATTCCCTCTCCTTAACTCCCAGCATAGATAGCAAGAGCTTAAAAATATTACAGTGAATAATAAATTTTCTCTTTTCTTTTATGTTTGACCACCAGTCAAGGTTTCATGAGAGCCTCAAGCAGGATGCTCAGAGGCAGGAATGAGTAAAGACTTTTGAGTCTCATTTTCTGTTTGCCTTGGTCAAGTACTGACATAGACTTTATCCAAGGCAAGCCTTTGGTGGCAAGCAGTAGTGGATGGGGTTACTCCTGCTGAGTGAAAATTTGCAAATAGGTTTCTTAAGGGCATTTTTTCCCACTGGCCAAGAAGAGTGAAGGTGCTGTTCTCTGACCATAACCTGGTTTCATTGTCCTCTGCAAAGTACCCTGCCAACCAAAGTCGTTGCTAAACCTCATCTCCCTTTGATGAGTGCCTCCAGCTGGACAGACCCTGTCCCTTCCACAGCCAACGTTTCCACCTTCCTCTCCACTGCACTCAGTCTTTCTGCCATCTTTGCGTAATTTGATTCCCACCATAACTGACAGAGCAATTGGGAAGGTCTCAGTCACAGTGGAGACAAGCTGGAAAATGTAACCCATGGATTGGCAGCCAAGCAGGAATTCTCAACTGGGAGCCCAGTAGGCATGGAGATATAAATAGTCCCATGCTCCAGTCCAGGTCAGATCTGCTTCAGGAACCCTATACTTGAACAGTGAACAAGCACATAACTTTGTTTTCCACAGCTTTCTGTGCCTGACAGCTTCCAGGAGCACTGCCTGGATAGCAGACTGATGCATAATTTACCAGAGATGAAGCTAACATGCCTGTGGAAGTAATATAAGACACTAGTGTAAATAAAAACTGGTAATTGTAGTAGGAAGTAAGCACTGTCCCATAATTTTAACCATTTCCAGAAATATTTTCCTTCAGGTAGAGATTTCTGAAAGTTATAAGAATTGTGATTATTTCCTTGGATATATAATACTAAAGAACTGAAGTCAATTTCTGAGTAGTGGCACCTACTCTAAAGTGGTGCCTACACTACTCTACACACCTCTACACTACTACTCTACTCTACACTACTCTACACACCTCATAAAGTGACGACCAATCAGATTTCTTAAAAATAGTCCTTCATATTTGGTTTTTTATATATACTCATTTATCTGCAAGCAGAACATTTTACAAGGTACACAGTGGATACTGAAGCATATTCATATTACAATTTAAGGAAATGTGCCTTCAATATAACTAAAAAATCTGTCAATTAATGAAAATAGAGTTTTTTTAATTTTGTCCATAAACTTAGTGTACACTGTGAATGTTATTTTTCGATTTTTCTAATACTGAACGGAACTGAAAAAAAATTAATTTTTATTTATTCAGTTCACAAAATGTAAGGGACATGGCTCATTTCTACCCTAGTTCAACTATTTCATATGTCTCTCTTCCTGTCCCCCCCAGGTGTTGGTTTGACTACATACAAAAATCCTTGGCTAATATTTGTGATGTGTGACTCTAGAAAGAACCTTAGGTTTTGTTGCTTTTCCCTCTTATCCAAGTGGACTGTCTTTTATTTTTATCATTTTATAATGTTCCTAGTTGCCTTATCCAAGCTAAGTTTTGTGAGATCCACTGATGTCATGGTGATTTATGACCTTGTAGAATGAGAAATTATGGATTCACATGGGATAGCCAAGTACACACAGTTTTATCCTATGAAATTTTTCACTTCCAGTATTACCTTCTAAAATGCGATAGAAGATCTTAATTTTCTTCCTGGCAAACCTCCCAAGCTGGGAATGCAGTTCCTTCCATATTTTGCACTATCTAAAGACTGCACTTTAGACATTTGATACATTAATCTTCACCCATACCTACTAAACCATTGCCAGATTTTTTTTTTTCCTCCAATGGTGTTCTACTTCAATTACTCACTAATATTTTTTGATTAATAAACTCTATTATTGATAGTTTTCTTACAAATGTACTAAATAACTTTATGTTGCATAAGTGGTGATTTAATTTCAAATCCATACAGCAGGGTATGCAAAGAAACATGCAAATTTACAGCCACTCTTGATGATTCCTAAAACAGTTTTTAAGGGGAGGTCATGGGTCTGACATTGGATCTCTTTAAGTGATCTCTTGCACCTTGTAGATCTGATTGCAGAACTACTGTCTGCTTACAATTAAAGTGGGTTTTGTGTCTGCAGAAGGACCTTTGGCAGCAAAGGACTCAGCTCTGATACAAACCATAGGTTTCCTCTGTAATTTTTAAGCAACTTCCGTACTCTTTGTCCTCAATAGTTTCTAAAAATTTAAAAAAGAAAAAAATAACCTACCAAAGAACTCCTTGCAAAATAGGAATGTCTTTCCTGTCTTTTCTGATTGGAATGTGGACTCTGTGGGTAATGCATTGCTCTGAGACTTGCAGGTATGCATTTACTTTCAAAAGGCCAAAACTCTTTTAAAAGAATCTCCAGGTGCTGCTGTATGACAGAGAGTAATTTCTAATGCATATAAAGGACTTTTAGCTTCTAAAATCATTATAGAATTCTCAGTATTCACAGGCTGACAAAAAAAGGGTGAAAAATCAATGTTCTAACAAATCTTCCAACCTTTTTGATTGTTGTTATTCTTCTCTTCTAAGACCTTAGCACTATAGTAAATACCATTTGGCTTTTTTCCTCTTCAGACTCTTAACATGAATGGCAAAAATTTCTTTCATTGCATCAAAAAGGAGCAGATAAAATTTCTGTTTTCACCATTTTTTAATCTCTGTGAGACATTTCATGCTACATGCTGGGATAAAGAGTTCTTTCTTGGATTCTCAGTGATAGAATGTCTTATGTTCTCCACTTATTTATCATATTCTCCGTAAGGTTTTATTCAACACACACCTATAAATACCTTCTTTTTTAAATACTCCGTGCCATTCTGCCAAGAAGTGACCATCTGGTCAATAGGGTCAATCTACATCCTGATTCAGGATCTCTAAGAGAGAGAAATCATATTATATGCTCTTTCTCAGGAAACAAAATCTAATGGTGGAATTTGAAGTGATGCTAGGGATTATTTAATTCATCACTCTGTCCAAAAGTAAGATTAATTTGGTTTATGGCGCTCCAAATAGACGTTCACCAAGCAAGTTCTAAGAGATCTCCAATGATGAAGCTGCTACAGTCTTGCTGAGTCTGTTCTGTTGTTGCAATGGATACCAATGAAAAAAATGTAAAGCAAAACTCTAACTTGATGACTGCTAGGAGAATGATTTGGTTGTCAGATGGTTATGTACATATTTCAGCCCTGAAAGCATGAAAATGAGTTTGTTTCACAGCAGACCTGCAGATCCATTGCACAATAAAACTGGAGATACAGAGACCATCTTACATTCTTGGGAGATATTTAGGAGAAATATTCAAAATATAAACATTTCTTAAAATTACTATTTGCTTCTTTTTCACTAGTTAAAGTGTTAAAACAATCATCAAAATGGTTTTGATGATATATAGATCATCCTTTGGACCTGTGATAGCTGTGCAAAGAATAAAAGGTAAAAATTAATTCCTTTTTTTCTTTTCATAGTAGTTAAATATCCATTTGAGCTAAAGACCATGTGAAACAATATAATTATTCTTTTACATGAAATAAATGTATCAAAATTCATGGCTGGATGTAGTATAACTTTCGTACTGTTTACTGAGGACAAATAAGGGTATTAAAATAAGACAGAAGTGAAAAACAATATGACTATATGAATTTTTAATAAACCTCATGAAAGCAACAATAATATAAAAGCAATATTCATCTGACACATATTGAGCATGCCAACTCTGTTATTTGGTTTGCCTGAAGGAAATTTGAAAATGAAAGAAGAAATCAAGCAAGGCAAGAAATTCTGCAGAGGTAGTGGTCACATGGTATGCTTACTATTCTGGCAGTGGCATTAATAATAATGATTTTTCTGGTGGTCAATTCCATGAACATCTCCTTTTTCAGAAAAGGACAGATGGGGAAAATTTTCATTATCTCTCCCATTAAAACAGAGCAGGGAAATATAAATTCCTCTCTGAGTGCTAACTGATTCTTCATCTGCATCCCCTGGCCTCCGTATACCTATGTATTATGGTATGTGTTCATATGATCATCTCAACACATCCTCACAGTCAAGTTACTGTGTAATAGAAGCTTAATATGATTTGGAGAGCAGTGGATTTTGGCATTTCAAGTTTTAGAATTTGAATATGTCAGTTAGGTTGCAAAAATAAGTGTAAATGACTTCTGAGTATAAATAATTCAACAATATATTTTTAGATATAAAAGCTTTTTCTATTCATATAAAATTTTACCACATACAGCAAGCTACTTCTTTTACTTTGCATTCTTTTACTTTGATCAGAAGTTTTAAAAATTTTTTTTATTGTCAAATTATCCATTTTTCATTTGAAATATAAGATGTCTTCAACAGAAGATAGTACTTGCCCACGTAGACAGTAGTAAGAGCTATCTGCCATCTTTCGTCTTTAGGTGAGACTGGCTGTACACAGTACTCTGAAAAACATACATTCTGAAAATAGTGATTCTGTGTAAAACTCATCTTGAGGACTTTTGAATTTGAAAAACATTTTTAGAATACTTTTGTGGTCAGAAGGAGTTCTGTAGAAAGTAATAAATATACCACACTGATTTAAGAAACATAGAAAGCCAAAGAGTAAGACTGATAGATGAGAGTAGCTCCACTTTTTGAAAGAAAAATAGTGTTCTTTTATGATAAAATTATAAATTAATTAAGACTTTTGAGTGCAGTAAGTACTAATAATAGGGCAGTTAGAGATAGAAGCTGCTTGTAATAGCCATTATTTTGTATGTGGTATCCAATGTACATTCAACAATAAACTCACTGAAGAAAAGCTTGCTTTGTATTTCTGGTGAATTTAATAGTTTAGTTCCTTTCCTCTTACTAGAAGTTATGATTCAATAGCAGTAAGGTAGTTTTCATCAGTTCTTTAAACTTTCCCTGAGTAAAAATCTTTTTGCTATTAGAAATTCTAAAACTCCATAAATCCTAAATATTGTCAAATTATTCTGGTGGTCTGATAAAAACTTGAATGTTTTGTACACTGCAGAAAGAGGGTTGAAATATTGCCCTTCTTGCAATTTTTTAATACATTGTACATGTCCGTTTTTTCTCTGTAAGATGCTAAAAGTATTTGGTTGTTGTTCTTGAATGACATTGTTTCTCCTCTTGTGCTTCTACAGTGGTAGAGCTTGGCTGCTTTGATCTGTATGCATTTTTAGAAAACATTGCCCAGGCCATAGTTTGTGCCTATTCCTTACCATTGACCCCAACAAACAAAGACTAGGGAAATTCAGATCTTTCAAAATGAATTTATAGAAGATCATGTCCATGGCTTCTCTATTAACTGAAGACCATCTCCAGATGACATTTAACTCCATGTAACCTTCTCAAATGCTTGACATTGTCCTGTGGGGTCACTAACTATTTATAGATATCCCTACCTTTTTAAAGTCTTCCTCATATCCAGACCCAGACCCTCACCTTGACCTAGGAACAGACTCCAGGGCTCATCACTGCTCGAAGGGATGCTGAGTATCCAGTTGTGTAACAGCCTACAGCAGCGTGAGTCAAATTCTTCTCCAGTGGCTGAAATGTTTTTCCAACAATTCACACTTCCAAGGCTTCTGCCTCCATACCACCAATCATATGGCTCTGAAAGGCAGCTGAGCTCCTGGTTCCTCTGCTTATCTGCTCCTCAGCACTCAGTTTTTCTCAGACCCCAGCACAGGCTGAGGAAACACCAAGAACTTCCTGGCCAAAGTGAGAACTGCTGGGTGTCAAGCCTGAAAACCTGCATTTAAGAGGCATTGAATTAATTTTGAAAGACTTGGTTCCCTTGAAAATATAATCTTTAACAGAATATGTTTCTTGATTCTAAACGAGCGAAGAAAATTTATATTCTTTTTCATAACCAGTTGTAGGTTAGTCTCCGTTGCTAATCTAGAAGGAAGACTGGTTTGGTGATTCATACCAGGAGAATAACTTTTAAAGTACATTTTGTACTGAAAAGAATTAGGATAACCTTTAATTTATAGTCTGAATCACCAAAAGACATATTTCTCAGTTAATGCATCATACTTCCACTGTGTAATCCACTGGAGTGGAGGTGTGTCTTGTGCCTGCCTTTGCCAGTAGCTCTGCATCTGTGATGGCTGTGTGTCCAACACTCACACTGGGACTGACAACCTCGCCTTGTCTGAGGAGGTTGTCCCTCCTTGCTCCAGGCCACCCGAGAGGAGAAGCTGCATTGAAAACCTCCCACCTTGAGACTGTGCCAGTCTGTGCAGCACAGTGAAATGTCTGCTTGGGCAAGGACCAAAGCAGGAGCTATCCCCTCGCCACTTGAAGCCTTTACCAAGGAGAAGGAAGCCTTGGATCAGTACTTGTGTTGGTGGGACAAGCCAGCCTCCTCTGCCTCTCCAAGTCCGAGGTTCCAATGGGCTTTAAACACCCCCAAAGCTAATTGCCAGCTGAAAAAAAATAAGAAAAAAAAGGGATGTGAGGATTACAGATTCACAAGCTGGCTTCTAAAAGTTGGAGCTAGGGGAGGTTTCACTCCCTTGTGGATCTAACCCTGAGGGATCACTGAACAGCACACCTGTTACAACAGCTGCTCTTAGCCATATACAGTTTCCAGAAGTCCTTGAAAGCCTCAGGAGTGTTTTGAGAACTGAGCGATGACATGAGTTCCTCCGGGGAAGTCCTCCCCAGCTGGCAGGTTATGTCATCACCAGGCCTGACTTTGCATAGTGTCACTTGTGCAGTCACACCAGCCCTGGACTTAAAGGACCTCTACAAGGGGCATCTCATTTTACCAGACTGTCTGGGAATGGAGGATCTTTTTCCTATATTTGGTTAGCATGCTTTGAAATCTACAAACGTGTATGGATTTTTTTGTTTCAGGTTTTTTTTGGTTGGGTTTTTTTTTGGTCTCTGGAATACTTCCCCCAACCAGCAGAATGTATCCCTGCTGTGCCTGGCTTTTCTCTCCATGTAGGGTTACAGTGCACATAGTGTACCAGCACCTGTCTCTATTCTTGCCTAACTTTATCTGTGGCAACACTGTTGAATTTGTATACAAATTATATCACCAAACAGCTCATTTTTGTTAATTTTAAATTTTTTTAAATGGTAATAAAATACAATTGATAGGTAGGGAAAGAACTTAATTCAAAAATATCGTAGCTTTATTTGCTGTAATGTGTTCATTGCTATGCATCATATCCTCCCTTATAGCAAGAAGCAAAGGCTGAGCAGGCACTCTGATTTATGAGACATAAAATGACATAAAATAATGCAGCTTACCCACTTTTGCTTGCTTGATGCATTCACTCTTGTACTCTTAAGTCCTGTAGCTTTAGCCTTCTTGCCCAGCAGCTGCACCATGTTCTTCAAGGTGTTACATGACACTTGTGGAAAAAAAAAACAAATTTAAATAATGAGTTTTCCATGCTTTCAGGCTGCAAGGATTGCATTCATTACAGGATGCAGAGAGTAGAGGGGAGGGTTTTGCAGTGTCATTGACATATTGGTTCAGCTTGTGTTTACTTAAGTGTTGCCATGGTTTTGAGGCAATTTGAAATACATTTTTGTTTTATTTATTCGCTCTCAAAGAAACTAAGCAACTAACCTTCAACATTTCCAAAGTTCAGCCTTCCCAACATAGCACAGTGGCAACATGGCCACAGCAGTTCCTGCCATAAAGTGAAACAAACTCTACAGTTATCAAAACCACAGCAAACCAATTGGCACTTTATGTGCTTCTGTTCCCTCTCGGCAGTAGCCAAAATAGCATACTGCAGTGATAATGGCTCTCTCTACACAATTTTGGGAAGTCATTCTTCATGTATAGTAAATTAGAGATGGACAAAAATTTAAATTAAATTGTATTTTTATTGCCAGCACTCCAAACTAAACAAAGTTTTAAAGCACTGAGGACTACCCCCTGCTATCCGCAATTTCAGCCCTAAGACTAGAACTACTGCAACAGAGAAATAATTGACCTAAGTCTTCCATAAATCCTGAATTCTCCCCAAGTACAATCCTTTTAGATGCCTTTTATGGTTCCAGACAAAACTCTGAGGTTTTGGTACTGTAGACATTGTGTAACACTCCTAGTAGAACAACTGCATACTCACTCCAAAACTGTTTTGGTGATGTTCATTTGCAACAGTCCAGCTGAAGGAGAAGTGAACACATTTGAGGTGATGTAAGAGTAAGAGAGTTAAGAGAAGAGAAGAGAAGAGAAGAGAAGAGAAGAGAAGAGAAGAGGAGAGGAGAGGAGAGGAGNTAGTTTTATAAATAACAAGGTAAATTTTTATATAGACAGCTATTAAATAGGCTTGTCACTATAAGGTCCTCTCTCTGTTTCTCTTTATATAGAGACAAATGTTTGTGGGATAGCACACTAGTGTGAGGTACTCATAAAATTTTAATGGCATATATCTGAAGCCTGCTTATTGCTCATTAGAGTCCTGGGCATCAGTGATTTAAGTGGCCTTGCCAAATGGGGCCTATCACCTCTCTACGTTTTCACTGTCCCAGTGTGGTTAAGGAGTGCTTTCCATAGATTATTTGTAGTCTGTGGTGACAATGTGCACTATCCTTATTTAGCAGGGATGAAAAGTCTGATGGGTATTCCCATTTTGTAAACACCTATGGAATGATATGATTTCTAAAATAAAATTAATTTTGTCTTTCTAGGTCAATGCTTTTTAAATGTAGGATTCAGCTACAGAAGATACACCCCGGACAGCTAGTTGGATATAATGACAAACCTGGAATTGTAAAGTTAGCATCAATGGCTGTATTGATACATGTAGTGTAGACTAAAAGGAATGAAAGAGTGATAAAAATTAAAATATTATTTAGCAAAATGTTGAAGGAAAATATCTTACGTGGCATTGGGACTCAAAGAAGTTGGCTTTAAAAAAAAAAAAAACTATCATATAAAACATAATATATTTTTCATAAAAATACCTTTAATTGCCCAGCAGGATTGAAAGTGCTTTTGTCTTTTTTATTATAGCATTCCCTTATTGTAACCATAACTACAGTAGCTGAATGTTCCAAACCAAATTTACACACATAGAAACCAATTATTCACATCCATTCTTTCCATATTTTATTATTTCTTTTTTTTTTTTACTTTGTCTTTTTTGTTTACTCTCTGTGTTTGAGTAATGGTTGCTATTTGCACTGAAACAAGTAAATACACACACCACAGTATTTGTAAGTGAATAAAAAAATTCAGTCATCTAAGCTGAATCAATAAAAGTGTGTAACCCCCACTAAAGTGAATCAGAGTATACCCCATACAAATTCCTTATTTGAGATGCATTAACAGAAACAATGAGATGTTTATGAGGTTAAAGAGCAACTAAAAACATAGATAAACAATAGAATATAAAAAGTAACAAACTATATTTTAGAGGAAAAAAAACCTTCAGAAGACAGAAAAAAAACATTCACTGAAAAGCAAAAAATAATGAAAATTTATAAAGCATCTCAAGAACAGAGAGTGATAAACCATCTGATAATCAAACTTGAACATTAACGCCTTTCTTTTTTTTTTAAATGTTCCCAATGTACTTTCTATTAGGAAGATTATAACCAGAAAAACACTCTAAGAAATTTTAATTTGGCTGACTGCTGATACCAAGGATGGATGTACTTCTCATATAAATTTTTCGAAACTTTCTAATAATAAACAAAATGTGGAAAGAACGAAACTTAATTATTGATTTTCATCTTTGTAAACAACTGCTAACAATTAAACAACAAAAATCATAGCTTACTTGTAGTGAAAATTGCAGGTCTACTTTGGGGACTGGTATTGATGCTTCTGACTATGGATGTCTCTTTCTTCAGTCTGACTGTAAACAAAACTCACCACCTTTTGTACACCCTAGTACAGCTAGTATCCCACATGCAGTAATGTTCTTAATATTGCTTAAACTTGTGAGAGTACATATTTGGAAATTTTCCAGGAGCTGCTTTAAGAAAAGCAGACTGTTCTGACAGGTGAATCTTATTCCTCACAGAGAGAAGCTGTATTATGAAATCTTTCCCTATTTGGAGAATATGAGCAATTAAACATTAAAAGATCTGAGCTACACTTTATGCTTTATTGTTGTTCACTTGCATGTCACAGAAACAGAGAAATCAGTAACAGAAACTGTGTATGTAACCTGNTTCTTGGCCACCTGGGCACACTGCTGGCTCATGTTCAGCTTCCTGTCAATCCAAACCCTCAGGTCCCTCTCTGTCCGGCTGCTCTCCAGCCACTCTGTGCCCAGCCTGTAGCGGTGCATGGGGTTGTTGATGCTGATATTCAAAGTCTGTTGTCTTTACTCAGGAAGATGAAATCCCCAGGAAGATATGAGAAATGCCATGATAATGGTTTTAGTAATTTTGGTTGCCGGATCATTGCTTATTTCCACACTGCTCTTCAGACAGTACAGACAGCTTGCAGGTGCAAACAATGCATTTTTCTGAATTCAAGAGAATACACACACACACACACACACAAAAAAAAAAAAAAAAAAAAAATTAAAATGTCAATTTCAGGCAGAAGGCGAGCCAGGACTCTTACTTTCTAGGCAAAGATGCTACACTGAGCTAAAACAGCTGTGTTACCTTAGGTGACCTTCTGGTAACACTCTTCATCAGCTCTCCTGTTTCAAGCAGCAGAAAAATCTTGGTACACTTTACTCAAGGCTGTAGGATTCACCATAGAATGAGATAACCCATTTTTCAGACATAAACATCAGAATGAAAACAGATTGGATTTAAGATAAGATCCAGCTTTGAAACATGAGTTGTCTGCTGCCCTAGGGATATGTCTGTCCCTGCCTTGTGCTGCCATGTGACTGTCTGTGGTACATCCTATAGTACTGATAATACAGTATTCCGGTAAGTCTTAGGAATCTGGCATCAGGAATACACTTTCCACAGATCAGCCATTAGGGACAGTTATAGTCTATCACCTATATATGAGAATGCAAAGTTCTATGCTCTATTTTTTAGATGAAGTCCTGAACTAATAATGAAAGGGAATTAATCAAAATATCTTTCCCAGCCAATCCATCTGCACACTTGTATCAAATCATCAAAGTGTACTCTTTTGAAGATTTGGGCAAGAAAGAAACCAAGACATGAAAATTATATTTATGAACTATATCAAAGATTTTAAAAGCAGTATTGTGAATAATTTTTACAGCAATTCTAAGTGAAAGCACTTTACAAAGAAAAGTATGGATTGTTATTTATTCATTCTAAAATGCCCCCTAAAGAGCTGACCTCAGGTCCAGGAAGAGTACATATACATCAGGCACACAAAGCTACATTGACAAGAAGATTGCAATATCTGCTTCCTACTTTTGCTGCTTACATTCAGATTTTTGATTTTCAAAGACCTCAAGAACTGCTGTCAAAGCGCATAGCTGTCTAGATTTTGTAAATATATATACTTTTAAGAGATAGGCTTCTTGAATATTTAATAGTAGGATTACTATCAATTATTCTAAAGTTAGTACAATCAAAGCTCTATGCTTAGATTCCTACTGCAAAGAGACATAGACACCTTCAAAGCACCACTCAGCCTGTAAAAAGGTGTGAGCCTAAGGCATGTAGGATGAATAACTCTCTGACAGTGCCTTCAGTGGCACAGAGAATTAACTAAGATCAACCTTGATTTGACCTCAAACATCTGCTTGCTGGTATGTGCAGGATCATCCAAATCTTGTCTGTATGAACTAAACATCTACCAAACTAAACATCCACTTAGGTTTGGGGAATTCTCAGAATATGTCTACTGGACAGTTATAATACAGAGAAAAATTAGTGGAATTAATTAGCTGGAATTAATGCTGGTACTGGCTTTGCTGTTGTCCCTTAAAGCACTTAGAAGGGTCTTGAAAGCTTCAAACTCACATTCCTCATCTTCTTCAGAGGTCTTGAACTCACACTTTCTGCAAACATGTTCTAATATTTGAATGTGACATATTTTGGACCAGAGGCTCTGCTCTACCTCTTTGACTCAAACTGTTCTACTTCACATGCACTCATTTATATTTTAATTGAGGTAAACATGTCTTTTAGCTTAAGCACTTGTCTGAATACAGAGATGTATATTAAGCCTTTTCATCTAATTTGTACTGGTTTATTCAAAATGAAATAGCTTCATCAAAAGTGGTCAAGAATCTCCTTCCTACTTCCAGACTGCTGAAGTGCAATGATTAGGGTAGTCTTTGGGGATGTAAACGACTGCTGCTCAAGTCTCCTCAGGCAAAAGAATATACTTATGCATTTTACAAGGAAAGGTTTAGACTTAATAACTAACTAAAAGAAAGTTCCATCCAATACCCAAAGTACTTTTTCTTTCACAGAAAACTTGACAATTAATCTATGCATATTGAACGGTCCTTTTTAAAACCATTGACCTGAGACACATCCTCAGACAGCAATTAGAGGTGAAGGCCCTCATGTTTTACAATTGGGGTTTAAAATAAAAACACAGTACTTACAAATTAAGCCCCCCCACAGGCTTCAAGAAAGAAACACAAAAGAAGCCATAGTCCATATTTAGACCTGAACTTACACTGAACCCTTCATGAACAGAAGTACATTGGCACCTCTGATTCCCACCAGGGACTAGAGCTGGAAATAGCTGCTCTCTAACAGAAAGGCTTTTCTTCTGGTATTTCCAGCTGACATGCCAAAAGGAATTGCTGGAATCTGATAAGAAAGCTTGCTTTCATAGATGTTTATCCAAACTTGACCCAAACTGTAAAATTTGGGATATCTGGCTATCTTTACAAACTGACACTCAAGAGAGTTAGCAGAACAGTCTTCATTATTTGTACTCAAACTTACGTTTGCTGTTTTAATAGAAAACTTCCTTCTTTTCTTAGAAACCAAAACAATCAAAGTGTCAGTAGTACAGATTAATACAATGGTGAAAGATGATACCTGACTAGCAGATGCTAAAAATATAGCCACTGACTACTGACTACAAGTTCTTGCAACCAAAAGAAATACATTTGAAATTACTGTCTTGCTTCCTCAGTTTCTTCAACTACAATAAGAAAACAATTTACAGTGAAGGCCTGGTGTAAAATTGCAGAAATCACTGTGGAATCACTGAGAAGTGTACTATTGAATTGACTCATCTTTGGAAAAGCCTTCTACATTAAAACTTGGCTTAATTTATACTGTCTTCCACTCAGTTAAGCTCTTAAGATCTTGTCCAAAATTGACACTGGAAGTGAGGATTTGGACAATTTCTCAATGAAAGAGAACTTGTTCAGTTCTCATCCTGCCCTAACAGCACCGGACAATAATAGTCTGTAAAAACTGAGAGGCTGTGGTGCCTGTTCACTGAAGGAATTGCTAAATGAAATGCATTTGCCACTGATATGTATTTAATTCAGGAGAACTAATACAGAGATTATAATGTACCCTTAACAGTGAACTAAAAAGAAAAATACACTATGACCCGGTAAACCAGCTGTGTATCATTCTGTAAGAGTGAAGGACGTAACCCAATAAATTATTACAGCTAATTGCTTGTGTTTGCATCAACTTGTGAAATAGCTTCATTTCCCTGTACAGAAGAATGAAGTAATATTTTCTTCTCTAATTGCACAAATTATTAAAGTGAGACTTTCAGATGGCTGTGCTTGATAAACCACACTCATACCTTAGTTTCTCAGTGAACATATGGACATTTTTCAGAAAACTCTTGCTTTGAACATCTACAACAGTTATGCAATGTATGTGGTTATTTGATCATTTTATATGGTACACCTGTCCCAAATATCCTGGATGAATTTGTATGTTATACATGTAAGAGTCTGCTGATCTCACTGATTGGAATTTGTCTCAAAAAGACAATTTTAAAGTTAATAGCCCTGGCTAGGGTGGAGGAAGATGCTAATGTACCTGGCCTGGCCTGACCTGAGCAGGGGTTGACACCTGGAAAGAGAGAAGAACTAATGGCTGGGTGGAGACTACTCCCCATTTCTGAGGGACAACCTGCAATGCTGGGATGCCCCTTCAGACAAGATTACCCTGGCCAGGGTGGAGGAAGCCTCCTTGATTGTACTCATGCTAATGTATCTGGCTAAGGTGTCTGGAACAGAGCAGGGAGTGATGCCTGGAAAGAGGTAAGACCTGATGGCTGTGTGAAGATGACACACTCCTGATGGAAGTTCCCTCCAGAAGAACCTGTCTGCAATGGCTCTGCCTGGGGTGGGGAGACACCTTGGTTGTTCTGGTGCTGATGAACCTGTCTTCGGCGGCAGCTGACTGACAGCTGAACAAAAGGAACTCGGGGGCACATATGGCTGTCCAGGCTGTGGCTGTTCCGTCATCTCTGGACCCACCGCCATCTCACATCAGACCCTGTCCAGGATCAGCACCATCCTGAAGAAACTCGCTGGACAGCTGGACCCCTGGTGGTGACTCTGAATCTCTCTCTCTCTCTCTCATTCTTCTTCCTACTTTCTTATTCTTTTTCTCTCCCACTTCTCTCTGTCTCTGTCTCTGTCTCTGTCTTTCTCTCTCTCTCCCTTATATCTTCTCCTTTTCCTCTCTCCCTCTTTTGCCTGGCAACATATCCCCCATACTTCCACAGGGTTTTATCATTTTGCTTGTGTCAATTGTCAAATAAAATTCTGTGCGTGCACCTGACCCTTTGATGGCTGGACTTTGTATTTGTGGATTCAAAACCAAAATAAATTTTAATGTTACTCCAGACTGTGACAATACAAACTCTCACTGTATTGATAAAAAGAAACTGACACAATATCAAATAAATACCTCCCAGCCAGCAAGAACCAGATATTTTTTCTCTAAATAAAATGTGATATTATGACTTATATCAGTAGTATTAACTGATAATCAGCACACTAGACCAAGAACTGAAGATCACACCAGGGTAGAAACTCACCTATTCAGAACTCCAAATGGGAGGACCATGAGTAGGTATTCCGCTGGTGATCTTGCCTGTTGTCTTGTCACTGTATCTTTCAGATATAAAGCCTGTAATTAGCATGCATCCAGAATGGAAGTGGAAGTCACAATAGCTACTACACAGCAGTGCAATAAAAGACATGGAGTAGAAGGCAAACCATATTTCACTGTCGCTGAGGTTTCAATTTATTTTCACACTTGGACTCTACAACTTCTTACACTGAATAAGCAAAACAGTGGAAAGTCTGCATTTGGACATAAGTTTGTTAATAAGAAAACAAAACAAAATATAGTTCCCTGGTTACTATTGCTGACAACATGTCAAAATGCACCTCTGGGTCCTGTATAATACTCTCAGCTCACAAGCTTGACTAAGCTTGTCTAAAGGGAAGAAAATTTTTTCTTTCAGTCTCAGGCAATACGTCTCTCAGTCTGCCAGCTTCTCTCAGATGTGATTCAGTCAATTAGCTCTCATGCAAGCAATGATCTCAACCCAGCATGAGGAAAAATGAGGAACTGTGTCATCTGGATAATATGAAGCAAAGTGGAGCTAAGTGACATAGCTGTATTGACAGTGGCAGTCAAAGTGGTCAAAGTGTTCCCTTTAGTGACTACATAGGTGACTTTAAATAAGATGCATGACATAAAAGAGTAACTTGCAACAAACTGTTTTCTTCTTTGGTGAAAGATTCATTCTGAAGTCCATCCTCTCAGACAGAAAAGAGTGACCCTCTTGGGCATGTCTTTGTCTGATTTTGCCAAGAACTTTAAATGTCAGATAAATGATGCTTCACGTGAAAAGTCACATGTGACAGTTCTGAAAGGATCTGCTTGGACACAAAACGCATCTTAGCAGCCAGAAGGTACTGATTCAAATATCAAAAAAAGGCAAATACAGTGCTGATGACATTTTTTAAAGGGCCACATGTGAAATATGTCTCTTGGAATCGGGGAAAATTTCTAAAATAAATTTCTGATTTCCATCTTTGTTTGTGTGAAAGACTATAAGAAGCCTAGGGATACCCTAGCAGTGGTTTCCACCACCTTGTTTTACATAGACTGTCTACCTGAATTTTCAAAAGGTCTGCTTTAAACCAAATCCGTTTGGTTGGTTCATACCCTGAAGCTCAGGGGTTTCCCAAAAGTGCCATTCCAAACAGGCAGAGACAGACTGTTGGGGATGAGAAATATCCAGGACCTGCTATTCTTTTGCTTTGGTGTAAACCCACAGGAACTTTGATGGATTTAGAGCACGTATAACCTGTATATACAAGAGACATTTCTAGACTTCACAAAGTAGATTTGAAGTAGATACGCCTATTGAGTTGTTCCAGAGGGCAATTGCTTTTGAACTAGAGAATGCATTTGGGTCATCTCTACTGTGAAGTGATAAGCTGTGTAAGTTTAAAGTACAGTGGGCAGCCTTAACATTATCCATGTTTATTAGTACACAGTGATTGCATAAACACTATGGGAAATACCATTATTATTGTGACACAAACCAACTCTGACTGTAAGACTGGATACACTTGTTATTCTTTTAGGTGTTACTATTGAGTCTGCATGTGACACATTCTTTCAACCTGCTCTGAAGTCCAGTAACGTTTTATATCATTTTATTCAGTGAACAAAGATATATCAGGTTTCTCTAAAATTCCCTATAATGTTAATAATCCGTAACTGTGAGTTAAACTGTATGCAGTGTTAACCTGAAAGTTTTCTAGAATACAAGTTAGCTGCCTTCAGTTTTATGCTGAAAGTATTATGAAGCTCCTCAACAGAGTGAACAGAGACTGGGAGCCAAAACTGCTTTTAAATTCTCTTTGAAGCCTACTTCATGCCTGAAAGAGGGAAGTGGTTTGCAACTCATGCTTCTATGTGCAGATGGTATATGTGATCAAGGTCTGTGCTAAAAGTTGATATGAGCCCAGTTTGCACCAAAAAAAAATCCAGTAATATATTCCAGTATATGTCACAACTGGCACAGTTTAAAGGCAGTTCTACTCAGATACACTTATATTATTTTATACTTTCACAGAGTTTGGACTTAGATATAATGCAAGTAATCATCTGAGGAATAAGAGAAAAGGCAAAATAGCAAATCAGTAATAATACGGACCTACCATACACTTATTGTATGTTTCACTAGAGAATGAAATTCATCTATGGATGAAAAGGACATTCTTCAAAGTGCACCCAGCTTGAATTTAAGTAGATTCATTAAAAAAAAGAGACAAGGGAGCTATGCTAGTTCACTGTTGACTAATATAAAGTATAATAATATATCATTGTTGTTATATTCATGCTTGTGAATAATCCCTATCTAACTGGGTTACACATTTACCTTTATATTACCAAAGCCCCTCATGAGTTTTAAAATTCTGAGCATTGACTTTGAACTGCATAGCTTGCATAAAATATTTTCTGTATTTCTCTGACTGTATTTTCTACTTAGATTCTCGCATGCAAACAGGCTTTTTGAGAGTTCATCAATTCCAGCTGGCTGTGTTCCACTTGATGTAAATAGTTCTTTATTCAGCCATTTGTCAGAATTCTTTTCACTGCATCCAGTGGGTGATGTCATCAGGAAAGAGTTCTAATTGCAGGTGGGAAATGAAAAGGAGATCAAAAAGCTTTCAAGTATCAAAAATTCTCTATTTATGCAAGTGTTTTAAGAGACAAAGAAGACAATAAGAAACCAGCAGACAACAAAGTCAGATTCAAATGGGAGCAAAATTATGGCTAAACATACTAATCTCCAAAGTTTAACATTGGTTGTCAGCACTTCTTTCAGAAAATTATGTTTCTGAAATTCCAGCTGTAGAACAATTAGTCTGTTATATATAAATGAATATTTGCCTTATACAAATCAGATTTATGGGATATTTTCCTTCTGACAGACTAAAACATATTTGCATTTAACAGTTTTAATTTAGAATATTTGAGTTATAAATAGATGGCATGAATTAACATTCATACGAAAGACATATATGTCTTCCTTATAAGCTGTAAACCTCTTTCATGTCAAAGGAAAGTTACACTTGAGGTCTCCTGAGGTAAGAATATGTTGGTGTTTTAAAGCAGTCATGGTGCTCTTGAACTGCAAAATGTGTTGTCCAAATTCCTCTCCATGTTAACTATTACTGACCTTCAGCCATGGAAAGCAGCTAGTAGGGTGACAATTTGGCACCTGTTCTGGGGATTTCTGAATAGCTGAAGCCAAATGCAGTCCATATTTAGGTGACCCAGCATGTTCTCAGCACATACGGTATTTTACAGTGGATTTCCTTAGGAGATGGTAAGGGAATTCCTAAGTGTTACCTTTCACTTCTTCAAGTGGGGCTGTTTTACCTACATCTTTTCTATGGTAAGAATAGAATCCAAAGGAGAGATTTTCCAGTGCACTAATTGTCACATATTTTCCAAAAATTCTTCATGGCAATAGACATTTGGGGGGATCTGGAAAGGAAACTATTAATCAAATGGAACTAAGCTTGAACTGGAAATATGATGTTACTGGGTATGCACATTGTATGGAATTTTCTTCCCATTTCTTGAGGATAATCACAGAAAGAGTGTAGGTGGATTGGCTCACATATGAAAAGACATCTCTCAGCTAACGGAAAAACAACATTTTAAAGCACAGAGTTCCAACACAACCCTAAATGGGGACAAAAATAAAGAAATAAACTGGAGTCTACTTTCCCACTAATCCATGCTGAGATTATTGTTCCATTTCCAGTAACAAAGGTAAAAAAAAAAATTCAGTTTTTACTCCTGGAATTCTGCTACTCTATGTATGTTGTTTTGTTTTGATTTGTTTTGTTTTTCTGATTATTTATAAATTATTATTATAAATACCTGCAAAGGCATTTAATTGTTCAGAGTTAAAGAATAATCACCAAGAGCTGAACAACTGTATTGCATTCCAACATTTGTTATAAAAGATAAAAAAGTGACATACCAGTACTTCAGATTGAATTCCTCCATGAACAGTGTTTAGCAAAGTGTAACATATTCTTTCATGAGGTCACAGTCTGCTGTCTTTAATGAACATAACACATAAAAGTACAAAGAAAATACCTTTATTTCTTTTCAGTTTCACAGCTATATGTGGGCCATAACAATGTGTATAACAGAAAAGACAGGCATGATCTTCAGAGGAATGGAAGAGGACAGTTTTAAAGCTTATTTTCCACCTCTCCTGAAGCATTTTTATGCTAGTGCGAAATATTCTTGAGCCAGCTGGTTGTTTTGTTCACACTGGCTTTCATTGCCTAATCTAGTGAATTCATTATAGCTCCCTGCCTGAGGGCTCAATTTTCAGCTGAGCTGAGCATGACCCATATCAGCTGTGGGAAAAGGAAGGCAAAGGCTCTTTGGGCACCTCACACCTCCCTCCAACCTTGGAAAGCTTTGGTGGGACCCGGCCTCCATGCCAGCCCAAGCAGCCCTGGCTACACGGCGTGGCTTTGCGTGGGCCTTGGGGATTACTCTGCTAGCAGGAGTTTGCTTGTCCCACCATGAATCCTGTGACAGGGCATTGCAGGGTAGGACAAGCTGCAGTAAAATAATGCTGGCTCAGAGTCAGGACAGGACTCTTCCATACCAGGGATTTTTCAGTGCATTCTTTTTGAAAAATGTTATAGAGCTCTATCTTGCGGTATAAAGAGGACTTTCTAGAATCAGAATCTGGAAGCTGGTGTGTCATCTGGTGTGTTACTCAGTTACATGTTGGAGACGCAATATTACTGAGAAGCTCTGTGGCAAAGGAGTTTTATTTGCTCGTGTGCTGCAGAAGGACAAACAGTTCTCTGTTTTTAAAGCATTTTGGATGAGATTAGTGGTTGCAGAGGCAGAGCTGTGTCCATTTTGTCCCCACTAGCAAGTGGGTGGTTGCCTCCCACGCTCAGGTCACTGCCACGTTTGGCAACAATTACAATTTGGCAGCAATAATTTAGCTAAGGTCCCAGAACCATTATGTAGTCTCGCTACTCCCTAAAAATTTTCCAAGTGGAGTAGATTACCTCTTCCAGTTCACTGAGCTATGGTCACTACTTACACTCACACACAAACACGTAAGTGCATCCGTCTCCTAAACACTGCGAGGAACCTAAAACTTACAAATCAACAAGACAGAATGGTCTCAGGCAAGGAAGAAGAACAAGTTAGATGAAAACATCATAAAGACCCCATGCTGGCACAGCACACTATGACTCATACTTTCCAGTTATAAATGTCATCCATTAGGTTAAAAAAATAGTAATAAAAATCAGTCTCCATTCTGGGTTGCATTTTTTTTTTTTTTATTGCTTGCTTTAATAGCTGTGCTCTTCATCAGCTCCAGTGTTCAGCAGCTGATCTCCCTTTCCTTGGCTAAGGACATGTGATAGTTTTGCTGAATAGCTGTAAACATGCTCTCTGCTGGGTACTAATAGCTGGCACATTAGGCTGCTTGGCGAACTGTGGCTGCCGAAAAGAAATGCTTTCAACAGACTGATTTCAGCAAAGAAGTGGAGGGTTGGAATTTTTTTTTTCTCTCTCTCTCTCTCTTTTATTTTTTTTTTTCCTCCCCTTTCTCCATTCTGCTTGGTGCCAGCGTTCTTAAAATAGTTCTCTCAGAGTTTTCTTGTTACCCATTTCAGAGCCCAGATGTAGGAAGCAAGCCAGCACAGCTGGTGGAGCCTAAGCGTCTCACAGATAGGGAAGGCTTACATGGCCTTCATTTTATTCTTGGATGACATTTTTTCACTTTATTCTTAACTGATTTGAATGTGAAGAAAAATATGCCTCGTCTTGAAAAGATTAAATATCTACCAGATGAAGACCTTTTTCTCTCCTCTGTCTTCATCACCAGGCCACTGTAGTTTGCTATCTTCAATACTTTCCCCATTTTTTTTTCTTCATCTGGAATGTAAATTCAAGTTGTTGTTCCATTCTGAGCTTACAGTGATACCTGTGCTGAGCTAGTACAAGGGATGTGTAGCGATGCTGTGATGTGAACTCATTCTCACAGCAGGCTCAATAAAAAATCAGCAGGTTCCTTGTACTTAGGAGTACATGCTAGATTTCTGGAATATTTCTGAGAAGAAAAGAGTATATGGAGTGGTACCTGTCTTCCTGACAGCAGGCTAAAGTGTACACACCTTGAAAACAGGTGATACACCAATAATGCTATTTCCTTATAGTTATTTAGCAAGTAATGAGCTGGCCAGTCTCAGAGACACAGTAACTTCCATCCCTTAAGGATACAAATCAGACTGCTGGAAGCCTATTTGCTTCTGTGATTTTTTTTTGATTTTTTTTTTTCCCCTGCTAAAGATTTTCAATCACCTGAGCACTCCCGTGGGATCTTTCTTCATGCACCATGTGCTAACTCCTACCAGCCTTGAGTTACTTATAATTGCATAGTTTCTACAGGGTGGTTTTTGAAAGCGGCCCAGTCTGAGGTATTACTGTTACAGAACGCAGTACTCCGTGTTCCTAGTACATCTGTGAAAGCATTTGGGGGAACAGCAATACGGATGGAAGTAACACTGATTCATTCTATCTTCATGTGAAGACAGAGGGAACAGTTGGCCTCTCCAAACTGGAATGAGGCAGATATAGCGAGCTGAATATGCAAAAATAGCACATCAATTTCTAGAAAACTAAACGTGTCTCAGAAATATATTGAAAAAACATCTAATTGAGGCCCACAGGGAAACATTTGAAAGGCACAAAGTGCAACAATTGGCTAACCTAAACATTAGGTTGTACTGAAAGTCAACAGGAGTCAGCTATTTAATCTTTGTTTATGCCTTTAGACCTTTGGACCTTTTTTCTCTTCAGCAGCTTGCTCCAGCAGGAAGGGCCTCCCCTACCATAATCAAACCTCTGAATCCAGCACTTGCAAATGAGTGACAGAGGCTTTTGGAGGAGATGAACAATCAGATTCTGCACCAATTTGGGACTTTGATGAAACATCTCTGGTGCATGTTGGGCTGATAAATTACAGCCTTCCTATGGTCACCATTCCCACTGCCTTCTCATGACAGACTCAGAATAATGCAGTTAGTGCCCACATCTCCCTGATGTGAATATCAGGTCCAGCATCTTAGCTGATGCCAGGATTAAAATTGGTCTTGCAGGAAGATGCAGGTCTGTGAGTGGGAGCAGATGATGCATATATGTACCCTTCTACAAGCACAGTTACAGGAACAGTAACCTCCAGTAAGCAAACAGTTGAGAAGGTATTTCTTCAAATAGCTTCTGTTTGCACAGGGAATATGAATACAAATGTCTGCAGTCTGCATTAACTCACTCATGTGACTGTGCTTAAGCTTATGCCTAGCCCCATCACCTCCTCTTGTGTCAGCAGCTCACTGCTTATATTAGTTCTGAAGTTCACAGTAATGATATCTAAGCAACACATGACTCAAGTGCTTTGGATGAGGTCAGATTTTTTTGCACATAGGCTTTTGTTACCATATGACTCCCTTTCTAGGCAAGAGGGACAGCCTAAAGCCTGAGACTGGAGATTTATAGGTACCTGACAAGGTATGTACTCAGCTTCCTCTAGCTGTGTGCACAGCCTTTATGTTTCTCTATCCTTAGAGTGCTTCTCAGAGGAATCAACCTAGCAGAACAATTTTTTTTTTTTTTTTTTTTTTTTATTCCTAAGGTGAGATTTATGCTATCAGCCATTTGGAAGTGTCTCATCTGAGCTGCTGTTTAAGTTCTCTGTAGTTATTGGAGAGCACCTTCATATACAAGTTTTCTACAGCAAAAGATAGATGTATAACATAACAGATGAATTTCTATTCAGCATTACCAGAGATGATCCTGATATCCATCTGAAATTGTATGCTCAGGGTCTTATGACTATATTTGTATGACGTAAACCCTATTTTTCTGTAATTATTCAGTCATAACTGAGCCTACTGCAGAAGCACCATGTTGAAGACTCTATGTACCTTTTTTCCTCATGGTTTTCTACAAAGGTCCTCACTAGCTCAATTATTTGTAAATTTACCCATAAGAGAAATGATCTTGAAATAGATAACAGATGCACTTAAGAGCTACATCTTGTGATGAATGAACACAAAATTCCAGCTTCATTATAGCCAGCCCACACAGTCACATTTTTTATTGCTCATATGTAATGATCAACAATCATTTGGGACCAAAAAAACCCAAACCCCAAAACAACAAAAAAAACCCTCTAGCCAGAATTTTAACACAATCTCTAAAAATAATAATTTTTTTTTAAAATGACATTATTTACAGTTTAATAAGCACCTGGGAGAAACACTACAGCTTCATCCTAACTACTTGCTTATTTCTTTCCTTCTGATGCTCTAAGCAAGACCTCTGGTATTTTCAGTTTTACTCTTTCTTATCACCTCTGATATCTGCTCCGAATGCCACACATTAGCCTTAGCAATCTACTTTTTCCCTTCATGCCTTCATGATATATTTAACTAGAACAAGATTTTTCTTCACCCATGAATTTATCTTCCAGTTCATTTCTAATTTTGTGTACAAATTCATAACCCTCGAGCTCATTTGATACTATTTTTGTTCTGTCTGTTTTGATGTGTTCATTTTTACAGCAAATATTTCTTTTCCTGTTGGCAAGTTACCTTTAAATATTCATTATTGTTCTATAAATCCTTATGTGTCCTTTGTATGACAATCCTTCATTTTCTCAAAATGGTACTTCCTGCACAAAGACATTTATCTGAGCCTTGAAAATTCTCTGATACCTACATCTCTCTTGTTCTCATGTCTGCAAGTAAACAAATTTAGTACACATCTACAAAGATGGGTACGGACAGTTATATATCCACTCTAACTGAACTCCAATCTGGCAGAAAACCATTTAGATAAAATTATGTTGTCCTGGTAAGATTATAAAGTTTCTTGCATTTTAGACTCTGGGAGTAAAATGGAGGTGCAACTGTTTGGACCCATTCATCTGATCTCTTGATTTGCATGGCCAAAATCAATAGTGAACTGCAGTTAATGCAGATGCATTCACAAAATTTATAGGGATTTTATATGATGAAGATTTATACTTCTCAGGATTTGTAGAATATTTTTTTCTGGTTCTCTGATTGATTTTGCAAATGCTGAAGTAATCTAAAGTGAATTCTTCCTCTATGAGAAAGTTCAAGGCTTGCAAGACCTGAACTTTGTTGTTCTAATGGCATAATTTTGTTTTCTTGCAGAAATAGCCTACAATCTATGCAAGCAATACCCAGTCAGGTGATGGGAAACAAATCTTTGTGCAGTTCTTCTCAGTCTTACAAAGAACTGTAATGAAAGACTGATAGTAAGTAGTTCTTAGTACTTTTTTAGTCAGATAAATTGGCAAAATTTCTTCAACAGTACTGTTGGCTTCCCATAATGTTAAAAATTATGTAAGTGTAAAATCAATGCATTATAATAAAGATTTTATCTTCTTTTTTTCACCTTCTCTTTTTCCAATTCAGTATTTCTTGTGACTTCTATATCTTGACAAAAAGTTGCTGGGGCAGTTCAAGTCAACCTTACCACATGTCAAACTTTGATGGTAATTATAAGAGACTTAGGTATTTTAGCTTTCGTCTTTTCAATAGGTAACATTGTACAGCAGAGACAAGTTCTTAAGTTACACTGGTAAAAAAGGTCTATTTCATTTCCACTGATTAAAAGCAATACTTTAAATGCCACATTGAAATGAAGGCGTGACAATACTGATCACGGAGCACTAAGGGAAAACTCTCTGCTGTTCAATAAAAGGCCAGACATACACTCCACTAACACATTTCCCAGAATCTCATCGCAGATGGTCCCCATGCAGCCTATTACATTAGATTAATTTAAAGGTAGAAAAGGCATGAAAAACTATAACAAGATCTGCATCCAGGAAAGCAATAAGGGACACAGGATTCCAGGGAACAGTAAAGAGAAAAATAATTGGAAGATGCAGCACTCAGCTCTAATGGTTACTTACTCAATCAGCAATATCCCTGATCTAATAAAATCATCATACTTTGAACCATCTTCTCCCAGTTCATTCAGCAGGGGTGTCAATTATACAATCAGTGGACCTTTGTGCATTTTTTTCTCCTGTCTACTCACATTTATTTTTTTTTCCTTCTGCCTGGGCAACCACACTTACAATGACAAGCTCTCAGTCAATTCTTTGTCTCACATGGCTTAGAATAGAGGATCTTCTTGGCTCCCCATCAGTGGCATTGTTTTCATCTAATAAAAATCATCAGTGACTCAAATCACCACTACACAAAAAGCAAATAACTTCAAGCACTTCAGTGACTATGTGTTAGTGCTGGCATGCTTCAAAAATAACTGCTGATCATTTCTAGGAGGACTATATAATTATTTATGACAGGCTTTCAGCCTTTTTTCCTTCTCCTAAGTGGTTAGTGCTAGTTGCAGGCCAAAGGAATACTGTGAAAATGAAGAAAGTAGTGGGATGGTTTTTTATAATGCAACTGCCCTCCATCTTCACTTACCCATGAGCAACAATACTAAGCATCCCCTGGGAGGACCACTCTTAAAGGTGTTTAGACTTAAGGTTTAATAATCTGAAATTCATTGCTCTATATATAAAGAATGAAGAACCACTAGCAGGAATTAGTAGGAAATCATTTATTCCCATTCCAGTAATACATTCAAAAAAAAAAAAAAAAAAAAAAAAAAAAAGGCTATTGAAAGATGAAAGATTTACTTATTTACTTTCCTCCCTCATCCTTCTTCTGCCCTTCATGTCCTTCAGAAGAGCCAAGTAATTGGGGTGCCAGCCTTCAAAGTAAAGAAACCGTATCTGAATCCCAGATCCACTATCCTGATGCATTCACATGCCTATTCCAGTACTTGGCAAACCTGTCATGCATTGCAGAAGAGTGTCCAACATGTAGCCTAATTCTGAGATCAGATACAATTCATTCTTCATACTTAAAATAGCCTTCCCTAGAGCTCAGATGCATTTTCAGCCACCACTTTCTAATGCTGACGTATTCCCAGTAAATCTCTCAGAGTACATTGACTCAGATTTTGTAGGCAACCCCAGCCTTTCTCTGCTGCAGGGCTGACCAGAACTCATTTGTTTGAGCACCTGCTGCAACTAGCAGGACCTTGGTTCACTCCCAACACACACACAACATGCAAACAAATATGGAAGTGAGAGTGTAGAAAAAAGGGAGGCCTATGTATCTCACAGAAACACATATTAAACCTCTACTGTGGGATTTTTTTCAGAAACTGCATGAAACATGATAAGCTTCTGAAGTATGGCTAGGAAACATGCTTTTATATCAGCAATGTCATTACTAACCCACATCCCTGACTAACAGCACAGAGCATAGTGTTTGCTTGTCTTTTTTCTCTCAGTAGATCAGCATCATGTTTTCCTGGCATGTTAATATCCCTGTTGAATTTCACTGGACTACCTGTATGTTTAAAATACAGCATCTCTGTAAGTATTTCCAGCACTCTGGATGTTGTTTATAATGTCTTATTCATGCAAATGAAGGACTGTTTGTGAGTCAGGGGGTAAAAATCTGGTCAGTGTTATCACACATAAAAATGTGAAAAAATGATACCAATAATACTAAAAAGATACTTCAAAAACATTTGAAAGATGATTACCCTACATAATCATTAACGTTCTGTCATTTCCTGTATCTTTTGGACTCAAAGTCATTAACACCAGCAGCTGCTACCACGCTGCATGCCAGGGAAGGAAAAGGTTGGAAAAAATTCCATCCTAGGTTTTAACTTCTCAGACTGGACCTAGGGATGTAAACAGCTCTGATCTTGGTATGCAGGTTTATCTGGATCTTAACTTTTCAACTGGACCCATCATAAGAATTTAAACAATAAAAACAGAAGCTTACAATGGCACAGCATCAGCTGTACCTGAACATATTTGGGCACTGCTGGGAAAAGTTAAACTATTTCAATGCTTGGTAAAATAAGTTTTGAACACAAGTAAGTGAAAAATCACTTTATCCCTATTGCACTTCAGAAACATTTTAATCCTGGCAATAGCTACAACTATATGAGTGTGAATTCATAAACTATTTTGCCCTGCTGAGAAGACTGGAGTATTTACAATGCCTGGGAAATGGGACAAAACCAAACTGCTGCCTTTCTTCTACACCTTGCATATGGAAAAGGAAAGGGGTGAAGTTCAGAACCTGAGAAATGTCTCAGGTGCCCAGATCCAAATTTCTACCAAAAAGGATCTGTAGGTTTGCCCTGGAGCCTGATTCCTACCACTTTTTCTCAAGAGTGCCTCTACAAATCTGTTCTGTGAGCTAGGATTTCATATTTTGTTGCAAGACACAGCCTGCTATGAGGAAAGCTTTTCACATCTTTGTGTTGCCTGCTGCTAAGACGTGTTTGGAAGAGAATGGTAGTGGGAGGTTTGTAGTGCAAATGTGAAGGTCTCGCTTTCAGCTGCAGTGAGTTTTGCCTCTGGGAGAGTAAGGTCAGAAATGGTGAATGGTTCTTTTGTGTTTAAGGCATTTGGTTTATATCTCACTTGGCAGTCAACAAGGATCCAGAAAAGAGCATGAACATCAAGTTCTTGGTGGCCTCTGGCATGTGAATGGTACGAGGTGTCCTTTTTTGACTGTTGGATTCCCCTATGGCTGTGATAGTCAGGCACAGTGTGCAAAGGTATCTCAGCCACTAGGAAAAAAAGGCTTGCAACCCTTTCTCCTCATATAAATAAAAATGCAAATACATCTAGTCACAACAGCAATCTGGAACAGAGATGCCACCAAAAGCCTTAGAAGTCCCTTGAGGCTTGCAGCAGATGCCCATAGTGAGCAAGAACAATTAGAATCATAGAATTTTCAGTGTTGGAAGGGACCTTTAAGATAATCTAGTTCCAACCTCCTTGCCATGGGCAGGGACACCTCCCACTAGATGAGGCTGCTCAGAGCCCTGTCCAGCCTGACTTTAAAAACTTCCAGGGATGGGGCTTCCACCACTTCTCTGGTCAACCTGATCCAGTGTCTCACCGCTCATGGTGAAGAACTTCTTCCTAACTTCCAATCTCAACCTACCCTCCTCTAGTTTGAATCCACTCCCCCTCGTCCCATCACTACCTGACATCCTAAAAAGTCCCTCACCAGCTTTCTTGTAGTTCCCTTACAGATCCTGGAAGGCTCCTTGGAGCCTTCTCCTCTCCAGACTGAATAACCTCAACTCTCTCAGTGTGTCTTCATAGGAGAAGAACTCTGCTCCAGCCCTCTGATCATCTTCATGGCCCTTCTCTGGACACTCTCCAGCACATCCATGTCCCTCCTGTAAGGGTGTCTTCAGAACTGGATGCAGTACTCCAGGTGGGGTCTCACAAGAGCAGAGTAGAGGGGGAGAATCACCTCCTTGGACCTGCTGGCTTCTCTTCTCTTGATGCAGCCAAGGATCTGGTTGGCTTTCTGGGCTGCAAGTGCGCACTGACATGTTGAACTTCTCAACCACCAACACCACCATCCCAAGTCCTTTTCTTCAGGGCTGCTCTCAAGCCAGTCACTGCCCAGCCTATATCAGTGTTTGGGATTGCCTCGACCCAGATGAAGAACCTTGTACTTGATCTTGTTGAACTTCATGAGGCTGGCATGGGCCCACCACTCCAGTCTGTCAAGGTCCCTCTGGATGGCATCCCTTCCCTCTAGCATGTCAGCCACACCACACAGCTTGGTATCATCAGCAAATTTGCTGAGGGTGCACTCAACGCCACAATCCATATTGCCAACAAAATGTTAAACAGGACCAGTCCCAGCACTGATCCTTGAGGGACTCTACTTGCCACTGGCCTCCACTTGGACATGGACCCATTGACAGTCATTCTCTGGGTGCAGCCATCAATCCAGTTCTTAATCCACTGAGTGGTCCATCCATCCAACTCGTGTTTTACCATGTTTGGAGACCAGGATGACGCGCACAACTGTGCCAAAGGCTTTGCTCAGATCCAAGTGGATGCTGTCAGTTGATCTTCCCTTGTCTATTGATGGTGTGACCTTTTCACAGAAGGCCACAAGATTTGTCAGGCATGATTTGCCCTTGGTGAATCCGTGTTGATTATACCCAGTTACCTCCTCATTATTCTTCTGCTCCAGCAGTGCCTCCAGCAGGATCTGCTCCATGATCTTAACGGGCACAGAGGTGAGACTGACTGGCCTATAGTTCCATGGATCTTCCTTCTTTGCCTTTTGAAAATGGGGGTTATGTTTTCCCTTTTCCAGTCAGTGGGGACTTCACTGGACTGCCATGACTTTTGGAATATAATAGACAGGGGGTTAGCAACCACATCTTCTAATTCCCTTTGTGCCCATGGGTGTATCCCATCCAGTTCCATGGGCTTGTACACTTTCAGGTTCTTCAGGTGGTTGCGAACCTGATGTTCACTTACAATTAGCAGTTCTTCCTTCCAGCCCTTGCCACTGTCTTCTGTGACTTCAGGAGTGTTACTGGAGCCCTTGACAATGAAGACTGGGGGAAAGAAGTCATTAAGGACCTCAGGCTTCTCCATATCTCTTGTCACTGGTTCACCTGTTTCCTTTCTGAGGGGTCCCACACCTTCCCTAGTCTTCCTTTTGCTGTTAACATACCTACAGAATTTTTGCTACTCCACTTGATCTCCCTGGCTAGATTTAGTTCTAACTGACCTTTAGCTAACCAGGTCTCTTCCTGCTTGGACAGCTTCCTTATATGCCTTATATTCTTGATGTCCTTTCTCCAATTCCTTGTAAAGTCTCTTTTTGTGTGACAGTGTGTTCAGGAGCTCCTTGTTCATCCAGGCAGGCCTCCTATCATTCTTTCTTGCCTTCCTCTTTGCCAGTGTAACCTTGCTCCTGGACATGGCAAAGGTGATCCTTGAATACTGAACACCTGTCTGTGGCCCCCCTTCCCTCTAGGGAAGTCCCACACTACTCTGTCCAGCAGATCCCTGAAGAGATCAAAGTCTGCACGCCGAAACTCCAGGGTTGTAAGCTTGGAATACATCTTCCTATCTGCCCTGAGGATCTGAAATTCAAGCACTTCGTGATCACCTCAGCCAAGGTTGTCCCTGAGCCTCATGTTGGTCACCAGCCCTTCCCTTTTGGTGAGAATAAAGTCCAGCATAGCATCTTTTCTTCTTGGTTCCTCCACCATTTGGAGGAATAGCATTTGCCATTGAGGTCACCAACTTTACAAAGCCATTGCTATATCTGGTCAGACCAGAAGGTGTAGCAGGAATAAGGAGCAAAGGAATGTTATCCAACTGTGCCTTCAAAGAGATCTGAACCACAGAGGACTGGGATCAGCAAAGACATCACTGATGAGAGTTTCTAGGAATGGAGAGCTTCCAGTCTTGCTCCTGGAGTTTCTCACACTGTGACAGTAAGTAGAAGAAATGTCAGAGCACATGGCCATTCAAGTAGTCTAGTGAATCACATAATCCCAAGATGCTTCAGATTTTACATCAAGACCTTTAAAATTTTACCCAGACCTTTAAAATCCAAGTTATGTTCTAGCACAGTGACACTAGTAAGGCAGTAAGTGCAGGCTGAAACTGAAAACTGTCAGTCCTCAGTCATGTTGAGGACATCTGTGTAAATTTGGGAGCTAGTTTCTGTTCCACAAAATATGTAGAGGAACAGCCATTGCACTATGTTGTCACTGAGTTTAGCATCTCATTTCCATGAGCAGGTAATGTTCTTTACTTCCTAAGGGGTCAAAGGGTGATTATTTAACTCAGGTCAAATCAGAGCTGCCCTGAGTTCCCCAGGTGCCATTTTGTGGTAACTTTCTGTGCATAAGCATCTCTCCAGTCAACTTTTATTTCCTTGCACAGTAACAGAGAAGGACAAAATGTGGTTATGGTTGGCAAGCATTCTGCACAGCAGAGTACAGAAAGGCAGTGAGGGCTGTGCTTGCTTCTCCCTTCCCCTTGCTGGCCAGCTGGGTATGCAGATAACACTGAATTTCCTAAAAAGGCATCTCAACCATCACAGTTGGCATGTGGGGGCACTTAGGGAATAACCCCTCTCAGATCCTCCCATGGGACAATAGCTTTCCACAGCATTCCTCTCTGTGCATTTGCCTAACATCCATAATAGTCTAGTGTGAATAACCAGTGTTTCCAAACAATACCAAATATTGCTTTAAGCCTGTGGACTGTAGATTCCACTGTTGAACAGTGGTTTTGTTTTGTTTTTTTGTTTTAAGGACAACATCTTAACTTCTTCCTTTTTTTTTTTTTTTTTTTTTTAATGAGATTGATTGAAGTATAAACTGGAGCTTATTTGTTTTTTTTTTTCTCCCAAATACAGCAGCTTCCTAAAAAAGAAAAATTCTCCACATAGAACAGGCTGATTCACTACATTTCTCCTGAGTAAAGATTGTTGTCTTCTCCCACACAGTCTTAATAAACTAGGAAGAAAACTTGAAAACCACTGCAATACATGGTTTTTGTTGTTCCTGGCTTACAGTAGCTGAGTTAAACATGAAGTACCCAGTCTATATCTAAAAAATAAGGGTTAATAAAATTTAAAAGAGGAATAAAAAGCTACATTCTTAGATGCTCCAGAGTAACTGTGGAGCCATGGCATGATCTCAACAGGAGTTGCAGTGAGTTCAGTATCTGAGAATCACTTTCCCTGTGTAAAGCCTGAGAACCCTGAGTACCTTCACATCTTGGGACATGTTCCTCAGCTCTTACATAAAGGTATGGGCAGGTAGGACTGTGTCAGACCCCCGAGTTCAAATGGACTAAATTCTAATCTGATTTAACTTGCTACACCAAGTTCACTCAAACAAGAGTTTGTCTATGAAATTGAAAGCAGTCGCCCACAAAAACATCCAGTGCTCTATGTGTAATTACCAATCTACAAGAACAAGAAAGAACAGCAGAAGTCTAGGCATCCACCCCAGTAGTAGGACTCATTATGCCTTCCAAATCTTTGATTTTTCTATGCAATATGTATACAGTGCAAGAAACTACCTAGTAAAAGTTGCCTGAAATGAGGTTTGGTTCCATGTTTCAGCTTAGAAAAGTCAGAAGTAATTGATTAAGGAGATGGCAGGCCCCCTCCAGGGTGGTTCGGCCCTCAGAATAATAAATAAATAACCCAATAAGGCTTGCTTTTTTTTTTTTTTTTTTTTTTTTTTTTAAAGGTTGTGTTTTTTTTTAAGTAGTATTTTTGCCAATATTTAAAGTAGAATTGAATGCAGTGTTATATTTGTGCACATAACGTAGTATTGGCATTTAAAATTGAAGAAGGTTATAAAAGTTAGCTCGTTATCAATTTTGTTTATTTTTAGACTCTTCTGTGGATTGTGTCCTGGTACGGAATCTGACCACCACTCAGGAGTTGTGAATACACTTAAAGTGACAAAATGGTTACAGGGTTTATCAACTAGTAAAACTGTTTTACAGCTTAGCTGAGACCTGAACTTGCATTTTTATCACTACCTTGTCAACCTTTATCTGTTACATATTTTTGATAAAAAGTGAGAGTGCTTTTCATAATATGACCACAGAAGAATCACTACAAACTATGTATTTCAGAAAGGGAATATGGTTTTCTGTAGTGCCTAATGTCTGCAGCCTATTTTAGCTTTAGCTGGTAGTGGGAACGATTTGCCTCTGAACACAGAGTTTTAAGACAAGACTTCCTACAATTCCATATAGATACCTGTAAGTTGGATAATCAGTAAACATCCACCTTATATAAAGCAGCTGAGTCTCACCTTACTGTACCTCTGTGTCTAACATGAACGTAAAGTGAGTCTGGGGTGACCACCCCAGTTACTGGCATCTACACTGGAGCAATCTAAAGTTAGAAGAGATTAATCTCGCTCTTTGTTCCAATTTAGCACTGAAAAATGAAAATCTATAGACCATTTCCAGAGCCACAGGCTGCAGGAAGTTGGGGTAAGAGTCACGATTTTTTGTCCAATCACAGGTAACCCATTGTCCACTCTTCCACCTCTTTTATTATGTGAAGATTCCAGTTTGAATTCATCTCTTGTCCATAACTGCTGACTTCTGTAACCCTTTTATAAGCATACCCTATTTACCGTACTGGTGCTGTAGATCTGTATTGTCCTGTGTGGCAAAGGGATGTTCTTTTCAAGGTCAAACTGATGAGACCCACAGCCATTAGTTATGAGACCAAAAATAAAGGTGAGCTGAATATAGCAAATAGGATTTATTTGGGTATCAACTATCAACTCAAAATAGCAGAAGGCATGGTTGCTGAGAGAAAGAGATACAAATATAGTTTAGAAACCTTATATAGTTTTATAAATAACAAGGTAAATTTTTATATAGACAGCTATTAAATAGGCTTGTCACTATAAGGTCCTCTCTCTGTTTCTCTTTATATAGAGACAAATGTTTGTGGGATAGCACACTAGTGTGAGGTACTCATAAAATTTTAATGGCATATATCTGAAGCCTGCTTATTGCTCATTAGAGTCCTGGGCATCAGTGATTTAAGTGGCCTTGCCAAATGGGGCCTATCACCTCTCTACGTTTTCACTGTCCCAGTGTGGTTAAGGAGTGCTTTCCATAGATTATTTGTAGTCTGTGGTGACAATGTGCACTATCCTTATTTAGCAGGGATGAAAAGTCTGATGGGTATTCACATTTTGTAAACACCTATGGAATGATATGATTTCTAAAATAAAATTAATTTTGTCTTTCTAGGTCAATGCTTTTTAAATGTAGGATTCAGCTACAGAAGATACACCCCGGACAGCTAGTTGGATATAATGACAAACCTGGAATTGTAAAGTTAGCATCAATGGCTGTATTGATACATGTAGTGTAGACTAAAAGGAATGAAAGAGTGATAAAAATTAAAATATTATTTAGCAAAATGTTGAAGGAAAATATCTTACGTGGCATTGGGACTCAAAGAAGTTGGCTTAAAAAAAAAAACTATCATATAAAACATAATATATTTTTCATAAAAATACCTTTAATTGCCCAGCAGGATTGAAAGTGCTTTTGTCTTTTTTATTATAGCATTCCCTTATTGTAACCATAACTACGGTAGCTGAATGTTCCAAACCAAATTTACACACATAGAAACCAATTATTCACATCCATTCTTTCCATATTTTATTATTTGATTTTTTTTTTACTTTGTCGTTTTTGTTTACTCTCTGTGTTTGAGTAATGGTTGCTATTTGCACTGAAACAAGTAAATACACACACCACAGTATTTGTAAGTGAATAAAAAAATTCAGTCGTCTAAGCTGAATCAATAAAAATGTGTAACCCCCACTAAAGTGAATCAGACTATACTCCATACAAATTCCTTATTTGAGGTGCATTAACAGAAACAATGAGATGTTTATGAGATTAAAGAGCAACTAAAAAACATAGATAGATTAACAATAGAGTATAAAAAGTGACCAACCTTATATTTCAGAGGACAAAAAAAACCTTCAGAAGACAGAAAAAAAACATTCACTGAAAAGCAAAAAATAATGAAAATTTATAAAGCATCTCAAGAACAGAGAGTGATAAACCATCTGATAATCAAACGTGAACATTAACGCCTTTCTTTTTTTTTTAATGTTCACAATGTACTTTCTTTTATTAAAATTATAACCAGAAAAACACTCTAAGAAATTTTAATTTGGCTGAAGGCTGATACCAAGGATGGATGTACTTCTCATATAAATTTTTAGAAACTTTCTAATAATAAACAAAATGTGGAAAGAATGAAACTTAATTATTGATTTTCATCTTTGTAAACAACTGCTAACAAGTTAAACAACAAAAATCATAGCTTACTTGTAGTGAAAATTGCAGGTCTACTTTGGGGACTGGTATTGATGCTTCTGACTATGGATGTCTCTTTCTTCAGTCTGACTGTAAACAAAACTCACCACCTTTTGTACACCGTAGTACAGCTAGTATCCTACATGCAGTAATGTTCTTAATATTGCTAAAACTTGTGAGAGTACATATTTGGAAATTTTCCAGGAGCTGCTTTAAGAAAAGCAGACTGTTCTGACAGGTGAATCTTATTCCTCACAGAGAGAAGCTGTATTATGAAATCTTTCCCTATTTGGAGAATATGAGCAATTAAACATTAAAAGATCTGAGCTACACTTTATGCTTTATTGTTGTTCACTTGCATGTCACAGAAACAGAGAAATCAGTAACAGAAACTGTGTATGTAACCTGTGTCAGGAGCCCTGTATGTATTATAAAGCAAGAAAAGAAGGGGAGGTGATAGCGATCTTAAATCATAGAATCATAGAATCTTCATTCTCTCCAACCTGTTGAGGTCTCTCTGCAGTGTCTGTCTGCCCTTGAGTCAACCGCTCCTCCAAATTTCCGGTAATCCACAAGCTTGATTAAAATTCCTTCCATTCCTGCATCTAAGTCATGACAAAAATGTTGAAGAAGACTGGGCCAAAGACAGAGCCCTGTGGGACCCCATTAGCGACCAGTTACCAGACTGATGCTACCCCCATTCACTGTCACATTTTGTTTGCAAGATGTGAGGCAGTTGCTCACCCATTGTATAGCACACTTGTCCAGCTGTATGCTGGACATTTTACTCATGAGGATACTATGAGAGACAGCATCAAAAGTGTTCCTGAAGTCCACAAATATTATATCCACTGTCTTCCCTTGGTCGGTTAGGTGCGTTACCCTGTCATAAAAAGATATTAAGTTTGACAAGCAGGACTTTCACCTCATGAAGCTGCGCTGGTTGTGACCAATGACTGCATTGTCTTCCAGGTGTTTTTCAATAGGTCTCAGAATAATCTTTTCCATAATTTTACCAGGCACCGAAGTTAGATTAACTAGCCTGTAGTTTCCAGGCTCTTCCTCCTTGCCTTTCTTTCTGGTATGATGTTAGCCAGCTTCCAATCAACAGAGATCTCTCCAGATTGTCAGAACCTCCCAAAAGTAATGGAGAGAGGCCTACTGATGACATCAGCCATCGCTTTGAGGATTCTTGGATGAATGCCATCAGGCCCCATGGACTTGTAGGGATCTAACTGTAGCAGCAGATCCCTTACAAGTTGAGAGTCAGCTAAGGTTTGATCCCCGTTGCAATCACGGTCCTCCAGTTCTGGGCATTGAAGCCTCCTTGATCCATCACTGATGTTGAAAACAGAAGCAAAGAATGCATTAAATACCGCTGCTTTTTCTATGTCCCTGTTGGTGAGGTGACCATCCTTATCCTGTAAGGGACCAATGATGTTTCTACACTGCTTTTTGCCTTTAGTGTATTTGAAAAAACTTTTTTATTATCCCCTGGAGATCTGGCCAGCTTCAGTTTCAGGTGAGCTTTGGACACTTGAATTTTCTCCCTGCAGTAGTTAGCAGCATCTCTGTTTTCTTCCCATGTCACCTGACTTAATTTCCACTGGGCATACACCTGCCTCTTCCTCTTCCTACACAGATCCATGTTCAGCCAAGCTGGTCTTCTATCTCATCTGCTTGACCTCCAATATTTTGGAATTGCAGGTTCCTGTGCCCTTAGGAGGCAATATTTGAAAAGTAACCAGCACTCATGAACTCCAGCACCTGCAAAAATATTTTATTTTTAATAAATTTTTAATAAAAATGGTTAATGTCACAGTAGAACCAACTAGCAACAAAATAGAACTTTCAGACCTCACTCCTGCATATCACTGGACCTAAGAAGACATGAGAAGAAAATGTTCATTGTTCACTATTTTTCTCCTTTTTTAGTCAAAATATAGTCAAATGCTTTCAAATCCAATAATTGCTTTAGATAACTCAATCCATATTATCCTGTAGGAAAAAACACAAATTCACAGACATGAGCAGACATCTTAGAAGGTTGCCAGACTGGAGGCATCTTTTAAGCTAACCCTGACCACTACTCTTTTTTTCTAGAATAGTGTCAAACAACAGCCCTGAATCTTTTCCAGGAGAGTAATCCTGATCTATCTGTTTGGTATTTTTAAATTGAAAGACTCAAATTTTTTTTTTTTGTAAAAGCATGGTGAAGATGCTGTCATTGGTGGTGATGAAACCAAAACTGTCATCTGGGACTGAGTGGGCTCCTGTAGAAAAAGTGGCTTTTATTGCCTCTGGTGAAGAACAGAGCCAAGAAAAACCAAACTAAACAAACAAAACCAAACATACAAACAAAAAAAACCACACCAAACCAACAACAAACAAACAAAACCCCTGAAATTTAATTATGTTAATTTGGTATTTTTCACTTCATGAACTCATGTGTACTGGTTTTGTAAGTCATATGCTATCTTGTTCATTCTCTTGCTCCAGGAAATGTTTAGGAATTAACATGCTATTTTTTAACTACTGCTATAGAAATCACAGCTTGGTGTGGCCTTCAGGCTAAATAGAAAGGAGACAGGGAATTTTGGCTTCTAAATGCTACAGATTTATTCTTGTTTTTGGAACACCCCATCTTTCTGAATCAGGGGTATACAAGAAAAAAATAAAAAACAAGATTATATGGGAACACTAAGTTTGTCAGACCTGATTCCTCATAATCACTGGCAATTGCAGCAGATACCAGATCCAAGGAGCTTCTACCCACCCTCTATGCCACCCTCTCCCTGTAGCAGATGACCAAATGCCCAATTTAACCTGACTCTCTGAAAAAGTTCAAGAAAGTACCCTGACCACCCAGTCACCTAAGGTCCTGAAAATAACCCAGATATTGTTACATAGGTCTCCAAATGATCCTAGAAAGGAGATTTCAGATGAGAATAAAACAAATAAATGTCTGCCTTTCTGGACTGGTCTGTCTCTAGGGATAGTGGCAGGGGGAGTATTTTGTATCTTTAAATCATACTAACCTGACACAAGGGGATGTAACACCAATTGGAAGAAGTGAAATACATTTTTTCTCCAGATAAAATTTCCCAACCATAAATGAAGTGAGGTGGGAGTGGAGTACAAGTGGTTTCTCAAACCTACAGGCAACACCAGAAGTCCTGGAGTCCTGGGTAATTCATTTGTAAATGCAGTAGTGGCAAACTGGGATTTCAATTATTTCCTCATATCCTTAGGGAAATCAGGCAGTATCTAAAGATTGATATTTCAAATTTGATTTCCTTTTCCCAGGAATTATTTAATCATACAATGCTTTCCATTAAACTTAACAGAAGGAAGAGAGGGGGGGGAACGGAAAAAACTACATACTCTCAGTCCCTGTCCTGGCCCTATGACAGCTGCAGCTGTGAATCATTCCCTTTGCAATAATTTAGGAAATAGAAAAGTCAGGAAAGAATATCCTGACATTTTAAAATCTTAAAATATACTTTCATTTCACTTTCAAAGAGTTATGAGGTATTTCCATGTGCAGCATATGCTATTTAAAAATGAGGCTACAGTCTGAAAGTCAAAGGAATATTATTATGTGGGAAACCATGCAGCTAATTTGTTTAGCAAATCTCCATACCCAAAATGCTACTTGCCTCATTTTTGCTTCTAGAAAAAGAACATGTTATAAACACAATGCATTAGAACTTGATACCATCCACAGAATGTTAAAAGGAAGTTCAAGAAATAAGTTAATTAAGTGGATTATGTTCTTTCCTAGTAAGAATAGATTAATCTTTCTTAAGTTATTTATGTAGCATAGGATCACATTAAATATTTTATAATATTGAGTACATTATTAGAGAAGGACATAACTCCTTTCATTGCATATCACTGAAAAAATAATCAAAGTTTTGTTGTGAACAGCCACTAAAAAAGGTCAAGCTCATGGTTGATTTAAGAGTTTTACTTTCATTATGATGACTTAATTATTTTGGGCTCTGGTTTCCAAAAACCTAGAGAAACATTATACATCTCATGTTTGGGAAACTATGTTTCTGGACGAATTCCTAAAAATCTCTGAGGTGTCTGATACATGCCAGTGTTTCTTTTTTTGTGCAATGATTATTCTTTCTCTCTTTCACCTGTGAAAAGAAAGAGTTTTAGCTAGGGTTCTGAAAACTGAAGTGATTCTTCTAGGTTGCTCTAGGAAAAGCTCAGTTACATAAGCTTTCTGTCTTGTAAGGCAGGAATCTCAGATTTGGAAGCATGGATGGCACATAGGGAAAATGCTACTTCTTTCACAGAGTAGTAAGAAAACAGGAGCAAAAAGGGATTTCTTTTGCTAAATGGTACAATTTGTGAAGTTATTGTTTTTCTTGTTTAACTGTTCTCCAGTGGGACAAGGCACAATCTTTTGGGCTTTTTCACTCTTTTATTTTAGTGATTACAATTCAGGTACAGGTGACAGAGGAAACGTTAGGTTCAACAAGAGTCTAACAGATGAAAAAGCAAAGTAAATAACTGAAAGGTTAGTTTGTGGTGGGCCTTGTACTGCTGTCATCCCAATGATGGCAGTTTGTATATCTTAAAAACAACTTTGCTGTATCTGTAATATATTAGCTTTATAGCATAAGGCAGCACAGACAACTGCTGTTTAGAATTGCATTCTGGGACAAGGAAAAGTAAATGAATTTGTTTAACAGGGAGTATGGTATCACCATATATTCAGAGTAGATAATGCACACCACTACCAATTTTTGTTTTCTGTTGTCAAAGCAAGAATAAGAAATTGTAAAGGGTAGTTTTTGTTCAGAACTGATTTTATAAGCTATCCCATTAAATGGCATTACATTGACATGACACGACTCTACATAATAGAGTTATCATAGCACATCTGACAACACAGAACCTGTGTGCATTTTGCAGTATTGGACAATGTTTAGACCAACTCATTAACTACTTTGTTAAGATTTTGTTTTCCTGTTATTCAGTAGATTATTGAAGTAGCCAGAGCTCTGCAAACTTTGCACCAGCTGATGCCAGTCACAGAAAATCTCTTAATGCCCATGAGAGTTGCATTAGACCAAGTTGCACTAGACCAGCCTTGCATTCTTTCCATGCGTTTTTCTGATGTTTTTCAGATTTCCCTGGTCTAAAATATTGAATCACTCTGCAAATCTTTATTCTGTTAGCATAGGAAGTAAATACATGTGACTATTTAAAATTAGGGTAAATACAAAAAGAATTTTCCCTACCCCACATCTTCTAGGCAATGGCGAGGAAAAGATTTAATTTTAAATGAATGATGCATGATACATGCAGTAGGTTGGACAGTATCAAGTCCTTATCACTGAAGCATAACATTATTAATATGTGCTGAACATGATGGCTGACAAAGAGTGCTAGCCACAGCCAGGGAGTATGAGAGTCCGTTCAGAGAGAAAACAATTTAGCAAATGCCCTTACTCAACATGAAAGAATACCCAAGTGAAATAGGGTCTGTGCTGTGGAGTCAGTGGGAAAGGGGTATTTCAGTGCAAAACAAGAGTAGATCTACTGTCTTCCTCACGTGGAATGCCTAAACACATATCAGTTGGAAATTTTGTTTATTCACAATATTGACATCAGTTACCAAATAGCTACCTGGATCAAGTAAAATGCTTTTTTGTCTCATAGTTTGCCTTGGATTAACATCCACTGCCAATAATAACTTCACCTAAAGCCTTGGAAAGAGCAGGTTAGAAAAAGGATTGCATTCATGTGCATCTGAAGTACTTCTCATTGCTGAAAAAGCCCTACTAGGCAACAAATTCAAAAACAAACAAAGCAAACCAAACCAAAAAACCACAAAACAAAAGAAAGAACAAACAAACAAATAAAAAAAACCAGAATTATGAAGAAGCTATTGTAAGAGCTGGTCAGGTCACTTGATACTGTGTACTACAGTTTCTTTTCTGGTCATGCATGAATAGCTTGTGAATTTGGAGTTTAGATAGCACAAGTTGTCTCACAAAAGTGCAGTTACTCTTGAATAATTTGGCTTTAAATGTAGATGTGAAGAAAATGCCTCAACACAAGGCTTTTTGTATTAAAGCCATCTGTAACTCACAGTATCATCATGCATGATATGGGGTCATTGAGCAAAGGCAGTAGTGCATGAAGGGCCATGGAAACAGCATATGAAAAGCCACTTCAGGATGCCATGCACAGTTCCTGGAAATGGTAATGATATGCAGTTTGAGGAACAGTGATGTGCTTACAAATCCTGCTGGTGCTGAAATCAGCTGTCTTTTCCACGCTTAATATAGTTGTACGTGAGGTTTTGGTGCATTGTAATGACGTTATTAGCACAAGTTTTTTTCTTGGGAATGAGAAAGATGTGAGTCATGCAGCTTCTCCAAAAGAGAGCAGATGAAACGTTGATAGCACACTAAAGCGCATTTTGTATGTGTGATAAGTATTCCAGAAAAAAAATTGCTTCAAGGTATGGTAGAGTGTCCCTAGGAATTATGTTGTACAGTTTTTTCTTATCTGTGTCTGCCCATCGATTTTTGTAGATGAATTCTGGAGTCCATTAAAAGCACATATAAAACCCATTGATTTCTGCAGCTCCTGTAAATTCCCAGGCATTGCAAAGAGGAGATATAAACGCATTTGAAACCTGAAATAGATTTTCTGCACAAAAAGAAAAATTTACATATAAATAAATATTGTTTTCTCTCCCATAGCCTTTCACACATGAATTTGAAGAACTCTGCTTCTGCAAGTCTGCATAAATATATTCATGAAAGTTTGACTGCAGATTATATAAAGATTCCTCCATTTTGACATAAATCAAATTAATCCTCTTTGAATCTTCACTGAAATTATGATGCTAGGCTAAATAAATCTTTTTGAATTCTCATTAACTGTTAGTACAGCTGACTCTTTGACTGATTCATCAGCATGCTTGGTGGCATATGCTCAAAAAGAAGAAAAAAAAAAGAACCCTACAATTTAATGCAAAATAGAGCAAAGCTGTAGATTTCAGCCTTTGTCTTGCACACACTGTAAGGTACATGGAACAATGCTTTAACTTAAGCATTGTATGAGATTCTTCCGAATTGCCATTCAAATGTTTCCTAACTATGACAAAGTATAAATTAATTACTCAGCTGCATGTAGATTTTCATCTGTCTAACAGTTAAAACTATGGAGAAAAGCACTGTTGAAATACCCACAGTAAGAAATAGGTATCAGCAACAAAACTTGCTACTTTGCAATAGCAAAACATGCTAATTCAGTGGTTGGTTGGTTGGTTTGGTTTTTTGTTGTTTTTTTTTTTTTTTTGTAAGAAAGGAAAAATTCATGTCTTTAGCTCATGAATAAAGGAAATAACTTTACACTACAACATTCAAGATGGGGAAATTCTCATGTAATTCCCTTTCAGTCATACACATATGTTAAAGGTATTATCCGCTAAAGAAGATATATAATCTTGATTAAAACTATTTGAATTAATAATCAATAACCCAGAGAGAAGCTATATAAAGTGGATGATATACCACTGGATTTAGCTGAACTCAGAAGAAAGAAATGTACAAGACATGGAACAACCAGCAGCAATTTTCCACAGTAAAGATTTTCCTTTCCATTTCCATGATGCGATATTGCTCCACAGAATGAGTTATGTTTCCTGCCTCGTGGTAAAGTTGGGTGAATTTCCAAGAGGTCTCCATTTACATAAAGGCCCTGCACAGGTGAACTGAGTATCTGTGTTCAAATGTAAATGGGTGTACTGCATCAGGCATAGCCACAGACATCAAACTGACTGACTGTTCTTTTAGGTGAACAGGATACTATATTATTTAATATATCATTAATATGTTCCACATTAAGCACAATGCCTGCTGTCATGTTTCTTGACTTTCACAAGCTAATCCAAGATGCTATTTCTTATTGCATAACTGTACTGCAATGGAAAACCACTCCAAAGACACATCTAGAGGTAGAGAAGAGCTAACATTTATTGGCTCCTCACAGCCCAAACAGAGGAAAGCTGCACGTGGTAAGGACATCTCAAAGACATCTTGACTGTAAAGGTTAATCTGTAAAATCCACATGGCAAATAAACTTGTGTTATTCCCACTAATGGTATCTTGGAGAACACCTACAGCTTCATGTTATTTTCCTTTTGTGAGGACTCCTTGTCCTCCCAGTTCACAGAGCAATGCCTGGAGTGATCTCTGACAGGGAAGGAGTCCAGATCCCTTTCCTTCTTGGGTGCTCACCTTCTTGCCCAGCTACTTCTTGTCTGCTCAGATCAGTGCTCACACTTCAAAGACTTTTCCTGCTAGCTGCATTGCTAGCTGTGACAAAAAGCTTAGAATAACTGAATGCAAGTTTTATTTCACAGACTTTTCCAATCCAAACACATTCTGAAAGTTTTCTGTAGCGGAGTTGACTTTCTTTTTCTCTTTCCTTTTTATCCTTACCTCAGGGAGAAGTGAGGAACAGCAGCCACACTGAAGGGAAGTGAGAGCAGTGTACCAAGCCCTGTGGAAACAGAAAGGAAGCAGTAGATCCTTTCAGCACAAGCAGTATGTCTTGGCATCATTCCTTGACACTACCCCCGCCATTCCAGCCTCCTCTGCCCCTCCCACACTCACACATCAAAAAAGCAGATGGAAAATATTCTGCCAGAAGACATCGAAATACAGTGTTAGAAAGTTACTCTCTTAAGACTGGAGAAAGTGATGGAGAACTCTGTCAGGCAAGTTAAATTATTCATAGTGGCATTTTGGAAAAAAATCAGGAAGGGAATAGGAGACTGAAAGAAGTTACAAGGACTGTATGAGAACCATCTGGGACATTGAAAACAGATGCACTTTGGCTTGCTAAACTTTGAAGAGAGACCTGTGTGGCTAATACTGGGTTAAGGAGGCAATACCAGTCCTTCCGGTTTGTTTTCAGAGCTAAGTATTCCTTAACATAACTGTGATATTACGGTTGTAAAAATCAGTGTTGCCAGATCTGGCTCTCCCAGATGGATTTTTTTCTCTCAAATGATGCTGGGCAGTGATGCTCAGACCCTAAAGGCACTGTAATTTACTATTCTACTGTGCCACTTTACACATCCTAGTCTCATTTGGATTTTAAAGGTGTGACATGGAAAAGAGACTCTGATCGGTGTTCTTAGAACTTCATTGATGAGACTTTTGTTACAAACTGGTTTTTGCTCAATTTCATGCTTCAGAAATACTTGCGGGCCATGTTCTCAGAAGAATTAAGCTACTCTACATTAAAAATAAGAGGTGCTTTTTCTTGATATGACTCACTAAGAGAACTGCATTTGCCTACTAACATTTAGAAATTAATCCCGTTCCAACCTCTAACTCTTCCATGGGAACAGAAGGGAGGAAAGGAAAAAAAGAAATGTGAGAGAGAGCAGATACTGCATGTTGAGATACCATGGTGATGAGCACAGAAGGTCAACCTGGAAAGAGTGCTTTCCTTTCTGTTATTTCTTCTGACTTTTAGGCGTATGATGTTGGAAAATATCTAATATGTTTTCCATTAACAGATCTAACCTATCATGTATGGCTTTGTACCAAGGGTAATAGAAAGCAGATGGAATTCATAAACATGAATATATAGATATACATAGTACATACATGTACACATACAAACAAATACTAAAGAGCAATTTGGTGAAAGCATCTCTTCTTCCTCTCTCATCATCGGCATTCTGAGTTTAACCCCAATAGCAATGATCTTCTTAACAGAAGTACATTAAGATAGCACTGTTTATATTTGACTACATATGAAATCAACTCTATTCCAAATACTTTAGAAGCATTTGCACATACTTTATCCTCTCTCTTCTCCAAAACAGTGGAGTACCGTCTTCTATGGCATCTTCACTTCCTTGCCCAGCCCTCGGAAATTAAGAAGCTTTCATATGTTGCAGAAATATTCCAGGCATTTTAATTTTCTTATCCTCACTGTAATCCCATCTTCACAGTAATTTTCCTCATCATTTTATATTACAGGAAACTAAATTTTTGCTGGGATTTTCAGGTAAAACAACACCTGCCACTCCAGTCTAATGAGCTGGAGGAACAGTTACACAATTAGTGCTTTTGAATTTTATTGTAGAAATCAGTGAAGTGCTTCAGTATCCTATGGCATATTAGTCTAATGTTGTTTTCATCATGCAAATTATTTAGGTAAGTGATCATGGTTTTCGTTATAAATCACTTAGTAAATTTCAGTTATAAATGGGAAAATTATAATGAATACAACAATAATCAAGAGGAAGCACCAGAAATCCATCAGTGGGGAAATGATAAATTGTTGTCAGTAGGAATGTTAGGCACGTGTCCCCATAGCTAGATAAACACCAAGCACACTACTTGTTTAATTTTTATTTTTTTTTGCCTGAGGGGCACCAAATTTCTCTCAACACTGGTTTTAATGAATGTATTTGGCATAGCTGTGCTTGATAGTTTGGGTAGTTCTTCCAGAGGAAAGCCATTCAAATTCTCATTCCAAAATGGTATTCCATTAAAACAAATATTGAATAATTTTTTTCAATGTGAGTTTGCACAAATATTTGCCAAAAGAACTCTGAGAAGAATCTCTAAAAAATAAAAACTATGTATTTCACAGGAATAGTTTTATAAAAACAGATTTATTTCTCTTAATAATGAATTGACACTTAGAGGACCACAAGAATTTCAATTTTGTGATGTGAATCCAGTTAGAAATTAATATCGACATAAATTTGTCAATAATCTTTTAGGATGAGTAGTTGGGAAATCAGAATTAGACTTCTTAATTCTTTACCAAAATATTAAATGCTTTCCTTTCCATTCTACTGAAGCAGTTCTAGCACTTATAAACAAGAATACAAGCCATATTTACAGATCGAGTTAAAGTTAACATTGTTTGACTGGCAGGATATATTTATAAACTTTATTCATTCTTAATCTGTGTGCACATCTAGTGTTCTTACTTCAAGGCATGCTCAGGACCTGGAAAGCAGTCTGGCCATTGTATCTTATGCCAGGACAGAGCTGACATTCTCTGGTGCAGAAAACATTGCAGAGCCAGTCTTTCAACATGCTAATTTTATTCTCTTGCCCTCCAAATGTAATTTTCAGCTAAATAATATAAATTGCTTACTATGTTTGTAGTAGGACTATCTTGAAGAGAGGTAAACAGAAGCTCCCAAGTAGACTGCCTATCTGGATTTCTCCCACAGAAGTTAAAAATGTCCTTAAAAAGGGCAAAGCTGGTCTTCTGCTTTCTCCTTGCCAAATCTATCTCTCTGCCAAATCTTCCCCATAAGAAGAGGAAATTCTGCCACGGTGTGACAGAGGGATGAACCTCCAAAAAGGACCCTGGGAGCTGATGGTCAAGACAAAACAAGACATAAAAATCTGGCAGGGATTGAAGGAAAAATCTTACTTGGGAAAAAGCAACAGGATAAGCAGATGGTCTTCTTGCTTAGGATGCCCACAGCAGGTGCTTGTAGTAGAAACTGAGAGAGTATATTTTTTTGAGCACCTCTTTTGATCTCTCTCCAAGTGGTCTCATGTCCACAAGACATGGGAGCAACCTCACAGGGCTTTGTGTCCCTCATGTCATTTGGCTCCATCAGAACAGCACTATGGGCAAGCCCAGCATCTCTGGTGGATTATACTGCCAAGAGAATAGTTCTGGAACTGTCCTGGAACCCTTCACTTTGAATATAGTATATGTGCTAGCGTGGCAATCCAAAGAATGGCAAAAGAGTAAGCAGGTCAGGCTTGTCTGGATGCCACTGTGCCTTCTAGGAGTGGAGTGTAAGAAAAAACACTTTTCAAGTTTTAAACAAAGAACCATTTTTGTTGCTAAAGACCTTCAGGAACATCAGTCCTTTTGACTGACTCCTCTCTTGTCCAAATGTGCCCTCCACTGAAGGAGCTGGCAGAAAAGAGAGATCTGAAACCACAGCAGGGTGTGATACTAGATGCAGTGCTGATGTTGCTTCTTCTGGTAAAGGTTCTCTTGTGGCATTTGGATGATATTGTGGCTTAATGGCTGCAGCAGGATTTGGACTTTTCCAGATTGAGTACACAGGGTGAAGTTGATAGGGATTCGTGTTGTTTGAGTGGGGCTCAGCAGCTTCCTAATGAATGACTGTAAATCTTCTGTTGCTAGGGTCAGAGGAAAGTAATCATACGGTGTCAGTGCTGAAGAAGAAGGCAAGGACCCCAAGTATAGGAACACGATTGCAAAAACAGCTCTCAAACTACTATTGTCATGTGTAGTTCTGAGATTCATACAGCCACAAAACTCATCTCTCACCTTTTTCCAGATTAATAGATATAAATGTACGTATTTTGAAGTAGTTTATATTTGCTAAAAAAAATTTAAAAATTAAAAAATATAGATAAATCTTTAAATATTTCCTCCTATGTATAATGAAAATAAATTCTAGTTCTTATCTTGGGTTTGATTAGGCATTTCTGCCTAAGCCCAGCAGTGCTTCATGCCCTCTATGGATAAAAATTAAAATCACAAAATAATTCAGTCTGGAGAGGACCTCTGGATATGTCTAGTCTAACATCTTGCTCAGAGCAGGATCAGTTCTGAGATCACAACTGGGTTGGAAGTGCCAGTGCAGAGCTTCTCTGGTCCCCTGTCCCAGTGCTTGATTTCCCAGGTGTTATGGGAAAACAGCTACTCCTTGAATCCAGCCTGAAACTCTTCTGTTCATGTTTATATTCCTTCTCCTCCTGCCTTGCAACTCTGTGAAGAGACTTGCTTCATCTTCTTGATGGCCTCCTCATAGGCAATGGAGGCATATTCTCCTCTAGTTTTTGGTGTTGGATTCTTTTTGTTGTTGTTGCTGTTGTTTTCTTTTGAGTAAGCTAATATTTCTGAGACTTCTGTGCCCTGACAAGCTGGGTTGGAATTGACTGGTGTGCTCAGAAGTCACTTAAGGGAACTAATGAACAAACCTTCAGAGGAACCGAGTAAGACAGATCCTTTTAGAAACCTAATTTGCAGATTAAAAGAGGGAATAAAAAGGATCCTCTCTGGTTGACATTGCAAGGCTATTCAAACTGCATGAATCGAATCAGATCTGAAGCTTCTGGAAATTCTGAGGAGTGCTTTAGCAGCACTGTGCAGCAAGAAATAAAGCAAAACAGCATGTGAAAATGCAACTGTGGGAATATAATCTGCTAAACCCTGAAGCAGTCATTTTTATAAAAATCTGGCTAAAGGAGTTTTTATGGAAGCTAACTTTAGCTTAGTGGAGTTAATCACCCCTGAAGTAATTGGAGAGAAACAGAATCCCATCATGGTCCTCCATGCTCCACTGCCTCTGCCCTGGCTATGGAGGCAATCTGGTGATACCAGCCTGAGTGGGCTAAATCAGCCTTTATGAACACCCTGCAAAAGCCTGTCTACACAGCTATGGTGTTAGGAAAGCTGTATCTACTACTGTCAGACTTTCCGGCCAGCCCAGTAGGCTGAAAATCATTGTCAGCAGAAGATTTAGTTCTTGTTCAGCTGCTTCCTTTCACAAGTGTTATGTGCGGATGCCTGCAACTGCCTGATTTCTTCTTCCCATCTAAAACACATGTGAGGTGGGTTGTGGGCAGGAAAAGCTGTATTGCAGGTATCTCCTCCCACATGCAGCTATTTGGAGGAGACTGTGGAGAGAGCACAGGCATCATTTTGTGAAGGAAAAGAAAGTGAGTGAAAAGCAGGTTGTTCAGACCTGTTAATACCACACGACAGGCAAATGAGGCAATGTCCAGGTATCATCTGAGAAATCCCTGGTTCCTTGCCAGGTACGGTTTTCTTCATGGTACTACAGCTTCATATACAAGCTGTGACAGTGCAGGCAAAGCCACTTGGTGTCAAATAAAAACTAAATGGACTTGCAGCAGCACCAGCAGAAGGTCTTTCATCAGTGTCAGTGTACAAACCCTGCTTTAATGAGTTCAGACATGCTTGGCATTGCTACACCAATATTGACTGAGCCTCTCTTTTAATTAAATAAATGCAATATACAGAGAGAATTAGCTTCATGTAAGCCCTTGAGCAAACACCGAAAAAATCCTCCTGCCCTGGCCCCCATAATCACTCTGATAAACTGGCTGTGCCTTTGTTATTAAATAGACAAAATTGTGTAAACAGTGCACAGTCATTCATTAGAGGCAAAAGATTTCAGGTGCCACCTTTACCTCAATGCTTATAATACAGTACAATCACAGGCTTATTAAAACTTATTCACATGCTTTGATATTTAGTTGCCTTTTTTAGCTGTGTTAGGAAGATCTATGTGTACTCCTACGTAGATAAACATGTATAGGAAAGCAGATACATACCAACAGAAAAAGAGATTAGGCTAAGGATTTCAGGATTTTTTACAATTAAAAGGAGTAATAGCTATCACAAACATAAATACATATGTATATACCCAGTAGATTTGAATCATATGATGTCCTATTCTTTCAATGTTCCCTTTCCAATGGGCCACTTACAGCTCTTTACTTGCCTAAACCACTCTTTTTGCCATTTGCTTATAGTCTTAACAAGTGCACCTTAGGGCATGTTTGGATTTTTTCATGGCAGCACTGGTATAGCATCTGTCAGCTGAATCAGTGCATACCCGTGGAGGTCTTTGCTGGTTCGCTCATGCACGGTGCTCTTCCTGAGCTGCTCACTTGTGTGACGTCAGCTCCCTGGAGGCTGACAATGTCATTATCATTACCAGACAAAGACAGTTAGGTAATTTTGTCTGATGGGAGTGTAGATATTGACCTGAACTAATGTATTCTTATTTCCCAGAGAGATGCTGATTGTAGCAATGTGACATAGTAGGGTTTGCTAATATTAATCTAAAGGCTGTGTTCTCTTTTAGCAGAGAAAAGCTTTTTTATTCACATTCAATTTTATCACTTGACATGTCTCTAGTCTATTTGGTTAGACTTGAGATTCTTTGTCTGTTTAAAGATATGTACAAGGTTTTGGTCTGTGTGTGCAAGTGAAATATTTTTGGCAACCTCTAATTTGCACATCTTCTGACCCTGTAGAGAAAATCACCAAGCCCATTTATAGAATCATAGAATCATAGAATTGGCTGGGTTAGAAGGGACCTCAGAGATCATCAAGTCCAACCCTTGATCCACTGCCGCTGCAGTTACTAGACCATGGCACTGAGTGCCACATCCACTATTGAAAAGGTTTTCTTTCTTCAGGACAGCCTAACAAGAAATACCTTTAAGGAAAGAAGCCTTGTAGCAGTGATCACATCTGCCGTGTCTTGTGACAACAGCTTATACGTCTCCAACTATGTTTGTTCATTGCTAACTCCTGGAAATATGCTTGAAATAAAAAGTCCTGGCCCTGTAGAGATTACAGTTTCCTCAAAAAATAGATATATGCTGTGCATATAATAAGCATTATATAAACAGATTGTGGAAACATCTTCTGATTATAAGAACAAATACATATATATGCCAGAAGTACACCTCCTCCTTATGAATGTATGATAAAATTGTTCTCAGAAGAAAACTGGTTAATAAATATTATAGTCTAACTTTTTAATGCTGCAGTGTTTTAGGCAATATCCTAAAATCTAAATTTTAGTATATAAATGCAAATTACAATATGCACACTGCAATAATCTGATTTATTCTGAAGCTGGAATCCTATAACAGTCCCTCCACATGCTAAGAAAGTGCAAACTAGCTGTCTCTGGAAAGGCAATCAGGCTTCACTGAGACATGTAGCTTAGGCAGTGCTATCATTCTCTACCAGCTATGCTGGAAAAAAATAACCATGGAGACTGTTCAGCTGAGAAATCTGGACAAGCAGCCATTGCCATCAGTGGAATACACTAGTTTCCAAACACTGATAAACTTGTTGTGATTCTATGACAGCCTTCCATAGCAAAACCTTTTTGTTATAATGTCATGTTCTCCATTTGCAGTGTAAAGGCTTAAAAAAAACTCCAAGGTTTTAAGTAAAAGCTCAAAACATTTGTTTTCTCTTTCAGCCACCACCAATATGTATAAGTGCATAGAGAATGTAGTCTGACAGTAGACACTACAGGCAGAATATAATTAAAAATAAACTATCTGCAAATAGCATATTGCCTCAAGTCATTGAGCTCTATTTCTTTTATTGAAATGCTCTGTAATGAAAGGTACATGAAAAGTACATTTTCAAAAGAAGGGATACTGGATTTACTTCTCTTTGTCCAGAAAACTGAAGAAGTGAAGCTATAAACCAATGAGTGACATAAGATTTACAAGGAACTTGGAATATTCCCCAGAGGCTAGTCCACAAATGTCTTTTCACCTCAAATATAGCAATAAAAATCACAAAGCCCTGGTCACTTGTGACTTTGCCTGAACCTCCCTGCCTGCCCAAAAGTAAGACTAATATTAGCAAAAAGACAGCTAGACAACTACTACCATGCTGAATAACACTCGTTCCTCGCTGCTATGCTACCTCTGCTTCAGAGCCCCAGTCTCATTTTTGCACACAAGATTTCTGAATAAAAAGATGCAATGTCTTCTTCATTGTTCTCAAGGGTACTGAGGATTTTTTCTTTTCTAGCTGCTTTCTGCAGCTTATCAGAAAGGATATTTAATGTAGCAAAGGGGACTCCCTTGTTTTTTGTCAGATAAAGTAATGGCTGTTGTAGCTGCTTACATATATGTTACAATAAGTATTCATCTCTAAATCGATGAGTCTTCAGATCAAGTGATCTGTTATGCTCAATAATCAAATCTAGGATCAGAGCATTATTCCAGTTTTGGAATATTTTTTAAAAGTTTTATTGTCATTGTGGTTTTGTGTTGTTTTCTTAGTGCACAACTCCAGTTTCCTGAAAAACTATACATTTGAACACTGGTGTAAAGTTTAATACAGCATTTTATGCTATTACATTCCATAATGTTTTACCTTATTTTTTCCCAGATGTAACAACACTGACCTTACTATAACCAGCAACATTACTTCTGTATGGGAAATGGTGCCAACAGCAATGAATCTTCAGTACATTTATCAGCCTTGTGCAGGCTTAACTTGACATTTGAAACTAGGAAAGATTTTACTGAATTTTTTTCTTTGTAGTTAATAGAGAAACCATAATTAATGATTATGAAAGTGATCCTCTGTACCATCTTACAATTGATCCTCTATTACACTGGCAAAATAAGAGGATAATGTCGCCAGCATTTGCCGAGTTGGCAGTAAAATACTTGGCACTTCATCCCATTTGGATTTCATCTGACAGAATTTGCTAAAATGGCCTTGTTTAGGTCATTAGCTGGTAGAGTGCTTTGGTTTAATTAAAACAAATTCACACTCTTTTCCTTAGCTTTAATATGGTTAAAGATTATAATATTGTTCCTTTTCCGTTGCTCTCAGATTTAAGGAAACCCCACAAGCTAATATTTGCAAATAGCTGAAGAACAATGCAGCAAAGTAACGTGCTGTAGCTAGGTTTCCAGTCTTATTAATCAACAGGACAAAATTGTCATGGAGCAAAAGGAAACTCTTTCAATGCCATGACATTTTTATGCTTTTTTTTTTTTTTTTAATTGGGGTAAAATAATAGGAGAAGGGGATGTCAGCATGTCATACTTTCTTCGGGGATTTTTTTTTTAGCAATTTTCAACCTAGAATTATCAAACAGATCTATACATGTATGTGCATACATACTCATTCAGTAAAACCCACTGGACTGCAGCAGTTTCAGCCCAGACAGTATCAACCAGGCCTCTGCTCACTCACCCTGCAGACCCTTTATGGGACAGGGAGTAGAAAATCCACCCAAAGTCTCAGTAATTGAGACAGGGATAGGGAGGTTTTCACCTCCCAGTTATGATAACAGGAAGAACCAGACAGACTCAACTTGGGAAAGAAAAAAAAATTCGTTCCATCTATCAGGATAAAGAGAAAACATAACCAGACATTAATACCATCCCCCCACCCCTCCTTTCTTCCTGGGCCAGAATTGCTTCCCTCACAGGGGAGGGACAGTGAGGCTTTAGGCTCAGTTCACCACACGGTGTTTCTGCAGCTTTTCCTCCTCAGGGGGAGGACTCCTCACAGCCTTCCCCTGCTACAACGTGGAGTTCCTCGTATGGGAGAGTCCTTCAGGAACCCCTGTGCCATGAGTCCTCCCATGAGGTGCAGTCCCTGAGGCACAGACTGCTCCATCCTGGGCTGCCCACAGAGTCACGGCTGCTTGGGGAACAGTCACCTCCCGTGGCACGGGGTCCTCCATGGCTGCAGATACACATCTGACCCTCTCCATTATTCTGCACAGGCTGCAGCTCCTCACCCACCCACCTGTGACACTCCCAGACTGCAGCACCACATCTGCCAACCATAATCCTTCAGGGCTACAAACACACGTCTACCCCATCATATTATATTATATATTTCAGGTTCCCACGAGTGGAGCTAGAATTGGAACCAGGGGAGCTTCCAGTAGTTTCTAACAGGAGCCACCCCTGTGCCCCACCCCCACTTCCAAAACACCCCTGAACAAAACCAAAACATGCACTTTGACCAAAAATGCTATTCATGTAGAATTAGAGTCTCTCAAAATATCATGTGTGGATCAGATTAAACCAGGTAATAGATACTGGAGTTAGTTAACTTGCATTTTTTAAGAAATCTGTGCATACTAATACTTCCCTAAAGATCAAAATTAGCACCAAAATCTGTAGTTTGGTAGTTATAAAACCTCTTACAGTGCTTTGCTGGAGAGGCAGACCCTTTCTTAAGGAGATGGTTCGAGCTCTCTCAATCTGTTATCTTTCATTACCATTTGTGTCTGTGGACCCCAGCTGACAACCACAATTTGAGGTGTATACACTTAGATAAAGGAAGCTGCACAACAGAAGGAGTCACAGAAGCAATTTTGCAGGGCTGTAAGTATGATAAGAGGAAATGGGAGTATAGCTACAGGACCTTCCAGAGGCTGAAGCTTACTGCTGGCTGGGTACCAGCTGTTTTCCAGAGCCACACATCCACAGTTACTTAATGGAGCTACTGTAGTTGAGGAGACCAGCACTTTTGTGGGATCTTAGTACAAGCACAGGACACTACAGATACTTCTACACATCATGTGGGCTTTCCTTTAGGCATGGCTAAAAATGTGGTCCTTGTGAGTGACCAGGTTTGTCATGGCCAGTGCTGTGCTCTGCAGGCTGCGTTGCAAGCCGAGAGCGAGGCAGTGAGAGTCCCCAGATGCAGAAGAGCATCAGTAGGAGTGCAGGGTGTGAGCAGCTTGGGGCAAGTTAAATGGTGACCTGTGAACTAGCTGGAAAAAGTGATCCTTGACTTCCTGTTCTTGTGGAGTAGCTGGATGACCAGCTACTTTAGGGAGAGTGGAGGCTTTGCTTTTTGAGAGAACTCACATAAATGCAGGTTGTGCCTCAGCGATATAAATGTTGTGATTCTATTTTGCTGTGGGCATAAGCTTTCTTTCTACTGCAGCAAAGCACTAGTACATATTTTATGGGTGCCATGGCTCATAGTGCAGAGAGAAAAGCCACGGCTGTGTTAGCATGCAGACTGCAGCTCTCCTGAGGGCCTCGGGGCTTCAATGTGCACTTTCTGGACAGGCATGAGCAATCCCTCTGCAACAGCAAGTCAGTTCCAAGGCAGCCCTGGGGCACTTAATTTCCTCTTATTTATAAACAAAACATTTTTGACACCTACTGGTTATCCACGTTCACTGCTTCTGATTCCCTGATAGTGCCTGCCAGAGCCACAGAATGCCCTGCCTGCTTGTGTTCCCAGCTTACCTCACTGACCATCTCTGCTCAGCTTTCAGCTTCTTTCCCTAAATTCTCTCCCCCAGATGCTCCTCTTGTTGACGAACAGGTACCAATGTGGCACCTACAAATGAAAGAAGTAGCAAGATCAAAGCAGCGGCTAGGTGAACTTAGTGGAAAGCTTTCTTGAGGATAAGAAGAATAAGGGGAGCCAACATAGGGAATAATGAAAAAAAAACAGTGGTCTGTGATGCAGGATTTGAACACCACTGTATTAGCTTCCTGCTTAGCTACAGAGTTTCTGAGTGATTTAAACAAATTTTTCAATCACTTGGGGCATCATAGTTGTTTGCTCTCTATTTTAAAGAGTGTTGAAAAAAGAATTGTATTAAAGACTCTGAGGTGCTCAAATAAATAGAACAGTAATAGGACCCACCTAAGAGTTTACTGTGGGTATTTAAGAAGAAGGATGAACATTTAACAGATATGTCCCCAGATCCTCCTCTGCTGAGGTCTGATCCCCTTTCTCCTGCCTTGTATCCTCTTCTACTCTTGAAAACAACCTTTTTGCTATTATCCAACTCCTGTTTTGTTTTTTGATTTTGGTTTGGGTTTTTTGAAGCTGAGAAAGTTGAGGTTTTCAATCTGAAGAAAAGGCCTCAGGGAGACCTTAAAGCAACCTTCCCATACCTGAAAGGTACCTAAAAGAAAGCTGGGAAGGTGACTTTTTAGAAGGGTGTGTAGTGGCAGGATGAGGGGGAATGGCTTTAAACTGGAAGAGAGTAGATTTAGGTTAGACATTAGGGAGAAAATATTAGGATGGTGAGACACTGGAACAGGTTGTACAGGACAACCTGTGAATGCCCCATCCCATGAAGTGTATAAGGCCAGGTTGAATGGGGCTTTGAGCAACCTGATCTAGTGGGATGTGGCCCTACCCATGGCAGGGGGTTGGAATGAGATGATCTTTAAGGTCCCTTCCAACCCAAATTGTTCTGTGATTCTGATTTCCCTGCCAGACCTCCATTCTGGCTCCATGTCCCAGTATAGGCACACCCTCCTCCATGGTCTGGGACCTTATCTCCCAGTTACAGTCACACATACTGTGTCTCACCTTATTATTTCTGATGTTCTGGTCTTATGATCTTCTGAACATGGAAAGTGCCATACCCAGTGATCAAACCTGTAGAGTTGCTTCTAAATCAGGAAACACCTTTTTTTCAACAGCAAAAACTACATAAGCTCTTAGTAGAGGTTGACAGGAGAGGACTCTGGACCATTCAGATCTCTAGCACAGTTTGTTTCAGAGTGTCTGTGGCCATAAAGCATCAGTCTCAAGGATGCATCTTCTTCATCCACCAAATTCCTGTAATTAAAATTTCCATTACTATTTCCTCACATGGCAGACTTTACATCACTGGGGCTCCTTGAAAGAGTGTGTTTACTTCAATGACTTTTTGATATTAGCTCCCTCTCAGCTGTTGGTACCAGGATTTTTGTGGATCAACTTCAAAAAGTTCATATTGAGGCTCTGCCGTGACCTTAGCTCAGGCAGCCCTTCAGACCAAGCATTGTGGCAGCTGAAGGACAGGCAGGAGAAAACTTACAAGAAGTCTCTCCAGCACTAGAGGAAAAAACAGACGGAAAGAGAACATCTGAGGAAGGTGAGGTCTTTAACCAGCAGAGAAAGATATGTCAGTTGTAATCAAAGTCCTGGTAACCAGTGATCCTGGAATGTGCTCAAACTGATCAAGAACCTTCTTCCCAAATTCTCATCCTCATCCTTGCTTTTCATTCTTAATTTACACTACAAAATTTGTTTACTGTTCCTATCTCCCAAAAGAACACATTTCAATTTACATTCATATTTTTATTCTTTGATTAGTTCCTTGTCTCCCTAGATATTGCACTTTGTTTATTTCTATGCAGTGTGATTGCACAGAGATTTCTTTAATACATTTTTATTTGCTTTTCTTTTCTGTTTTTTGGATTCTCTGTTTTGCTGCTTCACTGCACTTTTCATCTTTGAGTCTTCTAATATTCTTCCACTCCTATATTTTGCTGTACTTCTCCATTCATTTTCACTGTTATTACTTTTTTATTATTATTCCTCCTTACTCTGTTCCTTTACATTCATGTTTGTCTTCTGTTTTCTTGCCTTCCCTGTCGTTTTTCATGCTAGCAACAGGAATTGTTTATTTATAGCATACTTCCATTGAAATGCTGTAGAACATCATCTGCAGTATTTTGTCTGATCAAAGTGTTGAAATATGAAAAAAAACCACTCCAGACTGCATTGGGTGCTGAAGTAAGATCCACTCCTTTTATACTTGAAGGTTGATTTTCTAAAGGCAAAACATTCTTTTCCTAACTGCTAGCATTAGCTGCGTGGGGAAGATCTTGGAAAAGCCTGTTTGCTTTTATTTTATACGTTTCAGGACAACTGTTGATTATTGCTTCATATTTAATTTTTGGTTTGTTGCAAGAAGCTGATACAGAAGAGAGGTGGAGTTTGCCAGGAATGTGAGAAGTGGATGAATGAAGTGGATTTAGTACATTTAGTACATGGAACCAGGAACACTAAATTTCAGCTCTGTCTTAAAATCCTTCTACAGAGTCACAGAGGAGTCCAATAAGAAGAGGTCAGACAACCTCACTATTTGTAAGAAACTTTTCCATTTTATGTTGAAATGGCATATTATATGTGCTTGAGCTTAGGATGCAGGTTAGATTGCTGTTCCTCTAGGATATAATCTTATTTTTGTGCATATGGAAAGTCAATATTCACTCTGAGTAAATCAACTGCAATATTAACAACAGTGAAGCCCTCTGACCAGCTCTAATTAAGACACATGAGGTTTTCAGTTACTGAATCTGATTCTTATATTATTTTGTTGGCTTTAGCACATTGTTATGCAATGAACTGAAGTTATAAATGAGTTATAAAAAGTTTTCTGATTCCTAGGATACTCATTCTGTCAATATTGGATTATAACCTACCAGAAAGAAATCAGACAATTTCAAATTGTCTTGAAAGTGTTATTTATTCTTTTTCCTTGATTTATGACAATGACAACATTTTATCTCACAATTGAATTTTTTCCTGCAGTTTTTACACTGTAATCTAGTCTGAGTATGATGTTGACTCTATTACAAGCAGGAGACTGGATTGAGTTCCTTCCAGCCTGAATTTTTCTGTAATTCTTTGACACTATCGATTTTTAAAATTCAAAACCAATTTCATAATGAAAAATCAAAATATTGCATACTGGAAAGGGAATATGTTGCATGTATGAAGTGGGTTTTATGCAAAAACCCTTTTCCCTTTCCCTCTCCTCCCAGGTTTCAGTGAAATCAGCAAATTTATGTAACCATTTTTGCTTCCATTAAAATTGCATTTTCCAATTAGAAGATATACCTAGAAGCAAGCACATGTACTCTTACCCATAGCACTTCAGATTTATCACAGCATAGATGATCTGAGAAACTGGGAGCATTGCTTCTACTTAGAGATCAGGAATTGTAATTCTTCCTAGAATGTATGCTGTCTTCTCATATTCATAGCTCTCAGCAATTTTACCTGTCCCTGGCACATCTGCCAAGTAAGGGAATGTGTGTGCAGAGCCTAATACTCATGAATAAATACTCATTTCAAGACTTACTCTACATCTAATGATTTCACTGGAAGCAAAATCAGACTCTTCCGTTAACATTTCATATAAAATGTCAGCTGCATATTATGTATGCAAGGTTTGCTCTAAATGCAGCTCCCATGGGATTTACCTAACTAGAACAGGGGCTAGCTAAGAAGTAGCAATATAATAAACCATACTGTGAAAAAGAGCAGCAAAACCAATGAAGCACATTTATAGAAATTTATTTTTATGCATATTGTTAAAAAGCCTTAGCCAATCAGTGGTGGGAAAACTTGAAAAATTAGAAGCCTATTGTAAGCCGAAGGCCAGCTGAGTGTGTCATATAAAGGACTTTGTAAACATCTCATTCTGGTTTTCTTGAGAATTTACCATATTTCTGCAGAACAGAGGTTTAGTATGCCTAAGGACTATTTTCTTAACATTGTAATTAATTCTGTTCCTGTTTGGGTGAAAGTTCAGCTCAGTGTTTATCTTATTGAAAATTCCTCATATCCTGATAAACAAATTAAAATGATTGTACATGAAAAAAATCTCTGCTGCAAGGAGAAAGTAATAAGAAAGAGATGCTGCTAAGCATTTGCACAATATCTAAGCTTATAATTTATCTGAGTGACATAGAGAGCTATATGAATATTAGCAAAGTCATGACAGGTTCGAAGAAAGCTGAATGTATTTCAGCATGTGGTTGATGTGCACATCTCTGATGAGGAGACCTTGGGTCAAAATGATTTATGATGAATACTTGTTCCACTGGCAAATCTTAAATGGAAAACCATGAAAGAATTATACCATCTCTGAAGAGATTTGAGCAAAGAGTCCCTTGCAATAAAAAATTTAAAAAAATAAAAAAAGGAGAAACTAATATTGAAGATTAAGTGATAAACCCACATTGCCTTTCAATTACTAGTGCATATAAGCTTTGTAATCGGTTTAATGGAAAGATATTCTGGAGGACATGGAATTATGGCAGAAAAGGGTCTGTGATATTATGTGAAATTTCTCTCCAATATTATCCTTTTTTTTTTTTTTTTTTTTTTTTTAAGGAACTAAACCAAACTGAAATTACTGCACATCTAAATCATTAGTGTTCTGATGTGGTGTCGTGCTGATGTTCAAGATCACAAGCATGTCAGACTGGACTGCCATGACAGTAAGTGAAGCCACAGGTCTCCACAGAGGACAAACTGAACCATCCAGAGTGCTGCTAATGAAGACAGAAGTAAAGAAAAAATTCTCCTTCTTTACTTAGGGTTCAGAGGACAGAAGAACTCCAAGTTTAAATTTTCAGGGCTTCAAAGACTCGGGTAAGTGCCTCTCTATTAAGCCACTAGTAACTACAGGAGTTGAAACTTCCAATCCCAAATTGGAAGGCAGCAGATTCACCTCTGCTCATGTCTCCTAAACTCTAAGGCATCTAAACTTCATTGGATACCTCCTAATTAGGAGGTTTTTTAGGTAGCTCTGCCTTCTGCATATGCCCATTTTTTGTATTTCACACCTGCTGAATATCCCACTCCAGCAGAGTTATTCTGCACTCTTCCAAAGTAATGAAAGGATTCATTTTGCTACACCTGAGGCAGCAGAAGTGGATGTGTCTCAGTGGCAGAGCAGTTGGGAAACACAGGCCTGAATTCTCCCTATTCTGCAACTTGAGCAGAGTCCAAACCACATATCCTGGACACAAGCATAACCCTGGTGAGATGAGCAGCCTGGGGACTTTCCAGTCTTTCCAGCACTGCACAGCAAAAACTTGAGTGACATTGTTTACAGAAAAGAACATCCAGCAGGGACTAGCAGGGGGTTTTGGTTTTTGAGAATCCTGGGCAGTTATTCTCAATTTTTCACAGTCTTTTTACTCAGTGGATTGAAAACTCTAGAAGCAGCAGGAACTTCAATCAGCAATGTGCTTTTCAACTTGAATACCTTATTTCCAGCTATCAAAACCATTTCTTCACATACTATTTCTCTCTAGTTTGTGTTATCCTGTATTTATTAGTACAGAATGACTTCACTGTAGCTTAAAGCTTGGACTTGCCCTAGAATCATGTCTGCTGATGCTCAGGAGCATTGCCTGAGAAGGAAGCTGAGGTCAGAGAAGGCTCTGACTGTCTGGGCATTTAAAAAAAGCTAATACAAGGAAGCTGCTACCAGGTACAGCTCTTACAGCAAGCTCTGTGAGCAAGCTCTGCTTCTTTTAAAAGAAAGGCTAGATAAATCTTTGTTTTGTTTTGTTTTGTTTTTGGGGGGAGGGGGTGGAGTGGGAGGGAGGAAAAAAAAAAAAAAAGGAAAAAAGTCCATCTTGTCTGTGGATTCAGAACTCTGGAAAACATCCTGAAGCTATGAATCTGAGGCCTGAACCACAAGGATAATCATTATTTCAGACATTTCTCTTAAAAATTGATTGAGATAATTCACAGATGCACCTGAGTGTCCCATGATGTTTGAAGAGACTCTACACTCCTCCATCAAGCTTCAGAACCTTTTAAAAGGGATTTTAGGGTTAACACATGAAACTTTAACTCATTTTTAGACATCCAGTCATCTTGTGTATCACACTCATTTAGGATTTCTGCCAAAGCAATAGAAATTTGGTACCTACATTCCTTAGGTGCTTTGCCAATCCCACTAGGGTCATCGATCAGCACCAAAGGTACCTTTGTAACTCTAATGGTTGATCTGTACCATGAGATGAAAACTTTGCTAATGTCCAGACCCAAAGAAATACCTTAAGGATCAAAATTGCTCATACTAAGTCCCAGTCAGATTCACTAAAGAAGATTAACGGTTGTTTGTTATTATTGTATTGAAAACACAAAGTATCTCTTCACCCAGAAAAATGCAGAAGAATCTCCATAGAAATAAACACAGCATCTTGTAATGCTGACTTTCAGCCGTGTTTTTATACCTCCCTGGAGCTAGCATTGGCCTGAGAAAAAAGGATTCCTGGGACTTCATTTTCAGGTAACTCTGCTTGGTTTTTGCATCTCCTCACTAGCAGTTACCTTAATTTAGAGAAACCTTCAGGTTTTTAAGACTGCTCTATTTTCTCACCAACACAACACCTTCCTGAGAGAAGATCTAAGGCACCTCAAGAAGGGCAAATGACTTAGAATCATTCCAGCAGCTTGCAGTATGAGGGCAACAGGGTATTCTCTCAGGGTACTTATGGTCTGAATTGATGGGCTGCTTCATGCCATACAGTGGCATAAAGAGGAAGAGAGATGTGTCCCCTAGGAGCTGTAAACACTGATTTGTGAGCCTGAAAATTCCTGTCTGTGAATGTTTGTGTCAATAAAGGAGATCTCAGAAAAATCTACAGAGAGTGAATTTCAAGGAGATGTAAACAGGACCAGATAAACATTTACATGAAGGTAACCAGGAATATCCAATGATTCTTTTGTCATCACTTTACATCGATAATTTCTACAACTGAAAGGGGAGATTTATCCTAACTCACAGAAAATACAGCTACATTCTGTGATCTTGTTTTATCCATGCTAGTTATGAAATCCTGTGTGTTCCAACCAGCTGGGTTATAGCAGAGTTTTGAGGCTGGCTGCTTGGGGTTTTTTGTTTGGTGGCTCTAGGGGAGTCAAAGGGGAAGGTTGTGGGTTGGATTTTTGTGCTTTAATGACAAGTTTTACCTCTTAACCTTCTGTGCTATCCTCTGGAGGTTTGCTGTTTGAGTAATTTCTCTCTTTTTTCAATTTGCAGGTTCGCCAGTGCAAGCATTGATGTCATAAAATTTAAGGGCACTAGTTCACTTGCTCAGCTGAAGCATGGATTTTAGAGGAAGAGAAAAGCTAGTACAGATATCTAAGAGCTGAATAATAAACTGTCCCTTCATCTGTGTATTTAATTAGCTGCTTTCCTCATGATTACAAAGATCAGTACCCAGGAAGAGAGGAGCTTTTAGGTCTCAGCAGGTTAACTCCACACCAGAGGATTAGACAGGACCCAGACTGTGATGCTTAGTGTTCTCATTTCCAGGACAGTGTTTGCATCCAGTACTTGTCTATTCTGCTCTGCAGTGAGCTGAAACATTCATGGGACTGAATGTTCTGAGTTAATCCCAAATAAAATAGCAATTTTGGATAGATTTTGGCAGGTTGCTGGGTTTAAAAAAAAAAAAAAAAAAAAGGCAAATATGAATATGTAATAAGTGGTAAATTCTTTCCTCCTCCTGTGTTATCAGTGGCGACTATATTGCTTTGTCATACAACTGCTGCAAAGGCTAATCCTCCACACTTGCAAAATCTTCTTATTCTAACTGCCACGGCCCTGCTGAAGCCAGGGCTTATGTCCCTAAAAATAGGAGCAGGATTACTTAGGTTGCAGTCTACTGAAGTAGTTTAAAGGTTTTCAGATGTGGAGTGAGGAGAGAAAAAAAAATTATTATGCTAAATTATCAGAGCTCAAAATTACCATTTTAATAAACTTCATTTCAAGACTTCACACATTGCCAGTACAAAGGCTTCTAGCATGAATGAATGCTCGCTCTCTTATGAAAATGAACCACCAATAAGGCACTTTTTAAAATTCCTTACCTCATACTTCATATCTGTCTCTAAACCTCCTGCCTTTAGTTTATTGATTTCGACCTTACAGCAGCTGAGGACTTGCAGCCATGACTGCAATTCTGACAATCCCTGCTCAAATATGGTCTAACCCAGGGCCTTTTGTGGAAAATCAGGCCAGGGTGAGCGTAAGTGCAGCCAAAGCTGAAGGCTCACCTTTCTGAGCTGGCAGTCAGGAATCTGGGTCTCAGTTGAGTTCAGGGGGCAAATAAAGAACAGAGGAAAAGGTGAGAGAAAAGGCTCAATAGAAGGTATCTTGACATGAAAACAGAGCAAAGACTCCCTGACAGTGGTCCCTAGCATTTGGAAATGTTTAAGATATTAAAATCTGTTACTGAGAAGTGAAGGAGGAAGAGAATAGAATTTGTGCAGGTCTAAAATGCTCTCAGACTTGGCTGGTCTCTACAGTGCATACCTAAGCCCAGCTTAGGTTCAGAAATTGTGCCTTCCTCTACTTAGCATATTTCCTCCACTTTATATTCACAATTTAACATGAAGTGTATTCCGGGGGGATCAGTTGGTGTGTTCCTCAAACAATCTAAAGGTAAACAACTCCAAGAAATAGTGGAAGCCACTCTTTCTTGTGCAAGATGCAGGAGAACCTTTGTTTAATAGCCTTATTCTAGGAGGCCTGCACCCAGACAGAAGGACTGGTGGTTCAGTTCAGTCCTCAGATCAAGGAAAGATGTTCCAGATGATAATGTTTAAACTGTGGGAGCACAGTCTGCTGCAGAGAGGAATTTATAATCTTTGGCTCTGACCCTTTTTCTCCATCTTGTCTCACTCATTTCTCTCCATCCAGGCTGTGCCATTGTATAGAATGGGGTTGCTGAGTCAAAACAAGAAAAGAGAAAACAATAAAAATAAGTGTTCTTGCCTAATATTAAGACAGTTGCATCAGTTGTGGAAATCTAGTTTTGCTGTCTCTGACTCTAGGACAGTTTTTCTTTAATATAAGGCCCAGAAATTGTTCTTTGGCACAGAATGTTGTATCCCAGAACACTACCAGAGACCGAAACCTGTGTGCTCATATCATGCTCTGCAGGACTATCTTCATCTCCTCTTTTTACCACAAATAAACCTTGAATTTGCTTTCTCTCACCAATGTGTTTCAGCTAAGGATATGAAGGGTGCCTCTTCCCCTTCATACTTCAGTCCTAAGGAAACTTACTTCTGATATGGAAAATATGATTTTGAGTCAAAGAAAAAGCAATAAAAACTTCTCTTTCCTCAGTGAGTGCCTCAACCTTGAACTTCTTACATGAAAGATTTTTCCAGATCTTCAGTGCTTTAGATGTGGATGAGGACAAGGGTAGCACCCAACTTCTGGGCTCTTGAAGCAGAGTCAGGAAACCCACACGTTCAACCTCATGCTTCCTCCACAGTTATGTGCATCTAGGATCTAAAAACAAGATAGAGACATGCTTTCTCCTCCCCAGATGTCCCAGCTGCCCTGAGAGGATTTGCTGGCATGATCAATGCCCTCTGCTCAGCTGGTGAGCCTCCTCACTCTTCTACTCTTTTCTCTCTTCTGTCGCATCTCAGATATTGGTTATTATATAATTGCACATCAGTGGGAATGACGTAAAATGCCATTCCCTGTCTCTAGCCTCGTGGTATAAGCACTCTTTCTGCAGCAAAAAAAAAAATTTATTTGCTGTTCCCTCATGTTGAGGGAGGCCGGATAAGGAATTACACCTTTCTACTATGTCATGATGTTATTACACAGCAATAGTAGCTCCCCTGCCACCTTCGCTGCTCAAAGCATACAACACTCCCTTCTCTGGAAGGTAAATTTCAGTTTCTCTCCCTTCAAGGAGGTTACAGGCCCTGCACATCAAGGGGACAGAACTCCTTGGTTCTCTGCCCTATGTAGAAACCAGTGTAATCTCAGATTCACTTGACAACTTGTTTCTCTGCTATATAGCCTGGGGTGTTCCTCAGTTGCAATGAAATTTTCTATGCCAAGACTCACAACCCTCTATACACACTGCACAAATAGGTGAGTTACAAAACCCTGTGCCTCTGTCAGGTGGATGCCTGAAGTCTAGGCTAAATTACTAAATTTCAGGTGGAAGGTATTTTATAGTTTGGTTTTTTGGTGGTTTTTTTTTTGTTGTTGTTCTGTCATATTCCCTCTCCTTAACTCCCAGCATAGATAGCAAGAGCTTAAAAATATTACAGTGAATAATAAATTTTCTCTTTTCTTTTATGTTTGACCACCAGTCAAGGTTTCATGAGAGCCTCAAGCAGGATGCTCAGAGGCAGGAATGAGTAAAGACTTTTGAGTCTCATTTTCTGTTTGCCTTGGTCAAGTACTGACATAGACTTTATCCAAGGCAAGCCTTTGGTGGCAAGCAGTAGTGGATGGGGTTACTCCTGCTGAGTGAAAATTTGCAAATAGGTTTCTTAAGGGCATTTTTTCCCACTGGCCAAGAAGAGTGAAGGTGCTGTTCTCTGACCATAACCTGGTTTCATTGTCCTCTGCAAAGTACCCTGCCAACCAAAGTCGTTGCTAAACCTCATCTCCCTTTGATGAGTGCCTCCAGCTGGACAGACCCTGTCCCTTCCACAGCCAACGTTTCCACCTTCCTCTCCACTGCACTCAGTCTTTCTGCCATCTTTGCGTAATTTGATTCCCACCATAACTGACAGAGCAATTGGGAAGGTCTCAGTCACAGTGGAGACAAGCTGGAAAATGTAACCCATGGATTGGCAGCCAAGCAGGAATTCTCAACTGGGAGCCCAGTAGGCATGGAGATATAAATAGTCCCATGCTCCAGTCCAGGTCAGATCTGCTTCAGGAACCCTATACTTGAACAGTGAACAAGCACATAACTTTGTTTTCCACAGCTTTCTGTGCCTGACAGCTTCCAGGAGCACTGCCTGGATAGCAGACTGATGCATAATTTACCAGAGATGAAGCTAACATGCCTGTGGAAGTAATATAAGACACTAGTGTAAATAAAAACTGGTAATTGTAGTAGGAAGTAAGCACTGTCCCATAATTTTAACCATTTCCAGAAATATTTTCCTTCAGGTAGAGATTTCTGAAAGTTATAAGAATTGTGATTATTTCCTTGGATATATAATACTAAAGAACTGAAGTCAATTTCTGAGTAGTGGCACCTACTCTAAAGTGGTGCCTACACTACTCTACACACCTCTACACTACTACTCTACTCTACACTACTCTACACACCTCATAAAGTGACGACCAATCAGATTTCTTAAAAATAGTCCTTCATATTTGGTTTTTTATATATACTCATTTATCTGCAAGCAGAACATTTTACAAGGTACACAGTGGATACTGAAGCATATTCATATTACAATTTAAGGAAATGTGCCTTCAATATAACTAAAAAATCTGTCAATTAATGAAAATAGAGTTTTTTTAATTTTGTCCATAAACTTAGTGTACACTGTGAATGTTATTTTTCGATTTTTCTAATACTGAACGGAACTGAAAAAAAATTAATTTTTATTTATTCAGTTCACAAAATGTAAGGGACATGGCTCATTTCTACCCTAGTTCAACTATTTCATATGTCTCTCTTCCTGTCCCCCCCAGGTGTTGGTTTGACTACATACAAAAATCCTTGGCTAATATTTGTGATGTGTGACTCTAGAAAGAACCTTAGGTTTTGTTGCTTTTCCCTCTTATCCAAGTGGACTGTCTTTTATTTTTATCATTTTATAATGTTCCTAGTTGCCTTATCCAAGCTAAGTTTTGTGAGATCCACTGATGTCATGGTGATTTATGACCTTGTAGAATGAGAAATTATGGATTCACATGGGATAGCCAAGTACACACAGTTTTATCCTATGAAATTTTTCACTTCCAGTATTACCTTCTAAAATGCGATAGAAGATCTTAATTTTCTTCCTGGCAAACCTCCCAAGCTGGGAATGCAGTTCCTTCCATATTTTGCACTATCTAAAGACTGCACTTTAGACATTTGATACATTAATCTTCACCCATACCTACTAAACCATTGCCAGATTTTTTTTTTTCCTCCAATGGTGTTCTACTTCAATTACTCACTAATATTTTTTGATTAATAAACTCTATTATTGATAGTTTTCTTACAAATGTACTAAATAACTTTATGTTGCATAAGTGGTGATTTAATTTCAAATCCATACAGCAGGGTATGCAAAGAAACATGCAAATTTACAGCCACTCTTGATGATTCCTAAAACAGTTTTTAAGGGGAGGTCATGGGTCTGACATTGGATCTCTTTAAGTGATCTCTTGCACCTTGTAGATCTGATTGCAGAACTACTGTCTGCTTACAATTAAAGTGGGTTTTGTGTCTGCAGAAGGACCTTTGGCAGCAAAGGACTCAGCTCTGATACAAACCATAGGTTTCCTCTGTAATTTTTAAGCAACTTCCGTACTCTTTGTCCTCAATAGTTTCTAAAAATTTAAAAAAGAAAAAAATAACCTACCAAAGAACTCCTTGCAAAATAGGAATGTCTTTCCTGTCTTTTCTGATTGGAATGTGGACTCTGTGGGTAATGCATTGCTCTGAGACTTGCAGGTATGCATTTACTTTCAAAAGGCCAAAACTCTTTTAAAAGAATCTCCAGGTGCTGCTGTATGACAGAGAGTAATTTCTAATGCATATAAAGGACTTTTAGCTTCTAAAATCATTATAGAATTCTCAGTATTCACAGGCTGACAAAAAAAGGGTGAAAAATCAATGTTCTAACAAATCTTCCAACCTTTTTGATTGTTGTTATTCTTCTCTTCTAAGACCTTAGCACTATAGTAAATACCATTTGGCTTTTTTCCTCTTCAGACTCTTAACATGAATGGCAAAAATTTCTTTCATTGCATCAAAAAGGAGCAGATAAAATTTCTGTTTTCACCATTTTTTAATCTCTGTGAGACATTTCATGCTACATGCTGGGATAAAGAGTTCTTTCTTGGATTCTCAGTGATAGAATGTCTTATGTTCTCCACTTATTTATCATATTCTCCGTAAGGTTTTATTCAACACACACCTATAAATACCTTCTTTTTTAAATACTCCGTGCCATTCTGCCAAGAAGTGACCATCTGGTCAATAGGGTCAATCTACATCCTGATTCAGGATCTCTAAGAGAGAGAAATCATATTATATGCTCTTTCTCAGGAAACAAAATCTAATGGTGGAATTTGAAGTGATGCTAGGGATTATTTAATTCATCACTCTGTCCAAAAGTAAGATTAATTTGGTTTATGGCGCTCCAAATAGACGTTCACCAAGCAAGTTCTAAGAGATCTCCAATGATGAAGCTGCTACAGTCTTGCTGAGTCTGTTCTGTTGTTGCAATGGATACCAATGAAAAAAATGTAAAGCAAAACTCTAACTTGATGACTGCTAGGAGAATGATTTGGTTGTCAGATGGTTATGTACATATTTCAGCCCTGAAAGCATGAAAATGAGTTTGTTTCACAGCAGACCTGCAGATCCATTGCACAATAAAACTGGAGATACAGAGACCATCTTACATTCTTGGGAGATATTTAGGAGAAATATTCAAAATATAAACATTTCTTAAAATTACTATTTGCTTCTTTTTCACTAGTTAAAGTGTTAAAACAATCATCAAAATGGTTTTGATGATATATAGATCATCCTTTGGACCTGTGATAGCTGTGCAAAGAATAAAAGGTAAAAATTTATTCCTTTTTTTCTTTTCATAGTAGTTAAATATCCATTTGAGCTAAAGACCATGTGAAGCAATATAATTATTCTTTTACATGAAATAAATGTATCAAAATTCATGGCTGGATGTAGTATAACTTTCATACTGTTTACTGAGGACAAATAAGGGTATTAAAATGAGACGGAAGTGAAAAACAATATGACTATATGAATTTTTAATAAACCTCATGAAAGCAACAATAATATAAAAGCAATATTCATCTGACACATATGGAGCATGCCAACTCTGTTATTTGGTTTGCCTGAAGGAAATTTGAAAATGAAAGAAGAAATCAAGCAAGGCAAGAAATTCTGCAGAGGTAGTGGTCACATGGTATGCTTACTATTCTGGCAGTGGCATTAATAATAATGATTTTTCTGGTGGTCAATTCCATGAACATCTCCTTTTTCAGAAAAGGACAGATGGGGAAAATTTTCATTATCTCTCCCATTAAAACAGAGCAGGGAAATATAAATTCCTCTCTGAGTGCTAACTGATTCTTCATCTGCATCCCCTGGCCTCCGTATACCTATGTATTATGGTATGTGTTCATATGATCATCTCAACACATCCTCACAGTCAAGTTACTGTGTAATAGAAGCTTAATATGATTTGGAGAGCAGTGGATTTTGGCATTTCAAGTTTTAGAATTTGAATATGTCAGTTAGGTTGCAAAAATAAGTGTAAATGACTTCTGAGTATAAATAATTCAACAATATATTTTTAGATATAAAAGCTTTTTCTATTCATATAAAATTTTACCACATACAGCAAGCTACTTCTTTTACTTTGCATTCTTTTACTTTGATCAGAAGTTTTAAAAATTTTTTTTATTGTCAAATTATCCATTTTTCATTTGAAATATAAGATGTCTTCAACAGAAGATAGTACTTGCCCACCTAGACAGTAGTAAGAGCTATCTGCCATCTTTCGTCTTTAGGTGAGACTGGCTGTACACAGTACTCTGAAAAACATACATTCTGAAAATAGTGATTCTGTGTAAAACTCATCTTGAGGACTTTTGAATTTGAAAAACATTTTTAGAATACTTTTGTGGTCAGAAGGAGTTCTGTAGAAAGTAATAAATATACCACACTGATTTAAGAAACATAGAAAGCCAAAGAGTAAGACTGATAGATGAGAGTAGCTCCACTTTTTGAAAGAAAAATAGTGTTCTTTTATGATAAAATTATAAATTAATTAAGACTTTTGAGTGCAGTAAGTACTAATAATAGGGCAGTTAGAGATAGAAGCTGCTTGTAATAGCCATTATTTTGTATGTGGTATCCAATGTACATTCAACAATAAACTCACTGAAGAAAAGCTTGCCTTGTATTTCTGGTGAATTTAATAGTTTAGTTCCTTTCCTCTTACTAGAAGTTATGATTCAATAGCAGTAAGGTAGTTTTCATCAGTTCTTTAAACTTTCCCTGAGTAAAAATCTTTTTGCTATTAGAAATTCTAAAACTCCATAAATCCTAAATATTGTCAAATTATTCTGGTGGTCTGATAAAAACTTGAATGTTTTGTACACTGCAGAAAGAGGGTTGAAATATTGCCCTTCTTGCAATTTTTTAATACATTGTACATGTCCGTTTTTTCTCTGTAAGATGCTAAAAGTATTTGGTTGTTGTTCTTGAATGACATTGTTTCTCCTCTTGTGCTTCTACAGTGGTAGAGCTTGGCTGCTTTGATCTGTATGCATTTTTAGAAAACATTGCCCAGGCCATAGTTTGTGCCTATTCCTTACCATTGACCCCAACAAACAAAGACTAGGGAAATTCAGATCTTTCAAAATGAATTTATAGAAGATCATGTCCCTGGCTTCTCTATTAACTGAAGACCATCTCCAGATGACATTTAACTCCATGTAACCTTCTCAAATGCTTGGCATTGTCCTGTGGGGTCACTAACTATTTATAGATATCCCTACCTTTTTAAAGTCTTCCTCATATCCAGACCCAGACCCTCACCTTGACCTAGGAACAGACTCCAGGGCTCCTCACTGCTCGAAGGGATGCTGAGTATCCAGTTGTGTAACAGCCTACAGCAGCGTGAGTCAAATTCTTCTCCAGTGGCTGAAATGTTTTTCCAACAGTTCACACTTCCAAGGCTTCTGCCTCCATACCACCAATCATATGGCTCTGAAAGGCAGCTGAGCTCCTGGTTCCTCTGCTTATCTGCTCCTCAGCACTCAGTTTTTCTCAGACCCCAGCACAGGCTGAGGAAACACCAAGAACTTCCTGGCCAAAGTGAGAACTGCTGGGTGTCAAGCCTGAAAACCTGCATTTAAGAGGCATTGAATTAATTTTGAAAGACTTGGTTCCCTTGAAAATATAATCTTTAACAGAATATGTTTCTTGATTCTAAACGAGCGAAGAAAATTTATATTCTTTTTCATAACCAGTTGTAGTTTAGTCTCTGTTGCTAATCTAGAAGGAAGACTGGTTTGGTGATTCATACCAGGAGAATAACTTTTAAAGTACATTTTGTACTGAAAAGAATTAGGATAACCTTTAATTTATAGTCTGAATCACCAAAAGACATATTTCTCAGTTAATGCATCATACTTCCACTGTGTAATCCACTGGAGTGGAGGTGTGTCTTGTGCCTGCCTTTGCCAGTAGCTCTGCATCTGTGATGGCTGTGTGTCCAACACTCACACTGGGACTGACAACCTCGCCTTGTCTGAGGAGGCGGTTCCTCCTTGCTCCAGGCCACCCGAGAGGAGAAGCTGCATTGAAAACCTCCCACCTTGAGACTGTGCCAGTCTGTGCAGCACAGTGAAATGTCTGCTTGGGCAAGGACCAAAGCAGGAGCTATCCCCTCGCCACTTGAAGCCTTTACCAAGGAGAAGGAAGCCTTGGATCAGTACTTGTGTTGGTGGGACAAGCCAGCCTCCTCTGCCTCTCCAAGTCCGAGGTTCCAATGGGCTTTAAACACCCCCAAAGCTAATTGCCAGCTGAAAAAAAATAAGAAAAAAAAGGGATGTGAGGATTACAGATTCACAAGCTGGCTTCTAAAAGTTGGAGCTAGGGGAGGTTTCACTCCCTTGTGGATCTAACCCTGAGGGATCACTGAACAGCACACCTGTTACAACAGCTGCTCTTAGCCATATACAGTTTCCAGAAGTCCTTGAAAGCCTCAGGAGTGTTTTGAGAACTGAGCGATGACATGAGTTCCTCCGGGGAAGTCCTCCCCAGCTGGCAGGTTATGTCATCACCAGGCCTGACTTTGCATAGTGTCACTTGTGCAGTCACACCAGCCCTGGACTTAAAGGACCTCTACAAGGGGCATCTCATTTTACCAGACTGTCTGGGAATGGAGGATCTTTTTCCTATATTTGGTTAGCATGCTTTGAAATCTACAAACGTGTATGGATTTTTTTTGTTTCAGGTTTTTTTTGGTTGGTTTTTTTTTTTTTTCTGGAATACTTCCCCCAACCAGCAGAATGTATCTCTTGCTGTGCCTGGCTTTTCTCTCCATGTAGGGTTACAGTGCACATGGTGTACCAGCACCTGTCTCTATTCTTGCCTAACTTTATCTGTGGCAACACTGTTGAATTTGTATACAAATTATATCACCAAACAGCTCATTTTTGTTAATTTTAAATTTTTTTAAATGGTAATAAAATACAATTGATAGGTAGGGAAAGAACTTAATTCAAAAATATCGTAGCTTTATTTGCTGTAATGTGTTCATTGCTATGCATCATATCCTCCCTTATAGCAAGAAGCAAAGGCTGAGCAGGCACTCTGATTTATGAGACATAAAATGACATAAAATAATGCAGCTTACCCACTTTTGCTTGCTTGATGCATTCACTCTTGTACTCTTAAGTCCTGTAGCTTTAGCCTTCTTGCCCAGCAGCTGCACCATGTTCTTCAAGGTGTTACATGACACTTGTGGAAAAAAAAGAACAAATTTAAATAATGAGTTTTCCATGCTTTCAGGCTGCAAGGATTGCATTCATTACAGGAGACAGGAGTAGAGGGGAGGGTTTTGCAGTGTCATTGACATATTGGTTCAGCTTGTGTTTACTTAAGTGTTGCCATGGTTTTGAGGCAATTTGAAATACATTTTTGTTTTATTTATTCGCTCTCAAAGAAACTAAGCAACTAACCTTCAACATTTCCAAAGTTCAGCCTTCCCAACATAGCACAGTGGCAACATGGCCACAGCAGTTCCTGCCATAAAGTGAAACAAACTCTACAGTTATCAAAACCACAGCAAACCAATTGGCACTTTATGTGCTTCTGTTCCCTCTCGGCAGTAGCCAAAATAGCATACTGCAGTGATAATGGCTCTCTCTACACAATTTTGGGAAGTCATTCTTCATGTATAGTAAATTAGAGATGGACAAAAATTTAAATTAAATTGTATTTTTATTGCCAGCACTCCAAACTAAACAAAGTTTTAAAGCACTGAGGACTACCCCCTGCTATCCGCAATTTCAGCCCTAAGACTAGAACTACTGCAACAGAGAAATAATTGACCTAAGTCTTCCATAAATCCTGAATTCTCCCCAAGTACAAGCCTTTTAGATGCCTTTTATGGTTCCAGACAAAACTCTGAGGTTTTGGTACTGTGGACATTGTGTAACACTCCTAGTAGAACAACTGCATACTCACTCCAAAACTGTTTTGGTGATGTTCATTTGCAACAGTCCAGCTGAAGGAGAAGTGAACACATTTGAGGTGATGTAAGAGTAAGAGAGTTAAGAGAAGAGAAGAGAAGAGAAGAGAAGAGAAGAGAAGAGAAGAGAAGAAGAGAAGAAGAGAGAAGAGAAAGAGAAAGAGAAGAGAAGAGAAGAGAAGAGAAGAGAAGAGAAGAGAAGAGAAGAGAAGAGGGAAAGAAAAAAAGAAAAAAGAAAATATAGCATGAATAAACAACTAGAATATGATCAACATCTAAGTTCTACACAACTTTGGGACTGGTAAATTCAGATGGTATTTGTAAAGGGTATATATACAAGAACATACACAGAAAAATTTTTGATTACCAAATTCTGCCTTTCATACAAATTCGTAAAGCATCTTAATATGGCACAATCCAAGTCTGTTCCCTGTGCTAGTGAGATATCAAAGGCTTATTTCTGAACAAGTCTAGGAAAGAGAGGAAACTGAGTAGCTGGGATTCAGATTTGATAGTCCCACCAAAAACTCAAATAACCTTAAGCTAATATTCAATTGTGTCAATCTGACAACAGTTCACATTAATCCATCACAGCAGCAAGAAGGAAAGAGTGCTTGCAGCCCTCCTTAGACATGCCAGAATGGCTTAGAAATGCTGAGTTGGAGCAGCAGAGCCAGATGTTGAGTTCAGTAGAAGGGAGGAATCTTGCTTATTGATTCTTAGTAATACAAATGGCTTTAGGAGCCCTGAGAACATGTATTACCTCCAAAAAAAAAAAAAAATGCACTCAGGGACCAATTTATGTTCCCTTAGCAAGGTGTCCAGTACATGTGGTAACCTGCCTGTCTCTGGCAGTGCACAGATCTGCAGATACTATACTAAATCTGTCAGCTGCCTGCAGATAGGCCAGGGCATTGCAAGTATTAATGAGTATTGAGGCATGGGAAGCATAACTAAGCCTAGAAGGTCATCAAGCTTGTTTAGAAATAGACATGAGAACTGAGAAATTACAGTATCAAGGCTCCCTGATCAACTTTAATTCAGTTCTTCAAGTATATATATGGAGATACAGTCTTAAATTATATTCCCTGTTTCTAGTCTCCTTCACCATGCCCCCAATTAATTTCTAACTGCTGAGTCCCACAGTTTCCTCTCCCCCTCTCACTATGTCTTTTTCCTTATGCCCAGCATCCCACTGAGCCATGGCAGGCAGCTGCAGTACCTGCATTTACATGGAGAATAATTTGCTGGCAGTTCAGTGGATTTCTAGCATGTTGTTGCAGATGGCATGGGGGAGGAATGGGGCTTGTTCATTAAAGTCTCAGTAGTCTCTACCGAACAAACAGAAATTTTTCTGAAACCTTCCAGCTTGGCAAAGATCACAGACAGCTGAAACTAGATTCTTGACACAAAGGTTTCCTGCTACCCCATAGCTAGTCCTTGCCTGAAATATAAGAAGTCTAACACTGCTGTGCAAGAATCTTTCCAGCATGGGCTGAAGAACCTGATTTCCCACAGACATAAACCCTTTTGAAAACATCTGAATAGAAAACAACATAAACCAGCCTCCATCAGTGTTGAACACAAAAATTTTCAACCCTGGTAACTACTCTTAGGTGAGTACCAACACTTGGACCTTTCTGCAAGTATCATACAAACTTTAATTGTACTTGGCTTACCAGGCAAGTCTCTAAGAATGCAAGCGAATATTTTATGGAGAGTATCAAAGTATAAAGTTATCTAATATATTAATGTCTCATTTGAATAAATTCCACATCATACAATCTGAATGTTAAAATTCCTTCCTGTAAAGGTCTGGCACAAGTAGACAATATTTTATGGGGAACTTAGCATGCAAGTACGGCACTACCTGTATTATAACAATGAAGATGTATAGCTCAAGGAGTTGTTCTTGAAGGAAATTATAATATAGCTGACTGACACCTTGCATTTGATTCTCTGAGAGCAGGAGGCAGACTGAAGCAAAAACTGATAAACAATAAAAAGGAAGATTCTAGATATGGCTACAGTAAGTACCTGGTTTGGATCTGGGCTCATACATTAGAACCACAACACCATGTGTTCAAAAGTATAGTTCTATGTAACACATAATGATTTTTTGTGTGTGTGCCAGCCAGTGAAGTATTTTAAATATTGAAGAAGATTGTACGTAGCATTTGCTTCCAAAGGCCAGTTAGCATTCCTGTTCTCTTCTCAAATCCTCATTCCCATATCCCTGCCACAGCAGCAAGTGCTTGTGTCTCAGATCAATAATCTAGGCACATTTTTCAGCCCAGATTTATTTTTATCTGAGGGGAAAAAAAAAAAAAAAGTTGAATCATGTCACATAGTCACTTGCTACAGATTATCTTTTTGTCCAATTAAAGACCCACAGCTCTCATCCATACGGTCCTCCTCTCAGATCTTAGGTCCTACCACCAACTTCTTTCTTGCTTGTCTTTTCCCACAAGTATAGTTTTGAGTCTGTTGTTTTAACCAAGTCAGCTCTTTTCTGCATCACTCCCCTTTGCTCAGTCATAGCAAATGTTACTTAGTTTACAGCCCTGCTGCCTTGTGCATCTTATCCATCTTGGCTATAGTCATTCAATCATTATTAGGAAATCGCCCTTTGCCTTCAGCCAACCCAGCTTCCAGCTTCTTAGGTAACAGCAACAGTTAAAACACTGGAGATCCCATATGACACTAGAGTGTGCTATGGAAGAGGAAAGAGGAAAAACAAAAGACATAAACAAGAAAAAGAAAATTAGAAGATAAGATCTCATGGCTCATTTTACTCTTACAAAAGATTCTCTACACTGGAGATTTTTAATTAATATAGTTACCTGTTAATTTTCTGTTTTCTAGCACTGAAAATACAAAAGTGTCAGTCAGAGTTTTGACGAGTGCTTCTCTCAAAGACACTGCTGATGGCTCTCCATGAACTGTCCTACAGATTGGAGGAATGTATGGGATCCCTTGATACAGTTTGATCAAAATGTGGCCTTAAAAAATAATTATATTTTTTTCTATTGCAGTAATTAGTAAATTCAACCAACAATCATAAAATATAATTCTAAAGGAATCCATGCTTTCAACAAATTTTAAATTGTATCTATTTAAAGAACTCTGTCAATCTTTAAAACATACTGTCTTGCTTTGAATATCCCTGAGGCTTGATTTTAAGGACTCACTCCAAGCTCCTTCTGAATTTGGCTAATCTTTCTCTTTGAAGATTTGTATGAATCATGTCTCTTTCTTGAATTTTTTGCAGTCTTCCTTTTCTCTGGGATATGCTTACTGAAATGCTGAGCTAGGTCCTCAATAGATGTAAATGTACATGGCTTTACTAACTTTCAAGGTGCCAAGCTAATTTACGCAAGATGAGGATACGGGGCACAGTTTTTAATTTTTCCCATCCTAGAAAAAATGTGTATTAGCATTTCTCTGCTTGGTACTTCATAGACTGCAATAATGAGAACTACTGCCTTTCAACCTCACTTCATTACCATAATATATTCTTAGTATATAAATGTTAATTATCTGTGCAAACAGGAAGATACCTGTTTACACTGAGTACATCCAGTTATCACTTAAATACTTCCTAGGCCTGGATTTTTCCTTCTCAACCAGATGCAATTCCTTTTCAGTGATTTAATTGCTTCCTTTCCATTTAATTACTTTGAGGATTAACTGCAGGCAAGTGTATTCCAATAATAGGCTCATCTACAAAGAACAGGAAGCTTTCCCTGTGGTCCAGGGAATTCACCACTTCCGACTGCTGCTCAGCTATATAGGTATCAGGTTTCCCTTTGCCCCTCAGCTTTATGTGTCACCTTGTCTCTTTGAGCATAAGGAAATGTCATGGGATGAACTGCTCCGTCTTGAATCTACATACACAACTCTCTGAAGGAAATGACACAGCCCTTCTTCTCATCTGGCATCTGACAAAAGATGCAAACATATCAGGCCCAAGTATTAGATTGTTAATGAAATAGTTAACATTAATGATATCTAGAATAGTTTCCATCAACACATTTCTGGGGAACAACAAAATTAAAACTGGACAACTTTTTTTCTTCACAATATTTGGGCAAATAATCTTATTTGGTCCTAACATGCATGTTGAAAAGTGGTTGCTCCAATTCACATTTAATTGGAACTAACTTTGCTTGAAAGCTGAGGCTTGAAATGCTTTCTTTAATTGCAAATAACACAACATGGGAATTCATTTTCGCTTTCTTCTGTGAAGGTCCACTGACATTTTGAGACAATTTGTACTCCAGGTGCTAAGGGATTTTCTTTTGACTTCAGATTATACCAAATCCACCAGAAAAGTTTTTGCTGAACTGGTGCTCCATGATTGTCAGCTCCACACACCTGACTGACCCCTTGTAAAAACTGAATATAATATATACATACAGCACAGCACCACAGCCTGTTGCACACCCAGTGATTAACCAAAGTTCATGGGATCCCAGTGGGGAAAAAGGACCAGGAAACACTTACATATAGGATGTCAAAAATCTACAGATAGACGAAGAGGCTCTCTAGCCCCCTTCCCTTTTCTATATAGCACAATGCTCCTTAGTTTATGTGTCAAGAAAGATAAACTGAAAGAGTTCTGTAGCTCATGGTAAAGCAAATTACACTGCCTTAGGTTAGTTTGTTTTCCAAGCAATGCCTGGGATGTATTTTTAGTCAAGAGTGCTTTTCTTCAAAAATAGTCATGCACAAAAGATTTTCCTATCTCTCAAATTGTAAGAACATTTCTGTTTACAAATGAAAGGCTTATGACTCACTAAAAATAATAGACAACAGGTGAACAAGGTATAGAACATTTTTTTGTTTCTTTTTTTTTTTAATTGAAACTCAAGCAAAATTTTTTCTCCAATGTTTTGTCACCGGTAGAAAAATACCCATCTTAAATTCAGTAAAACTGCTAATGAGCCTTTAGATAGCTCCATTTAATCAAATTTTGGAGGTGATTTCTGCTGTCTCTTGTTCCTGATTTTGTTTTTACATTTCCTTTCCTTCTGCTAGTAGCAGGTGGAATGAGACTTCTCCTTGTCCTTCTAACAGAGGTATTGCCTATTCATTAAAGTACATAGCAGTATAGACGTGGCAAATACAGATATGCGTGGGGAACAGGGAGGATTGCCACCAGGTTCTTTGTGTGAACTACATCTAGCAGATTAAGTAGTTTTATGTAAGTGTCTGGGGAGGTGGTGGGAGGAAAACTTGACCTGTTTTCCCCAATGAAAGGTTTCTTTGGCAATCAGTCAGAATGAGAGGGATGTCTATCTTCCAGTCCCGTCCAAGATGACTCCTCAGGCCCTGACCAAATTCTTCCATCATGGCTAAGAAAGGCCCCCTCACAGATAGAACATGTTCACTCAGTGCACACAGCTTGTGGGCCTGCTCTGGAGCTAAATCTGTGCTGCAGAACTTTAGTGAAAAGGCACCAGGCATCTACCCAGGAAGAGGAAACACCAGGCTGATCATTTCACAAGCACCATGGGTCTGGACTAGCCAGACAGATATCTCTTGACCAGTGTCCAGACTAAAAATACGTAGGGAGGGAATGCAGGAAGTAAGAAGTATTATGATGGAGAACAGAGTCAAAAAGAGAGAACTGAGGTTAATCCATGTAGAAACAGAAATGAGGTGTTGAGTCTATTTTGACAGAATGATATGGAAAAATCAGGGAAACTATGGCTATTGTAGTGCTGGGAAGTTTGCAGTCCAAAAACAATGCAGACAAGTCCTCAAACCATTCTGATATATGCTTGTCTTGTACCTGTTCTGTGTGTTTCAAGACACAAAAAAAAAAGGCATGAATGAGGAAAGAGTTTGGTTAACACCCTCTAACACTCCCCCGAGGGAAAGGCTGCATCATGTTAGACAGAAGGAGACCCACGCAATGGGAAATTTCTGGTTGCCACAACTTCAGGAAATCCTCTGATGGGCAATGTGCTACATAGAGGTCTCAGGAGCCTACTTTTTCAGACAGAGTCCTTGTCTAAGTGAAAGAGAGTGCACAAGCTTCAACTGAAATCTTAGTATTAATTTGGATAAAAAGGTGGTCGACTACAAGACACAAGCCCCTGGTTTCATTAGTCCTGGACTTTATGAAACAAAGTTGTTACAGGGAGAGATATGCTGAGGTTACAGAACAGAGTGGGATTACAGTGATTCTAAATGTCTCTAAATTCATGAGTCACTTTGTACATTTCAGTCTAATGGAGGTAAAATTCTTGCCAGTATCTCTGCAGATACATACAGCAAAAAACACCAGTGCTTGTATGATTACAGTTTTTAATTACTCCTGTTCTTTGGCCACCATATTTGGATGCTGAACAAACAATTATAACAAATATAAATGTCAGTAGGCCATACAAAGCACATACACACACACCAATGTCATAGAAAAAACACTTTTAAAAGAAGTGCCAAGAACTAGCATTGATAGGCAGATGCAACTGAGGTAAGTTATAATGTCCATCTTTTGTTCTATCTCCATTAAGCAAAAGCAGAATTTCTGAAAGTAAATGCACTAAAATGTAAGTGACCTACTAAAATGATGCACACGACTTGTTAGATAAGTAAAATTCAGATTTACAGTAATGCACATGAGAAAATAGTCCTTATTTTACTTACTGTGCTGTGGCCTCCTAGCTGACACAAAAACACAAACCAATTTGGTCCATCCCAGTGCTCTAAAGAGGATTAGCAATACTGATGTCATTTCTGAAAGGTGTATAACTGAACTTTCATTAAAGACTTCTAGTGACAGGGTATCCAGTCCTCCCAATCTATGTATTCCCATGCTCATTTCTCTTTATTATTAGAAAGCATTTCTAAGTATTTAAATCTTTCCTGTGTCAATGTAACTGCCTTACTTCCATTCCCATTCATTGTGCATGCGGAGAATAATATAATTTCACTTTTGCAACAAGAATGTTTCCGACATACTTCTCTTTTTTATCTTATGCTTGATAGCATCCATTCTTCCAGTTTTAATTTAGGAGGTAAGGTTCATGGCATCTACAACCACTGACCACAATGTGCATCTGGTAGCCTATATTTCTGGTTTTATACCATGAGCAGAATAACTTTTAAAAAGAGTCTAACATTGTTGATTCAGATCCAATTTTATTGCATTATAATCTTAACATCTTTTTGAAGAACTTGCTTTCTAATGTTTACAACCCTGAGCTTGTGTAATTGATTTTTCCTGCCTTGTCCTTGTCTTTTAACCTTGCCCTCATTGCATCGTATGTTTGAGGTCCATTTCCCCAGATTCTTATTTCTGCTGTTATGCACCAACACATTTGGGGTCCTTCCTTGAACTGTGTCATATTCAAAACTAATGAGCATTCTGACTATTCCACCATCTGTTTTGCTAACGAAAACCTTGAACAGAAGCAGATCTAAGACAGCCCCCCACAGAATTCTGAGCATAATTAGACTCTATTAACTTCTCTATGGTGTAGTTATTTAATCAGTTTTATGTCCGAAGAATAAAGGCTGTGTTTCTTCTGGCCTGTATTGGAGAATATCAACTCAGACTGTGTAAAAAACTTAGTTTGAGCAAAGGTACACAAGTTCTTCTGCTTCTCCTCTATCCACAAGCCTTTTTACCTGGTAGCTGAAAGGTGAGTTTCATTTGGTTTGAGTTGTTCTTGGCAAATCTATGTTGGCTTCTCCCTGTTGTTTTCTAGGCACTGCCAACTGTTCCATATTTATTCTCTGATTTGAAGTTAAAATGGTTGATCTAATTTATTTTTGTTGGTGGGTTTTTAGGTTTTTTTTCACTCCTTTGATGAATAGGCACTAACTCTCCCCTTCTTATTACAAGCAGCAATAGATGCACTTTTATGTCTTCACAGGCAAAGAATTATGCACTTAGCAGAAAACAAGGTGTCTATCACACCTGCATGTAATTTGTGATAACCTCAGATCATTTTTTTATATTTTGTTAATGAAGATTTATAACTTTCTAGTTTCATCTCAGTTACATCTTGAAAATGCTAATATAAATTAAATCTTTGACAATATCTGGAAAGCTTTGAAGGTCATTGTTTGTAACTATTCTAAAGTTGATATTTTGATTGTGAACTAGGATTAGAGTGAGTGTCTGAAAGATGCCTTAATAGGGAGATTTTACAGAAGTATTTTATGGGTGTTAAGGGCTGGAGATTTTAGTGATGTTCAGTGAAAGCTTTAAACTCCAGATTTCTGATTTTATCTTCACAATAGTAACCGAGCATGAGACCCACACAGCCTAAGTTTGGCAAAGTGAATTAGTTGCCTGGGCTACAGTAACTATGCAAACTTTTTCTGGGCAATGGAACTCACACCTTCTTCCCCAAAGTGATATAAAATAGATAAAATGTCCTTTTCACTCCCTCTCTCACTCATTCTGACATGAGTAGAGCAGAATGGTTTTACTAACGACTTCAGGGAGATGTTGAGGAGCGCAGCTGATGGCTCCCACAGGAAAAGCTGGTGGCTCTTCACTGGAATTGCTGCTCTTATCTCAAGTGTGTGCATCGTCAAACTACGCTGATGTCTCTGCTGGATAAGCCTAAAGTTGAGTGAACAGGCCAGTAAGATGAACAATTTTCTTGCTCCTCATGGTAGCCTGACATGTCTGAGTTCAGGCATTCCGATAGATGTATTTCTGTTGCTGTATATGTTCTGTATGTAAGTAAAGCATTTGGGTCGGGAAGAATGCTTATTGGGATGGGTAAAATATTTCTCTCTTATTCCCTTATTAGTGAGAATAGGGTATACTTCAAAAAAAGGTATCTTTAAAGAGGTATTTATAAGCACTGATCATACACATAGAATCATAAAACTGTTCAGGTCATAAGGGACCTCAGGAGGTCCCTAGTCCAATCTCCTGCTCAAAGTAGGAGGGGTCTACAAGTAGCTAAAACCCTGAAGATTTAGAAGAGAAAGAAACAAAGTAAGGGAAAATTTTTAATATTTATGGAGATAAACCAGAAATAAAATAAATCTCGACAATGTGAGTTAAGAAATAGCTCTGTCTATAGCCAATTATATTGTATCTCCCTTCAGGAAATATATATAAATATGGGTTAAAAAATGCATAATTTTACACAGAAGATAACTTTGGTATGATTAGCATATTTGATAAACAATGGGATGCGTGTCTATTACGACAGAACATTGTTTAACTAGTTTGAATTTTAATGCAATTAATTGCTTCACAACTCCTTTAGTTCAAGTATTTTCTGAAGAACAATGTCATCATTTTTTAAATTTTATTTTAAAAATTACTTATTTTAGAATTACGTGTGTAATCTACCTTTTTACTTCTTTGTTGCACTGAAAATAATGCTTTGACTCAATTTTAGCACCTTTATTTTTTTGTTTTTCAATGATGAACCAAAATTTCATCAGTCAATTCCAATTACCCACAGCTGGAGGGAGGATTTTGGACTAGATCAATAATGACACAGTGCATAAATTAGGGTCCTAATCAATATGGTGTCACCTCATCATCATATTTCACATTTCTGTGAACACTTATTGACTGCTGGCATTCCATTACAGGTCCAGAGTTTTTCGGAAGCAAGTCACTTAATCAAAATTAATGATCAAGTAATTGTGTCCAGCAGACTCCCCTTTTTCTTGACAGGAAGAATTAACTGGTCACAGTGAGATGTGTCTCTAAATCAAATGAGAATCAGTGTGAGAGTTCTTTCCCCCCACCCCCTTTATCCCCCCCAGGAATTAGCTGGACACATCCCAAATCCTTGCAACCACATTCTGGGACTGAGAATCACCCATGCATTAAACAAGTTATTAAAACAAGTCCAGCAATATCTGCATCATCAGTTCACTTTTCCCTGTTTTGTACAAGGCTACAGTAAGCTGTTTCTAAACACCTGTTTCTAGAGAGATAAAAATATAACAGCATACGTATACATACACATTTGACATTTAATCTGCATTGCTTTGAACTAAAGCAGCTGAAAAACTTCCTTAATAGTCACAGAATTTGCATGGCTCTGCTTAGCAAACTCATGCCCAGTAAAAGTGTCACGTTAGTGGCACAAAGTGTCTTCTGCTTCATGAGCAAATAGCTAGGAAAGGAGGAAAAGAATTTCTGTGTTGCATGAGAAGCATGTTGAACAGATTCTGGTTTTACAAATGTGAACATAAATTCAACATGACTGAATGAGACTTAATGTAGCTTTACATAGTCTTGTTACTATTAATGTTACTGCAGATCTGGCCATGATGGCACTGTATGCCATCTAGAAAAACAGAACTACTAATGCAATACTCACCATGAGTAATTGAAAACCGTGAAGTTCTTCTCTCTTTCATCTTGTCTACAGAAAATTAGATGGGAGAAAGTTGTAACTTTTTGCTCACAGTATAACATAGAAACATAAATCCTGATTACTCTGGGTAAACAGAAATCTACTAGATTAATCCCACCACTTTCTGAGGATATTTTTTCTTGGTTTGTATAATTTGGAGGGTAAGTTAGATGGATTTTGGAAAACAAAAGAAAAAGTAGAATTGCTTTTCTTCAAATCCTTACAACCTGAAATATTTTTACATTCATCTTTCAAGTTTCTAATTGCAATTTTGTCATTTTCAATGTCTGAAAGGAACATGGTGATATAAATTTTTGCTAGGGAAAAAAAATATTTAATTTTTTTAATGCTCTTATTGTCTTTTTACATTTGGTTCAGAATGAACAGAAAGGGACATCCCATCCTTAAACTAAGAGATGTGGAACTTCCAGATGAAAAAGGGAAACACCATGTCCTATATATTTTAAGTGCTGTTAGGACTGTTCCAACATTGTTTCATCCACTGGACTTCATCCAGGATGATGCTGCAGGTGACTAATTTTATAAATAGCAACGAACCGAGTGACCTTATAATTTACATCAATTGGGCCTCCTTGGCTTGAAATGAAACAGACTGTACTGTTTACAGATTAATGGGGACCTATTATGTCATCCAAGTAATTGATTTCCAAAGCAGCAGAAAAAATATCCCATAGAAACCAAATCAGTAGGAAAATATCTCAGCTGAAGTATATTCTATCTGCAGTCAGAAAAAGAGGGCAGAAGTCTCCTAAGGTAAGTGTGATTAATTTAAAAATCTGCAAGGTCTACAGCATTTTCTCATTAGTTATTCAATCATTACTAAAATTCATAGGTTTCTGCCAGCTCCCAATCTGAAACATTAGCTATGATGAGCAGCCAGAAACTTGATAATAAAGCAGTTCTATCAAAGGCTAGAAGCAAAGTTCTTGTTGAGGTAACAGGGAAATCCATTTCAAATCCTAATTCCTCTTGTTGTGAACAGTCATTTTGTATTGCTGACGAAGCAGAGAAAATAACTTGGAAATGAACACTTCCAGCAGATCCAGGGATGACCCAACATCAACTCAGATTATTGTGTATCTCCATCATGAAAAAGAAGGGGTCGCTCCCACCAGGTAGGTGCTCTGAATTGGGGCACTAGATGAGGGTCCAGTCACAGGAGGAGGGGAATATGCTTCACTGAGGTACCAGCCTTTCCCATTCTGCTGGCTTCATGTGAACGGGAGGCCTAAGAAGTTTTTAAGGGGTCATTTTAAAAGGAAGATTTTTAGTGGTTTAAGGTTTGGGAGAGGTAATTTTCCATATAGAAAAAAAAATTGGAAAAACTTCATCAGAATGCTTATTCTTCTTAACCTTCCATGATCAATAACTGCTTTATTCTATCTTTATAAAGTTGCAAATAAAAATTAAAAAATAAATGCAGCTGAAATTTAATTTTTTTTACAATTCATTTTAGGAAGTTTTCTTTCATTAAAATATGGTTGGGGGTTTTTTTAGATGGACACTGGGAAACCTAAGATATACAATGACATGGCTATGTCAACAGGCACTGTTAGTCACAGTGAATTTGTCAGATCTAAATATGCCTATGCTGTTTTATTTCACTGTTGATTTTTCCTAAAAGTTTCAGATTATCAAATGAATACAGAGACATGATAGATTATGAGACTAGTTTACACTAAAATTAATGAAAGATTGATAAATATGGATGAAGCATAGAGGGATTAAAGCCAAATCCAAGCAGATATGCTAGGAATGATCATTGATTGCTGATGAATGATGTGCTAGATGGAATGAGTCTGTGAAGGCACTCTGATATACATGATGCACATAAAGCAGCAGAAACAACCCCAAAACTAGATCTTGGCATTTGTGATTTAGACCCTGAAAACATGTCACTGAGCAAAAAAATTGAAACTGTGTAGCAGTGTCTTCCTCTCTAAAGCAGACATATTAAAGCTCCCTAAGGGCCTAAAAAGAATTTAACTTCTGCAACAGCTTGCAGGGCTGACAAAACAGCAAGTCCTTTGTCATTCTAGTGATGGCCACAGCTGAAGATATCCAGAAAAATGACAGGAAGGTGCTCAGAAACATCTGAATGTGATAAAGGAGAAAAATATTTAATTTTGTGTGAGTTTTCATGCATTGTTTTCATTCTGATCATTGAGTTCTTTTTAGCAAAAACATAACCAAAATTAAAATAAAATAAAATAGCATTGCAGTGCAGGGCTGGAGGATTTATGAGCTTGAGAAAGGGCGAGGGATATATCAGGATTGTAAGTTAGGGTTAGAATTGTACTTTCAAACAGGTGGAGAGGGTGATATGGGTCTCCAGCCATGTTTCTCTTGTTACAGTCTCCAGGTAGGTCATTCCAACAGGAGCTTCTCTATCCCCAGTGTGCTGTGGCATTGTTGGTATGAGTGAAAAATGGAGAAAAAAAGGCAGTCTCCATGATCATTTAAAGCACCTTACATGACCCAGCTAGGCTGGCCAGCCCTGCTTCCTGCAGTGCTCCAGGGACAGCAGCATTCTCTGGAACATGTCTGAGACCTTCCCATATCCAGACTCCTGAGAATCTAAAACATCTAGGAAAACTGTTCTAATGAACAAGATAGATGCAACTGATGAGATTTCAGATGTAACTCATTGCAAGACAGCCTGTCCAGAAATTCTGGTCTTTAGCAGTTCCAGCGTACCATGTTATAAACACATATTGGTACGTATAATCAATATATATTCCATATAATTGCAATCAACTTGCATGTAAAGAAGAGTATCTCATTCTACCTGTATATTGACATATGAGGTTACTTTTCAGAGGTAGTTGGAGTACTAAAAATTCTGTTTCAGGAAGGAGGAGCACAAGATCTGTGTAGAAACGATATAGCACATTTGCCTTCATACAGGCAGCCAAGAAATACTGATACTGAAGCCTCATCCTGCTGCTTTTCTTTTTCCTCTGTCCCTTTTGAGGTAATAGATGGAGAACAATTCCTGTTCCACATTTAGCACAGAGACTGCAGTTCTGCCTGTCCTTCATGCAGACTTGGCAAACTGATAAAAGCATATAGAACCCCATGTTCTTGTCTAGTTGCTAGAAAGACTCAATCCACAATGCAATTTCATTTTGCCTATCTATGGTTCTCACATAAAAAAGCTTCTGAAATGCACACCAGAACACAGCTTTATATTGAGTTTATGTTAGAACAGATGAGATCAAGAGAAGACATTTGCATTTGTAGCAGCAAATGGTTTGGATGCTCCTTAATTCTCAGGATAAAAATCATATCTATGAAATATATATGAATGGAATATATATGGAATATAATCAGTGGTCCTTCTCCTTTCATTGCCTGCTTTTAGAAAAATGCAACTAGCTTTCCAAGTCTGCTCCTGGTATGACAAAAAATCAGCACCTGGGAACAGAGGGCAATTTGAGCCTCCATCTAGAATTTCCCGCTTCTGCTGATGATCTTTATTCTCTCTTTCAATAAATGGATAGGACACGAACATGAGTTAGTTCTCTAGGTTTCCAAATATAGAGCAAATGGCTTTGGTTACTCACAAAACATCAGCACAGATATGAAACAAAGTCCTTTAGTAGTCCATCAATTAGTTGTGGAAATTGATTTTTTTTTTTCTCTTTTTAATGTGAAGTTTTGGCAGCAAATCACCAATAGTGTCATCCCCCAAAGCAGAATTAGAAAGAAGAGGAAGATTTATTGAGAGCTGCTCAGGATGTCTCTAATTATACAAGTTAATACTTCATGCATGCAAAACTTCCAGCAAAGAAACAGGGGGGGGATTGCCTTCTACGCAATGGTACCAAAGTGCTCATTTGGGATGCAACAATGGTGTAATTGAACTTCCAATTGTTATTTAATATAATGAAACGAGGAAGTTTGAACTGCAATAATTTTAATTTTTTTTCTTTTTTAAAATCAACACACACTAAAGGTCTTTTGCCACAAATGAGCATGTGCACATGGGTATCCAGCTCGTGTGAAACCTGGGGTATCAATGGGTTTTTTTACAATTTTTACGTAGACATGTACTACCTCATGCAAAAAAATCATAACGCTGTAAGAGTTTCAGTTGTAAAAATCCTTTCTGCCTAAAACAAACTTAAACCACAAACAACTACTGATATTCTCCCTGATATTTTCCCTTTGTTTACTACTGAGTGTGTATCCATACCACAAATCTGTTGCTGTCTCCTTCAAAAGCAACAGCCTTCCTCAGGAGGGAAAAATCACCAAAAGTCCCACGGACAGACAACTGAGAAAAAGAAAATCAAAAGATCTGGTTTTCTGCAGCACATATATGTCTAAAAGTTTACAGACCTCATCAGTCTCCCTAAGACAACTGCAGCCTCATGTTTATTGAGTTTCAAACCCATGTCTAGAGTATACAAAGATTAGAAAATTCTGGTGATGTAATTAAATGCATTTTAGTTAATTTTATATGCTCAAGGCAAATCTCTTATTGAAAGTATTTAAATATCTCTACTGCCCTAAAGTTTTCATTAAAAACCCCTTTCTAAACTCCTCACACTTTTAGTATTTTTTTTCCTAATAAAATAATAGAAAAATGTAGTAATAACTTACACTGGAGGAAGTGATAAAACTGAGGCTCCTTTCAGCTCAAATTGTTCCATTCAGAATACTTACACTAAATACCACTCTTGTTTATCTTTCAAAGTGAATCAAGAGAAACTATGAAGGGCCCTGCAGTCTATGATCTGACATACAACAGGGGTTGTGACAATATTTAAGCTGTGCTTAAGAATACATTCTCAGCACAGCCTTAGACATTAGGTGTCAGGGAGAAGCTCTAACTGAAAAGGTTGGTGCCTTCATGGCATTCGCTTCTTTGTTGGTCTGAAGAGACTTTTGACAGTCTACATAAGAGAAAACTACCATTCTTTATGTGCTCCCTTTTGCAACACTTTTTACTCCATTTCTTGTAATCACTGATGCTCACTTTTTGCTCTGACTCAAGCTTCTACGTAGGTGGTGATTCTGAAAAAAAAATCCTGCATCATCCATAAGATGCACCTCACTTTTTCTCATGAACTGTGTAACAGTAGCATGAAGCTGTTAAACACTTCCTTTATAACTCTTTCTTGAAGTGGTACATAGTCATCCCCAGACTGGATGGTAACAGCTGATATCTTTGAAGGAACACCAAATTTTAATTTCCCACTTTTAACCCTACATGAAAGCTGATCTGATCCAGTCCAAATTTTTTAATCATCTGTAGTTTTTTAATATTCTGACTAAACTACTTACAAATTAACTGTTCTTTTCTTTTAGCAGCCACCTCTCCTAAACTTTCTAATTCATCATCAGTAGTGTCAGATCTTTATTTTAGCCTGGACCTGGACATTTGCAGGGCTCAAGCCACAGATGTGGAGGTCATAGAAACACACAGAGGAAAGTGAATAAGCTGATAGGGGAGAGGAAAGTGGCATTTCTGGAAAAGAGATGCTTTTGCAGTTAGCAGAGTTAATGTTCCTTTCACTTTTGGAAAGTTTATTACTGTTCCCTTATTATTACTGTTAAGGGGCTTAAAATCTGGAAAGCCTCTTCATTTTTTTGCCTTTAGCAGCTCCCAAAGTGCAGGAATGTTCTTTTCATTCATATGAAATGCACCAGAAGAGAGTGCAAATTTTCCACCCTGGTAAGGACTTCAGAATAGTTTTCCATGGTTTAAAAGGAAAAAAATTTCAGAGGGAGAAGGAGGGGAGTTGTTTGCCTTCAGCTTGAAATACAATATTGCACTTTACAGGAAAGAGGTCTGAGAAGATTGTTCAGGGAATGCAAAATACAATACCTGCTCCTTCAAGAAGCATCCTCCAATGGACTTCTAATAGTAGGGATCCCTAGATTGTGCTTGTCACATACAGAGCTCGTTGCCTGCTGATTTACCCAAGGACATCCAAAATTTGGGATCTGCCTTGCCTGAAATCAGTCTCTCTCCATAAATCAGATTGGCAGCTGATATAATCTAAAGCAGATTTAACAAGCCAACCCCAGCATTCTTTTCTGGAACCTGCTTTTTGCTTTTATCAGACAAAGTCACAGAATCTTGAGCTCCAGGATCAAGGTGCATTCCTCATCCAGTTCCTCTGGCTGGAGAGAAGAATGCCCAGTGTGACCATGCTTTTCTCCTGAAGGATATGTTAAGAGTTGTATTCAGATCTGGCTTCTGTCAAACTGCTCTTTTGTACCTTGAAATCACCCATATCAAAAGTCACACAGAGAGGGTATTTAAGAAAAAAAGACTATTTCTAGTATGTCCTACCTTCAGTGGTAATATCTGTCTTGGTATTTCATGGCAAGTATTCAAACTCTGTTTTGTTTAAGGGACACTGTGTGGTATGTAGGTCAGCCTCTCCAGTGATTCTTTTCCTGTGACTTCTCAGGGGATGGCTGAGGGTTTCTTACTTTCATTTTATAACTAAGAGCATGATGTTATACAGATTCATATTCTGAAAGATGATGGAAATCACAAGTAAAGGAACAAAAGTGAGAGTAAAAAAAATGCAGCATGAGATTCAAATATAAAAGCAAGAGAAAAAGCTAGCTTGTCTTTGTTTTAGTGGCACACTGACTACCATAATAAAAAAGAAAAGGAATAATACTGCCAGGAGGATAAAAGAGATTTTTATGGGACTTCAGGAAAATTAATTGTATCAATTTAGCAATGCTGAATACCTAATAATGGTGAGCAGCTGAGAGTGACTCAGCATTGCCTCAAGTATGCTCATTCTCTCAGGAAGTGTTTCAATTCAACATGAGAACCAGACTGTAACTTTTTTGTGACTGACAATGACTAAGACACATGTAAGATGCGAGGGGATTGAGTCATTCTTCTTGTTTTTCTCAAAGCAATAGAAGACGAAATAATACAAGGAAATAATGTAGTCACATTCTCAAACTGAAGCCAATCATTTTTTAAGACCTTAGGTGGTTCTCTAACATCCTACACCCCTTTTGCTGCCCCTTTTTAGATCCAGAAGAGAATTAGCTGTCGCTGCCTTTGGTGTCTGGAGCTCATTCCACAGACCTGCAAGCTGCTGCTGGCTCTGGTGCAATCCGAAAACCTTAGCCTATCCTCTGTGTCTTGTGTGCAAGGTGCCTCAATTCCTTGAACACTGTTCATTCCCCAGAGCTTGTGTTTGTCCTGATAAAAAAAAAAAAAAAATTTGATTTTTTGCCCACCTTTAAGCCTCTGATGTAGTCAGTTGCTGCACTCTCTTGTTTACCAGAAATTGCTCTTTGTCCATCAGTGAAAGCCTCAACAGAAGGAATGAAAAAGCGACATCTTGGATAGAAAATAATAGGCAAAAGCAATGAGACAGGAATAACTTCGGCTTACTCTGTAACACTAGCTTGCCCACTGAGAGATAATCCTCCTGGGATGCCTAGTGAAGCATCTCCACTCTAAGAAACTCGGCAATAAATTTTTAAAATATCACAGTTAGTTAAAGAAAATATTTAAATGTTCATGGCTCTGGTTCTGCAATCCTTTCCAGATGTCATTTATTTCATATTTCTGCAAAGATCACAAGAAGAAGTGGGACACACCACTCACCACAATTTAATTGGAATCAAAGGAGCTCTTGTTTGTAAAGTCTAGCTTAATATCAAATATGCTGATAGGAGTTCTGAAAGCTGTATCATTGTATAAAATTAGGAGACATCATCTGAATACACTGCACCATTTATCTTTCTTTGACAAAAGAGCATCAAGCAGTCATCAAAGTAAATTTAAGTGAAGAAATACACATGCATAAATACACAATTATTGGATCAAATCCAGTCTTGCAGCCATATGAGGTTTGGCACTATACCGTGGTGGAAAACCAAGCAGTTTACTGCCTATAAAGATATTCTTAAACTCATAAAGAAGAATAATTTGATTTAAAGTGACAATGCAAATATCAATGCCAGAATGTTTAGGAAGGTTATAACTTAAATGGCAGGAAAGCAGCATAAAAGCTCCCAAAACCTAAAACTATTACCATTCATTTGTGCTGTCTGTGTTGAATATTGCAGCTCCTTACAACCCTGACAGCTTTAATAAGCCTTTATCACTATTTCAGCCACTAGGAATTCACATGTTCATCTGATAACACAGTATTCCTAAGCAGCGTACATGCTTATATCTTAACTTTGTCCCGAAGTCACTCTTCAAATGTGCATTTGTTCTATCAGTGGTCACAATTCTTGTGGTTGCAGTCAGGCCTACCTTCTAGGTAGGCATAAAATGCAGTGAGTTGAGGTTCAGGTGGCAAAGCAAGAAGCTCCTTCATTTTTGCAGATTGCTCTATTAAATGCAAGAAAATTTATTAGGATATGTAGAACTTGTTAGAATATTTCTAGATTTTCTTTCATGTCCCATCAACAAATGAGGGATTTTTCTACTGACCTTTCTCACTCCTAGGTAATTTGCATGCTGTTTTTCAATGTTTCAGGCTATGTTTTTCTGAACCCACACTTTTGGAATAGTAACAACTATGCTGGACATGCAAAAGAATGGTAAAAATAGTATTCCAGGAATTTTTTCCCCCTGCTTTTCTCTGTCTGCTTAGCCACATCTGTTCTGTGTCCTGGATGTTTATGCCATTATTGTCTCTACAGCACCAGTACATAGTCTTTGTGTCAGAGACTCCCTGATTGCTCTTCCTCTGCTCTCTCATCTTCTGCAGTACTAGGACTGCCAGAGCACCTAGCTACAGAGACCTAGTTAGAGGGAAGCATAGGTTCCTGTATGGCTGAAGACCAACAAGGACTATGCAATGTATCTCTAACTGTCAGGGCTTTTTATGTTCGTGTGGCTGCTCTCTGTCATACTTGGAGAAGCTGTCACATGCTGTCAGCACCGGCTGATCTCCAGTTGGTGTTTCCGAAAGCAGCCCTTTCAAGTCATTCCCAGTGAACTCAGAAGCAGAGACATTTTATCTGTTGGGAGTTGCACTCTTTGTCATGTGTTCCTTCCTGGAGAAGTAAAACAAGTCAAAACCCCATACTTCACACTTGAACTGAAAAGGTCTCTTGAGACACAAGGAGGTGTAAGGATGCTGCCCATAAGCTCATTGGCAAAAAATTCTGATTCTCTCCTATGATGAATTTTTAGTCAGATTGCTGATGATTATTCCTGAGCTGCACTGAAGCGTGTGAGTCATGTCTCTGACAGCACAGTTTCTTGCTGAAATTGCTGCCCATTCCTGATGCTGTGGCAGGCCACACCCCACAGCTGATTTACACATCTCTCACCCACATACCTCACTTTTCATGCTGAGCATACCCATTTTGGTGTTCCGCAGTGGTAGAACCAACTTCAAGCTAATAAGCATAACGTGGCACTGTTGTGTACATATGCCTGATTAATTTATTTGTTGTTGTTGTTGTTGCACTGTTTACCTCTCAGTACTGTTCTTTGCTAGAAATCAATTTTATTCCAGGTCCTGAAGTAAACTGCATTGGGATTTACCAGCCCTCAGTATCTTCAGATGTTGAGGAGACTTTCCAGAGCTATTCACATGATTACTATTCACATGATTACAACTGATGTTGAAGGTGTCTCCATTGCACCGAAAACTTCTCATTTTCCTGCCACTGAGTCAGCAAATGGCCTTATGTTTTTAAGGCTGATTTTCTCACTTTTTCTCATGAACTGTGTAACAGTAGCATGAAGTTGTTAGACACTTCCTTAGGAACTCTTTCTTGACGTGGTACATGTTACATAGTCATCCCCAGACTGGATGGTAACAGCTGATATCTTTGAAGGAACACCAAATTTGAATTTCCCACTTTTAACCCTACAAGAAAGATGATCTGATCTAGTCCAAATTTTTCCTTCATCTGTAGGTTTTAGATATTCTGCTTAAACTACTTACAGATTCACTGTTCTTTTAGAAATCACGTCTCCTACACTTGTTGTTTCTGGATTCGGTACCACAGAGTCTGTTAAAACTGAGACATATTTTGGGCCTCACATTAAACTTTTGATATATCTCAGCAATTCTGCTTTGTGCTAGTGTTTTGGAGGAGGATGCACTGGCCCATTATGATCACAGTAAGAAAGGTATTCAGGCTCTGGAAGGTATAATTTAAAATGATATTTATTAGAGATAACGTTGTAAGGAGAGGATAGCATAGACAGTGCTACATGCCTTTTGATGGTGGGGAACCCAGGTGGGGCAGCATCAGACAGGCTCCTATCCATGTGCAGTAAGGCTGGGCAGACCCCATCCATAGAAAAGATTCCACCATTTCAGTCATTTGAGCTATTCCAGGCTTTTCTTACAACAAAACAACTCTACTCATAACTTGGAACAACATTCCCATGAGAAATTCTCACTGCACTGTTAGATAAAGGCAAGACTGCACAGGAGGTATAATCATGGGTACCAGGAGGATCTGCCTGAAGCATTCAATATTGCAGAGAGCTGGTGGGGTCTGTTCTTCAGCCAAAGAGTTTTTGCAGCACAACACAGACTGCTACCTACCTAGAATAACTGTAACATGGATCAGCCACTCCTCAATATACAATGATCTCCCAGTAAAGACCATTTACAAAGGGCACCTACCTCTGCCCTGACCTTTTACTTGGGGAGTTCAAAAGGGCAAGCTTATTTTTACAGTAAGAGGTATAACAAGTTTTATAACTATTTGCCAGAGACAAAAGATATTCTGGAAATCCACTGAAAAAAGCCATCTGAAAAGACTGTTAGGTGATGCTGCTTCTTTCTCCCATGTGTTCATTTGCAAATGTTTGGAGTATCCATTAGTCCCAGTTTGCACTTTTCAATCACTAAAGTCCTTCTCAGGAAATAAAATTTATTTTACATCCTCATACTATGGAGTATTAACTGACAAAAAAATCCCACCAAATTACTTATTAGGAGTCTGGGACTAACTTCCTAAATCAGGAAGAACTCAATTTTATTCTTCCTGCATCAAAGACAATAATGTAAGATTTAACAATTATGTAAGTATATAATCTGTAATATAAAATTTTGCGAAGATGTCTCTCCTTCATACTCTGCAGATTGATTACAATGCTTTATTAATTTGCTAGGGAGCTAGATAAGAAATCCACTGACAGTGGTTACAAGCATAAGCAGAGTCCTTCTCACAGTCCTGACTCCAAACATGAAGCCGAAAAAGGTCAAATGAAAGGTTTGTAAAACATTTCAACTAAAGTGAATTGGAACTGGTGTTGAGTTATATAAATGCACACAGAAAGTACGTGGTTGGTGTTGGTACCATAGCTGGAATTGGTAGGGGATAAAGAAATACATTTACATTTTTGTGCCACTTGAGCAATGAAACAATACAGTGTCATTGCATTGCATTGTCCCACTTGCATGCAGAGGGACACACGTGCATGCAAGTGAGAAATTGTTCAGAAAGAGTGTAATGCGAGCCATTAAAGACATAAACAAACTTGAATCAGCAGCAGAAGGAATGCTCTGGATAGTGCAGGATTGGAATCATGCGTATTGTCAAACAGCACCTGCAACATTTTGTTAAAAACAAGGACACCAAGAGAAAATGGCACACACAGAGTAATTGCAGAAAAATATTGAAATGGCTCACACAGCTTGTACGTATTACCTGAAGACTGTGCAGCATCATGGGCTGTTATCTGCTCTCTTTGTGGTAAAAAAAAAAAAAAAATGCATTTACACTCCAAGTAGCATTGCACAAGTGAGGCAGTGGTTAAACAAAAGCCCATTCTCTGTTCCCTGATGGATGAGTCAGTGCAGATGATGTTGGCAATCTAAAGAAAATACATGACTACGTGACACCTCTGCGTCCCTTGGAGAAGCACTGCAAGGAACTTAGTCAAGGAGTGCAAGAAGCATTCACCACAAGCTGACAGAAAGACGTTCATGGGAAGAAAATTAGAAGCTATGCCAAGGGTCTTCCCGGAGGCAGTATAACTGCCAAAAAATGGTGAGAAGAATGTGAAAAAACTAAAGCATAGTAATGCCTTTTTGACCAGAGAGATGAGTAATCCATCCTTCTGTATTCCCTCCTTATCTTTTTCAGATAATATCTCCAGATACAGCACATCACACTTTCCTTCTTCACCCACAGCCCTTGTTCTTTCTCATACTGACATCACTTCTTCATTTTCTACGGCAGAGATATTTTCTGTCCTGCACTCAGTTGATGAAGCCCTGGTGTACAGAGATTGGAGGCTCTTGTAGCAAAGTACTTGCTGATGCCTCTCCCTCAGCACACCCCCACAGAAAGCAGGTGGATTTAGTCTGGCTCAAGTCCTTTTTTCATCAGTCCATGACCAAAGCACAGAACTGAATCATTTTTTGGATTTAAAAGCAATTTCATTTTCCCATTCTCCTCAAACAACTCTTGTTAAAACTTTCCAAATAAAATTACATTTGGATGGAAAATACATCTGGAGCAGAGAAAAGTTTCTGCATGTTATTAGCCATTAAAAGCAGGATATGAGAACATAAACATGATGTAACCAACAGTGTGACCATAATAAGCTATTCTGGCACCCAGAACAAGATGGCATTAATGTTTCACAATTTTAGCCATACAAATATATTTGACTTTATGTCTCTCATCCCATTCTGTCCAGAATCCTGATTGCTTACCAGGAATCTATATATTGCTGTATATATAATATATGGATAGGTAAGTACTGTGGCAGTTTCTCCATTAGACACATACAGTGTGACATATCCCATGTAATCTCTCATGTTAGCTTCTTACTCACAGTCTCCCATGAGATAGGGGGGCAAAATGTGACAGTCACTGTGGGGAAATTGGAGGACCTACTTTAGGTGATCCTGTGCTGACAGGGGCGTTAGATTCAAGGATCTCTTGAGGTTCCTTCCAACACCTACATTCTGTGATTCTGAGAGTATGTATGAGCATCTTGCAGAACCCCTCTGCCCCCACATCCTGGCAGCATCTGCTTTTTCTTCCCTTCCCCCCCCCCCCCC